>CM057818.1:31207441-31714941 GCA_030067965.1 Latrodectus elegans | reverse complement strand
ACTCTCTGTATACTGAAGGATTTAATAGTAAATATATTTACACTGCTGGAAAAAAAAATAGAAGGACAGTTATATTTTAATAATTATACTTTGAATTTTAGCACAATTAATGTATTTTTTATTTTATCAAACTATTTTTTTCTTTTATCCTCAGAGAGAGTGAATGAGTTTTATTTACCACTAAGAAAATAGTACTTAAAAGTTTTTGGTCGGGAAAAAAAGTGAAAGGACACCTGCGACAAGGATCTCGTTTTGGAATCTGTAGCAGTTTAATATTTAAAAAAAGCCTTTTCCTTTTAAACTGTCTTTTTTTCGAAAAATACATTTTCTTGAAAAAAATCCTCAATTTTTGTACCTAATGCCTAAGGGGAAGCCTGTAATTTTAAAAAAAGATCAAATTGTGGCATGTAAAGATATGGGGAAAAAGTCTAAAAGAAATTTCCAAGCTCCTACACATCAGTCCAAACGCAGTTTCTAATTTCATGCAAAATGTAAAGAGTCAGAGGAAAGCAGAGATGGGCAGACTTAAAAAATTGACTCTAATCAAGGAAAAATCTGTAAAAAAATAAACTTTAAAAAAGCGCGTAGAAGCATTCAAAAAGCCTAAGATCCATCTGGCTTCACACATGTAAAAGGAAAACACTTTACAACTACATAAAAATATCGGATTCACGAAAAGGAAGCACCATCCTAAATGAAACGAAAGGCACATTAAACACCAGCTATAGTGGGTCAAAGAACACGTCTTAGAATTCCAAAATGATTTCAGTTATTTTTTCAATTTAAATGGCCTAAGATGCTTGTCAATAATATTGGCATTGTCTTGGTACTCAAGAGGAATCTTATTTTTCTTGACAAATAGTAGGAAGCAGTTTAATGGCTTGGGTATCAGTAGACTACGTTGGAAAGAGCAATCTAATGTTTTTGGATGACAGACAGAAACATGCAGATTACCTTCAAATTTTAAATTCTGAGCTTCTTACCATTGGCGCTGTGTTAGGCAGAGCAAATTGAATCCTTAAGCAATATGGAGCATCAACTCACACCACCACTGCCATTAAAAATTGGTTCCAAAGAAACAATGTTCGAATTTTGCCATAATCCGTTAAAAGTACAGACCTCGATATTGTTTAAAATATATGGTCAGTAACTGTTCGGCGTGTTTACGCCAGAGGCAAGCAATAAAAATCTTTGATCGGACTTTGAGAAGCTTTGAATTGCGTTTCGTACAATTTTTGTCAAATGAAACTGTAAGACTTATATGATTCAATGGGAAATCTTTGAAATAGAGTTAAAGCAAATGAAAGAATTCCTTAAATTAAGACTTTTATTTTCATTATTTAGAACCGTCCTTCTACTTTTTCAGACAGTATGATGTGAATGAAATAAATTTTAAATTACAGTAAATAAGTATAGTTTTTTTTTATTTTATTTATGTTACATATATATAGTTTTCTGATTATAAATCAATTTTTAAAATATGCTATAATGAAACTATATAATAAAAATCCAAAGTTCTTTTATTTGTAAAAAAAAAAAAAAAAAAAAAAAAACCCTAGTGCCCTTCTACTTTTTTCCAGAAGTGTATAATTGAAAATGTAAAAAGCACCACTAATTTTTTAATCCCTGTAAATTGATCAAAACTAATAGAAATTTACAGATTTTTTTTTAAGTGTCTGAACTCACATAAGACTCTTAAAAAAAATCAGTAAATAAGGTGAATTTATAATACAATAAAAAAGTACCTGGTTATAGCTGAACAGTCGAAAACAAATAAGGCTGCACATTTTAACATTTGGCAAGCAAGTATGGAAGACAGCGTATTCAGTGGCCCCACTACTTCTGCCAAGGATACAAGAAATTGGGCTGCTGTTTCTCTTGATGCTTTATTTGGATGTCTTTTAAAACAAGGGAGAAAGAAAAAGTGCATTAAAATATCTAATACACACACTTAATTATTTTACTATTCACTCTAGAGGGTGTTAGAAAGGAAGAAATAACTGATTTATCAAATCCATTGAAAATTTACCAACCTGCTTCCCTCTTGAATGAAAGCAAGAGTAGCTTTTTGGGGGGAAGTTGATTGGACTATTTTGAATAAACACTGAATGACCAGTCTAAAATAGGCTGCCAACGTCCGGTTGCCTGACCTTCCAAGAAGAACAGCCAAGACTAACCTCAATTTCTGAAAGAGATTTTAGTTATTAAAAAAGTTTGAAAATTGTATATAGCTAATGATTTTCATTTTCATAATTATTGTTCTAAATAGCGAATCAATTCGAATTTTTGATAAAATTGGGTTTGATCTCTTTTTTTAAATAATAATTCTTATTTCTTGAATTTGACTTTCAATGATTATTATGATTTGTTAAAAATATATAATAAGCAAAATTTTATATAATCTAGTCATTGTTTATCATTGTAAGATAATATTGTGAAACAAACACTTTGAATGAGTCTCATAATGATATAAAATAAGAAAGTTTAAATACCCACACTAAAATTATTAATTTTCTTATACCATTATTCAAGAAATTACATTTATTTGACTGAAATTAATATGTATGAGAACATGATAATATAAGCTAATTAAAGTAAAACAATATGAGATAATTATCATATCGGGAGGAGGGCTTAAATCTTTTATCAAAAAGTGAAATTCATAAACAGTTTCTTTTCTAGTTTACTACACTGGTAATAGATGTCGCCACTATGCTCTACAAATTTTTGCAGTTTATTTTTTTTTTATTTGTGTATTAGAATTGAGTCTTAGGATAACTTATTTATATACATTTTCACAAAATTATTGTATAGTAAATTATTCATTTTAAGTTATTTATTCATTTTTTTTGCGCTTGATTTTTTTTTATTGAAAAAAAAATGAGGAGAATATATTATATTTCCTACTGTCGGTTATATTAGTGAAGGTCATTAACTATTTTTAATTTCCTAATAGTATGTGTGCTGTACAGATACATTTCCAATTACGAAAATCTTTCAAATTAGAAATGTAAAAGGTTAATGATGTCCTGTGTAACTATGCATTGAGTAAAAATTTAAAAATTTAAACCTTAATTAATTAAAATCGAACCAATTAAATTTATTTTTCAAAGACTTATTAATGGTGTAGATAAATCAAGGGTTTATTTTGAAATATAGAATGGTATAAGTATGTTGTGAAATAAAAATAGATATTGATAGTAAATTGTAACATTATGAGAATAATTAAGAAATTAATGTGTATTCACATTTACTCTATTTATAACATGTGAAAAATGATTTTTAAGTTTCAGATTTCATAATTTGATGACAAACGTAACTGTATTCAAAGACACGATATTGAGAGCTATTGTCAGAGCCTGACTAAAGGCAGGCGAATGAGGGGTGGTTGCTTCGAGTCCCTCACATTAGAGCTGCTTTTCTTGAACTTATTAATATGCAGTTTAAGTCACTATTTAATGGTTTTATAAAATTGAAGTTTAAAACAGATGATTGTTTTATCACATTTAATCTCTTAATGGTTTTTACTATCAATTCGTAAACTATTTTATTTTGAGTTGTGTGAATTTACTTACTTAAGTGCTTATATTTATGATCTGAAGTTTAATAGAATTCACACACACGAATATGTAAAAAAGTTTATTAACTCTTTAAACTTCTTTTTCCTCTTGTTGCTTACATACTCATATTAAAACATACTATATATCATGATTTGATATTTAGAAATATAGTTTTGATTTGTATAATTAAAACGATTGACTGAATCTTTCTAAAAAAATGTCAATTTATCACAACTAATAAAGCAACTTAAGTTGTTAATTTCTAAATTGAAAGAAGCATTTTATTTGAAAAATATAAGCAATGCTTTATTCAGATAATTATAAATTTGTTATTTATTGTAAATTATGAATTTTATTTCGATCATCTTTAGTATAATTTGAAATTTTAGTTTAAAAATAGATTTATTTGTCATTAAAAAAAATTTAGAAGCAAAAATTACTATATCGATATTTTTTTCATGATTTTTGGAGTATGATAAATTATGTTAGTAAAAACACACTTCTCTCTTTTCTCATATAATCGATAAGGATGTAATTATGAATGCATTAATTGCTCAGTTATATTCATTATTAATTAAGCAACTATCAGATTTTAATATAGTTCAATTTGAGCACATTTTTATGAAATATAAAAAAGAGAACCATGATAATTTTAAGTGTAGAACCTAATAATTTAATTATGAAATTTAATATTTTTTAAAAAAAATACTGTGTTATATATAAGTTGGAATTCGGGAGCCGTGTAAAAATTAAATTTCATTTTTTAAAAGTGTAATTTATCATCTCATTTAATATTAACCCGAGGTCAGTGTTAGCCTAGTGGTTAGATAATTGGCCTTTCCGTCCGTTAGGGCTTGATTCGATTCCCAATGCCACCAAAAACCCACAGAGTACATATGATATACGTGCTCATTAAATCTGTGGGATCGAAAGTCCTGTGTTCGGTCGTTGAACAGTTACAGACTATGATTGTAATGGCCTGGCGAAAATTCCCTCTTTCTCCAGATGATATCAAAATTGAGGGAGTGGATCCTTTGGGAGTGTCATCTATCATAGGAGTCTTTGAGTATTTTGAGCTTAGATGTGCTGTGTTCGGTGGCTGAACAGTTTCATACCATGGTTGTAATGGACTGGAGAAAATCCCCTCCCTCTCCAGATGATATCAAAATTGAGGGAGTGGATCCTTTGGGAGTGCCATCTATCAGAGGAGTCTTTGAGTATTTTCAACTTAGGTGTGCTGTGTTCGGTGGCTGAACAGTTTCATACCATGTTTGTAATGGACTGGAGAAAATCCCCTCCCTCTCCAGATGATATCGAAATTGAGGGAGTGGATTCTTTGGGAGTGCCATCTATCAGAGGAGTCTTTGAGTATTTTCAAATTAGATGTGCTGTGTTCAGTGGCTGAACAGTTTCATACCATGGTTGTAATGGACTGGAGAAAATCCCCTCCCTCTCCAGATGATATCAAAATTGAGGGAGTGGATCCTTTGGGAGTGCCATCTATCAGAGGAGTCTTTGAGTATTTTGAGCTTAGATGTGCTGTGTTCGGTGGCTGAACAGTTTCATACCATGGTTGTAATGGACTGGAGAAAATCCCCTCCCTCTCCAGATGATATCAAAATTGAGGGAGTGGATCCTTTGGGAGTGCCATCTATCAGAGGAGTCTTTGAGTATTTTCAACTTAGGTGTGCTGTGTTCGGTGGCTGAACAGTTTCATACCATGTTTGTAATGGACTGGAGAAAATCCCCTCCCTCTCCAGATGATATCGAAATTGAGGGAGTGGATTCTTTGGGAGTGCCATCTATCAGAGGAGTCTTTGAGTATTTTCAAATTAGATGTGCTGTGTTCAGTGGCTGAACAGTTTCATACCATGGTTGTAATGGACTGGAGAAAATCCCCTCCCTCTCCAGATGATATCAAAATTGAGGGAGTGGATCCTTTGGGAGTGCCATCTATCAGAGGAGTCTTTGAGTATTTTGAGCTTAGATGTGCTGTGTTCGGTGGCTGAACAGTTTCATACCATGGTTGTAATGGACTGGAGAAAATCCCCTCCCTCTCCAGATGATATCAAAATTGAGGGAGTGGATCCTTTGGGAGTGCCATCTATCAGAGGAGTCTTTGAGTATTTTCAACTTAGGTGTGCTGTGTTCGGTGGCTGAACAGTTTCATACCATGTTTGTAATGGACTGGAGAAAATCCCCTCCCTCTCCAGATGATATCGAAATTGAGGGAGTGGATTCTTTGGGAGTGCCATCTATCAGAGAGTCTTTGAGTATTTTCAAATTAGATGTGCTGTGTTCAGTGGCTGAACAGTTTCATACCATGGTTGTAATGGACTGGAGAAAATCCTCCCTCTCCAGATGATATCAAAATTGAGGGAGTGGATCCTTTGGGAGTGCCATCTATCAGAGGAGTCTTTGAGTATTTTGAGATAAGGTGTGCTGTGTTCGGTGGCTGAACAGTTTCATACCATAGTTGTAATGGACTGGAGAAAATCACCTCCCTCTCCAGATGATATCAAAATTGAGGGAGTTGATCATGTGGGAGAGCCATCTATCAGAGGAGTCTTTGAGTATTTTCAACTTAGGTGTGCTGTGTTCGGTGGCTGAACAGTTTCATACCATGTTTGTAATGGACTGGAGAAAATCCCCTCCCTCTCCAGATGATATCGAAATTGAGGGAGTGGATTCTTTGGGAGTGCCATCTATCAGAGGAGTCTTTGAGTATTTTCAAATTAGATGTGCTGTGTTCAGTGGCTGAACAGTTTCATACCATGGTTGTAATGGACTGGAGAAAATCCCCTCCCTCTCCAGATGATATCAAAATTGAGGGAGTGGATCCTTTGGGAGTGCCATCTATCAGAGGAGTCTTTGAGTATTTTGAGCTTAGGTGTGCTGTGTTCGGTGGCTGAACAGTTTCATACCATGGTTGTACTGGACTGGAGAAAATTACCTCCCCCTCCAGATGATATCAAAATTGAGTAAGATCCTCTGGTGGTGCCATCTGTCGGAGGATTTGAAGAGCAAAGTCTTACTTTCAACTTCTGGTTAAACGAAAGATGCCCCCTACTGACTTAAATTCGCATAGTCATCTGTAAAGAATACTTGGCTTTTCTAAATGTCATAAGTAATAACAGCAAAATGAACCTTATACACAAATATTAATTTTTCCAATTGAAAATATATATATCTATAACCAATGATAGAGAAAGCAAACATAGTTCGTGAATTTTCCAAATGCTGCATACATTTAAAAATGCTTATACGATTTTCTGAGCTATGCAAATTGACAAACTGAAGACCTACCAAGCTGAATAATATTCTATGATTGCACTTTGAAGACATATTTCCTCTCAAAAAATTGAGAACACTTTTAAATATTATTTTTATAGTTAGGCATTCCAGTACTTCCATATAAAAAAGCATAGAATTTATTTTATTAAACTACTTTAGTACTTTTATATAGTACCACTATCTAAAAACAACACTTATAATAGTATATCATATGGAATGTATTCTTATAAATTTATATGAACAGAACAGTGGTTAGGTATTCACTGTCATGAATACAAGTAAAGTAGAATTGAATCGAAATTTATTGTACTGTTGGTTTTCGAATAGTATGAACCTTCTCAAGACTGTGTACTTACGTTCTCCAATTTTTTCCCCAAAAGTACGTAGAGATGGCCACAGGTGAGAATCGCCTTCCCAGCTACAGACTGTCTGAAATTCTTGACTTCGTTGCAGACGGCCACGATGATCTTAGTAGAATTTTCACTCACCAGAGAGGGATGGTGTTTGGCAAGGCAAATTAAAGTTAGCATGGCCTGTTCCTTTAATTTCCTGTCATTGAAAAAGTCATGATGTTAATGTTCTTTTTCTATTTATCAAACTTTTGGTGAGTGGTAAAATATTACTAAAACAATCTTTTCCGCACTGAATTATTGACAAATAAACAAGTGGTTAACGAAAATTTATTATTAGTAAAAATGGATAAATTAAATCTTAATAAAGGGAGAGAGATCGAGTATAAAAATGTTTTCCTCTAAAAAAGATGATAAAAGCATAAAATTTTACACTCAGATTTTAGGTGCAAAAGAATTGACTTAAAAACCAGATTTTTCAATTATTAAAATTGAAAAATCTGGTTTTTAAGATCTTGATCTTGATATTAAGATCTTGATCTGGTTTTAAAAAATCTTGATATTTTTGCTTCTAATGATGCTAAAATTTTGATTCAAACAGCACAAGAAGTATTTTATTTTCCTTTTTAAATTATGTAAGCATATAACTTTAAGTGGCATGCCAACTGAAACCGAAAATAATCGCTACGCTTGTTGTTTTTATGAAGGAAATTTCTTTAGAAATTGTAGGTTTTCTTTTGAATTTATTGAATTTAATTTTGATATTTTTTATAAAATTATATAAATTAATAATAATAACTATCGATTTAATAATCACTTTTTTTTAAAGATGTTTGGGGGTATCTGTTGTTTAGAAAAGTGAGACAAAAATAACATTAACAAGCGACAGTGTTGATGAGGAAAGTGTTTGGAATTCGAAAGCTAAAATAGACCTTTTTGTATTAAAATATAAAAAAAACATTTTGAATGCCACTACTTCTATAATTGAAATAATTGATTCTATAAAGAAAAATTCTTTAAATGAAATAATTGAACAACAACAGTTTTCGGAATTGAAGAATATAGCTGAAAACAAGACACTTTGCTACAATCCTTTTTCTAATGACTTTATTGAAATTCATTTTATTTCAGAAATTGTTCAGCTCCAAATTTATGTCTTCAAACTCCTAAAATAAAAAAATAACACATTTTTTTAAGTTAAAAAATGCTAAATGTAAAAGATCTGTAATTATATTCGAAATGAAACACATCCATTCTGTTTCAAGAGAAAAGAATAAAAAAATGTATCTTCGGCATTCTCGTAGAATTTCTATTATAGAATCAACTTAATGACATTAATATGTTAAGCTGAAAATAGAAATTTACAAAGTTGACTTTGTAATGATTTTAGATTTCATTTTAGTCATCATAAAAAAATATCAGTTTGAGTGTTATTGCAATGAATGAATCATAATTAGATAATCTAAAAGAACAGCAATGTGTCATAAAATTCATTCACTATTCCGAATATTTACAGTTTATTTCTTTTAATTTAAGATGTTGGACAGCAAAGAATCAGCGTTTACTATGGAATACAGCTTAAAGAACGTTCAAATTTCTGCATAATTTTGCTTTTTGTTCTTGAAATTTTCGATCAACATAATAGGTCTACAGGGAAAGACTTCTTCAAAGAACGGCGTTTTAAATAAAGGCGGGTGAGCTTTTTCAACTAAAATTTTGATCCAATGATTCAATTAGAATATTTTTTCTTTTTTTAGGCTGATGACTATCAGCAAGAATTGACAAGATTCATGCATAACCATATTTTTCGAACTGAAATTGCCATCCGCCTATCCTTATAAATGAGTCAAATTTCCCCATTTGTTGCTCTTACATTATGACATATTGACGCAATGTGGAATCTGACACAATTCAAAAATTAATTTGACAAAGTTTGAAAGTGAATCTCTCATAATATAAAAATGAATCTGACATAATGCAAAAATGAATCTTACACAATGCAAAAATGAATCTGACACAATTCAAAAATGAATTTGACACAATTCAAAAATGAATTTGACACAATTCAAAAATGAAACTGACAGAATTCAAAAAGGAAACTGATGTAATTCAGAATTGAATCTGACACTATTAAAAAAGGAATTGGACACAGTTCAAAAGTGAATCTGACTCAATTCAAATATGAATTTACGTAATTCAGAAATGAATCTGACACAATTCAAAAATTAATCTGATACAATTCAAAAGCGAGAATGTTTAACAACGGATAAGAGAACAAAGAAAATGTCCATTTTTAAGAATAATGAAGTTGTATAAAATTGATGGGGGTTACTATTATGAGTAAAGAAGAGTTCGCAAAAATTATTAGTTTGTAGCTATGAATTGCAGTTTTAATTCTGGAGAAATTTCGAGTTATTAATTTTAAAATCAAACATTTTAAATTATTCTCGTATTCTAATGATAAAAAAAACTTTAAATATATAGAAACAAAAAAGATAATCTCTGTATTTCTATCATAATAGACACATTTCTCAAAACCTAAAATACGAAATTCATTTTCAAATGCGTTTATTTACTTATTTTTTCTGTGACAACAAAATTTTATAAAAAATATTTAGAAGCTAACACACATGGCATAGGAGTTTTAAGTTAAAATAAAAACAATTATTTTCTACTATATTAAAATGAAGCACTCTTCATTAACTCCCACTTGCAATAAATTTTATTTTTATAATTTCTTTTTATCTCCAAATTTATTTCTCATTATCAAAATTTGAGCATTCATCATCACTTGCTAAAAGATGATGAAAGTCAAAGCATATTATCTATTATTCAGAGTTTTAACCATCATTCTCGTTCATTATTAATTGAGGGTTGGTATTAATCTCACCATTTTCGTTGAAATACCTTAAATAATTATTTGCTTTGATAATTTAAAAGATTTCAAAAAATTTTTTTTTCAGATATATCCTCATTATACCGATGAAATACGTTATTTCAGTGATCATATATATTTTTATAGCAAGGGAATAAGACTATAATTTAGAATTGTATTTTCAAAACATGGTACCCATTTTAAATTAATCATTAAAAACCTATATTGGGCTAACCTTTTAACTATAAAATATAGAATTATTTTCTATGTTTTGCATTTTTGCTAGTGTTCATTCAGGCTTCATTAATAAAGGAGAGGACGTCAAATAATATGATTTAATAAATATTAAAAAATGGTTTTATTTTCTTAGCAACAATATCTTATATTTTTATTGTGTTATGTAATCATATTACATTTTAAAATAATTATTTATATTAACATTTACAGCATCTATATATGCACTGCCACGTGCGCGGTGTCTGCGTGTCCTAATGGATAAGGCGTCTGACTTCAAAACAGAAGATTACGGGTTTGAGTTCCGTCGCGGATGGTTGTTGATTGCTCATCGTGTTGCCTTATGATTTTTTGGCATGATTTATAGAAATTTTATGTAATAAAATGAACAACTCATTTTTTTAGATTAGTTTCTATTTTAATTTACAAGTATGTTTTCATTTATAAATATTCAATTAAAAAAGTGATCTAATAATAACGTTTTAGAATATAAGTGCATATAAATATATTCAAAATTTATTTTCCATATAAAAAATGTATTTGCTATGCAAGTTTTAAAAAGTATACTTACACTTAACATTATCTTATTTTAACAATGTAAAATTAAGATTACAATAATTAATTAATTCGTATTATATGATATTAAGAAAAACATCATATTATATTTATTTAAAAGTTACATATTCTCGTTGTAGAAGATTGTAAGGTATGAACGGATAAAGAACTTTTAACATTTTAAGTGTTTTTAACTGATTTTTAAGAGAGTTTGAATACAAAAAATAAAAAATATTTGGAATTAGTTCAGTATCCCCATATATTGGCGAATGCGGCGAATTTTTTTCGTCGCCAAAGTAAGCGCGCCAAGCTAACTCGGGAAATTTCCCGAAGTTCGATCGAAAAATAAGCATTTTAGAAAATTAAAAAAGGGAAATAAATATAAATGATGGACTTACTTGATATGAAGTTTAGCTGATATGCCGATTGGTATGTTTATTTCGACATTTTTTTCGTTGTCACCAGTGTCACATTTCAGTTTTTTTTTAAAAAAGAAGGCATGCAAAAAATATTTTTCTAAATATTTACACTTTATAAAATTTAAAAAAAAGCAAAAAAAGGCATACAAAAAATATTATTTTAAATATAAATTACTTTATAAAATTGAGAAAAAAAAGCATTAAAAAATATTTTTCTAAATATATATAAAACAAATTGTAAAAAAGAAGAATTTACGATGATTAGACGCTGGTGACAACGAAGCCCAACTGAGGGAAAATCCCTTCCAATTCCAATAGAAACGTGGAACAAAGAATGTTCTAGAACAATGAAAGTCGAAGTAAAATTTAAATAGCTGTAAAATTTATGTAAAACACAAGAAAAATAAATAGTGGCAAAAACAACAAAAAAAAAAAAAAAAAAAAAAGAAAGAAATAGTAACTAAAACTGAATTTGGCAACACTACAATCAAAACAAAAGCTGAAATCGGCAACACTACGAAGTAAACAAAGGGCGCCAGATTTGGCGAGAAATCATATATGGGGATACTGAACTTATACCAAATATTTAGATTGACAGATAGTCATCGGAATTATTTTGCGTGATTTGAAAAAAAAAAAAATAATAATAATAATAAACGTAAAATGGAACTTGGTTAGAAGACTGCAGATTCGATTAATGTCGTGGAAGATATTCTATGATTATATAGGCTGGTCATTTTTATGTGGTTTGGCAAAAATACATTTTCACTTAATTAAGCGTAATTCTCCATTTTTGCATTAAAAACAACTGTCTTTTAATTGAAGAAAGTTTTCACTTATTTTACCCATTTTCATTTGTAATTATTTTTTCATATATTTTGAATGTATTCTATTTGCGGTGTAAAAACGCTGTGTCCGCGTGGCCTAATGGATAAGGCGTCTGACTTCGAATCAGAAGATTGCAGGTTCGAGTCCTGTCGCGGACGCTACCGTGTGGTGTAGAGGGTAATTTTCTTTTTACCTGAATTGATTAATGAATGACATTAAAAACCGTCTTTTAATGGAAAAATCTCCCTTATTTTACCCATTTCACTTGCAAATTTTATTTATTTATTTTTTTTACAATTATAAATACAATTATGATATGATATTTAAGACAAATTTCTAATGTACAATTTTTTTTTCTATAAAAATGCCTTAACGTTAAAATGGAGGGGATTTTTATTTAAATCAGAATCTTATAGAATAATCTGCCTTCAAGACTATTATCATCTTTCTGTTATGAAATTTAGTACTTATATCTGTTTTACAACCCTCATCGTACTAATGAATGTAGCGATGAATAAAAATGAAAGAATTAGCTTTTTAATAAGTTTGTGGACGCTATATTTATTAATCACATAAATTTATATCCATGTGAATCACAAATTACCTAACAGAGCTAAATCCTGTTATAAAGCATTTAAGCACCTGTCATATATACACGTTTCGGGAGACGAAAAATATGTGAATATAAAATATGTCGTTTTCTTTAATAAGTTAAACTTCAAAATCTTTATGTAAAGAAATTTTAATTTCGTATTTTTCTTATGAATCTTTTTTGAATTACAAAGTGTCTATCGTTATCGTTGCATTCGTAAATCTGTGAATTTAATGACTGTGTTTACAGTTGGAAATATTATTGCTTTTTTGGAATTCATTCCTATATGCGTTGAGAACACCCGAATAGTTGTAGGACTTCAATCAGACTAAGAAAATGTGTCAGACTAATTGAGTATTATAACATAAAGTTATATAAAGCAGTAAAAATGTGATTTGAACGAAATTTTTTGGAGGATAAATTCTGAATTTTCGAGTTAAGCCTATTTAAAAAAATTTCTTTTTTTCTTCTCTCTCTCTCTCTTTCTTTCTTTTTTTTTTTTTTTTTTTTTAATACACATAAGAAAGTTATGAAATAGATTGTTTTGATTATTATAGCACAAAATTATTTGATATAATTAATATTTTATAACATATTTTACTTGCTTTGACCACCGTGCATGTCCGCGTGGCCTAATGGATAAGGCGTCTGACTTCGAATCAGAAGATTGCAGGTTCGAGTCCTGTCGCGGACGATGGTTGATAACTTGACGAGTTACCGTTACATGTTTTGGAATGATTTAGAAATTTTTACAGTAAAATAAACTTTTATTTTTTTAAATACTTGAACTAAATTTAAAAAGAAATTAAATTAATTAATTTCTTTTTTAATTTAGTTCAAGTATGTTTTTATTTATAACATTCAATTAAAAGAATAATATAATTATAACGTTTTAGAATATAAGTATATAAAAATATATTTAAAGTTTATTTTCTAAAAAATGTACTTTCTAGATAAATTTTAAAAAGTATATTTAAACTTATTATTAACTTATATTCACATTATAAATTTAAGATTATATTCATAAATTAATTCGTATTATGTGATTAAAAGAAAAACTTTCATCATATTGTATTTATTTAAAAAAGATTTATTCACTTTGTAAAACATTTCGAGGCATTAACGGATAAAAAAAGATAACTTTGTCGTTTTAAGTGCTTTTTGTACTGATTTTTAAGGTAATTTAAATACAAAAAATATTCAAATTGACGGATTGAGATCGGAATTATTTTGCGTGATTTGAAAAAAAAAATTTTTTTAATAAGATAAAATGAAAAATTTTTCAGTTAAAATTATTCGAATTATTTATTTCAACAAGTTCATAAATACAGAGTTATAAAAATAACTATAAAATTTAGTTTAAAATTATAAATTAAAATTTAAAATTAATAAAATTTAAAATTAATTCTAATGTAGATAATTTTTTTTCCAAAACAACTCCATAACGTAAAAGTCGTGCATTTTTATTTAAATCCGAATCCTAGAACATCTTTTACGACAATCGCAATCTTTCTATTTTGAAATGTATTATTTGTATCTCTTTTACCAACCTCATCGTATTAATGAATCTAGGTATGGATAAAAATGAAAGAATTAGCTTTTTAATAAGAGAGTTTTGACGTTATATTTACTAAATACATAAATTTCCATCCATGAATCAAATAATCCCAACAAACCTGACACCTGTTACAAAGCATTTAATCACCTGCCACGTATACACGTTTCGGGAGACGAAATGATGTTAATATAAAGTAAGTCGTATTTACATGTCTCCAAGAGGACATCCAAAAACATGCTCGAACCTAACTCAATCGACATAGGTACATAAAGCAAGCAGCCTTCTCCAGCTTCTTAATAGTGGCAGGGACCAAAACGGAATTTGCACTCCAAAAGGAGGGTGCCTAACTTTCAGGCCACGGTTTTGTCCTGGAATGGTTCGGGCAGGGATGTTTCTTTCTTTCTACTTGTTTCTTTATACCTTCACTTTCGGGGTAAGGATGGCACACCCAGTGGGTGTTCCATTGAATAAGTTAAATCTCAAATGCTGCCGGGCATTAGAGGAGGGGAGACTTTTGGCCACAGTGTGAAAATGTGCCCATAATTTGGTAGTAAATGACATATAATGTACATTCAATATGAGTACATTATATATTATTGACTACCAAATGGCATGAGTTTTTATTTCTTTCAACTTGTAATATTGGACCACTGAAAATCATGGTGTTGCATTCTGGGAGCACGTCGTTATTTTTCTGGTTAAAAGTGATACTCCTTTAACAATATATTCACTTACAGTTGATTTATGTTATTTTTCGCCTACTTTCTGATTTCGAGGAAGAAGATTCCAGATAAAATGAACGTCTGGTGCTGAGAAAAATGAGTGATGTCGAATAATTTTTTTCTTTAATCAGAGTTAAAATTTGAAAATTTTTGCGTAAAGAAATTTTAATTTCGAATTTTTCCTGTGAGTGTTTTGTATTGCGAATGTTGAATGAAGTTTCTATCGTAACATTATTGCATTCATCTGCATAAATCTGTGAATATAATGACTGTGTTTACTGTTAATTATGTTATTGCTTTTTTGGAATTCATTCATATATGCGTTGAGAACACCCCAGTGGTCATAAGACTTCATTCAGACTAAGAAAATGCGTCAGACTGATTGTGAATCATAATATACAGTTATATTAAGGAAGAAAAATGTGTGTGATTTGAAAGAAATTTTTTGAAAGATAAATTCCAAATTTTAAGTAAAGATTTTATTTTATATGTTTTAAACACACATAATAAAATTATTAAATCTAATATAGATTGTTTTGATTAATGTAGTTCAAAATTATTTGATATAATTAATATTTTTTAATATATTTTACTTGCTTTGAGCAATGGATGTGTCAGCATGGCGTAAAGGATAAGGCGTGTGACTTTGAATCAGAAGACTGCTGGTTCGAGTCCTGTCGCGGACGACATCGTAGGATTGAACAGGATAAAAGTTACTGTTAAATATGTTATTGCTTTTTTGGAATTCATTCATATATGCGTTGAGAACACCCCAGTGGTCATAAGACTTCATTCAGACTAAGAAAATGCGTCAGACTGATTGTGAATCATAATATACAGTTATATTAAGGAAGAAAAATGTGCATCGTAGGATTGAACAGGATAAAAGTATTTATGTTATTGGATAAAAGACTTTTCACTTAATTAAGTGCATTTCTACACTGTCTTAATTCTAAAAAATTTTGTGTGGAAAAGTTGCGTTAAAAACTGTCTTAATTCTAAAAGCTCGCGTTCATTTTACGCATTTTTATTTGTAAATATTATTTTAAATATTTTGAAAATATTCTTTTTGCGGTGAACCTACTGTGTCCGCGTGGCCTAATGGATAAGGCGTCTGACTTCGAATCAGAAGATTGCAGGTTCGAGTCCTGTCGCGGACGCTATCGTGTATTGTACGGCCTGGGCTTTATTTTACGTGAATTGATTAACGAATGACATTAAAAACCGTTTTTTAAAGGAAAAATCTCCCCTCTTTTACACATTTTCATTTACACATTTTATTTATTTATTTATTTTATAATTATAAGTACAGAATTATGATATGATATTTAAGACAAATTTCTAATGTGTACAATTTTTTTTTTCTAAAAGAATTCCTTAACTGAAAAATGGTATTTTTATTTAAATCATTATCTTATTGAATAGTTTGTTTTCGTATTATTGTGGAGGTTAGTTACGTTTTATCTCATTTAAGAAAAGAATGACATTAAAAACCGTCTTTAAATTGAAAAATCATTTTCATTTACACATTTTCATCTGTAAACATTAAGGTATTTTTAAAAATTTGACAGTTAACTACTTAAACAAGCAAAATAAAATCAAAATTTATCTAAAGCAATTCTGCTTGTTTGAATATAGCATTCAAGTTGTGTTAAAAGATGTTTTCAAAGAATACACTCTTTCAACTTAAGGAACTCACGAAAAATATTATGGCGCTATCAGTTTTCATTGAATAATTTTATGCTTAATTTACAATGAATTTCCCAAATAATTGTAGTACAACTGAGTGCAAAATAATCTCTTGTATTCAAAAAATAAAAAAAAACTAATATTATATTACAAAAACTTTTCTGAGTGAAAAATTCGTATCCATACTTGAATTAAGTATGTGGAACATAAATTGCATCTTTTATCCAGTTATCAGTTTTCTGTAAGGGGAAAAAAAATCCCGGAGATTTTATTAATGTCATTTTTCATGACACCAATTATGTATTGAATAAAATTGACAACTTCGCATATTTTATTAATGTTGGATTTTGTTTTGATCAATTATAGATATACTTTGTAAATAATGTTCCTAAAAATTCACGATATTAAGGATTTTGTCCTTTGAATTTTTATAAGTCAGGTTTTTAATAAGTATTTAGGTAAATTTTCCATGGTTTGAGGAATATTTAATAAGCTTTTACAGATTATAATTTTTTTATTGTAAACAGTGTTTTTTTTCAACGAGCTTATTATTTTAGTATTTGATGCATATTTTGTACTTAATTCCATATTTGTAGTGGGATTTTAAAATTTTTTTTGTTTTCTTCTTATTTTCCATCATTACGTTATATTTTGAATAATTAGCAAATATATAAAATACTATGCAATATTTTTTTCACAGTAAAAAAATGCAGTTAAAATATTTAAATTTCTAATTTGTTAAAGGTTTTTTACTCTGATCACGCTATCGAATATAGTTTTAACAAAGAACGAAAATTCATTTACATTGCAATAGTAATTTCTCACTGCATTTAATATTTTGCTTTTTTCATCTCTAATAAATTCTAGATTTATAGCACAAAACTTATAAAACAGCTTTCTAATATAGATTTTTTCTACTATTCTTAACTCCTCTTTTTTCCCCCCATATTGCAGGTGTTGAGCTTAAGCAATGCATAAATAACAAGAGATTTGAAATTTATTACTGAATAAATTTCCAAACATAATGATGTTTTTACGTTCTTATTTTCTAAAAAAAAATTGTAATGGCTGATTAACTTGAGATTGAATTAATTAATTTTTAACACCAACTGTCTATAGCAATAAGCCCAAATTTTTGATATAGGTAGATATGACTGATAATATCAAGCCTTAAAAATGTATAAAGGAAAAATATTATAAATTTAAAGATATTTTTTCGGTAAATATTAGCTCTGAGTAAAAAACTAGCTTTAAATGAGGAAGGCGTTTAACGTTTAACTACCGTCTTCGTAAAATAGTATTTAAATAAATTATAATTATTATTAAAATTATAATTATTAAATTATGATTCTTATTAAATAATTTATATATTCAAAATCCATACCGACTTAGTACATTATCAAATTTGAAAGCAACTATATATATATATATATATATATATATATATATATATATATATATATATATATATATATATATATATATATATATATACATATTAAAAACAGATATTTTTCTATATTAAATTATTATATTTCTTAAAAAGATAAATATAAACTGAATACATATTTTTATTTTTCTGAGAAAAATAGCTTTATTTAATTCTTTTAGGTAGTATTCATGATATTCTACGGATTGTTTTAGACTTGCACTTATACAATATTATCTTCATAAAAGTAAAAATTAAACTTACATTGAATTAAAATAGTTCATTATTGATTTAATTCGCAAAAATAAATAAATAAATAAATAAAAATAAAATAAAATAAAATAAAAGAAATGTAGAAATGGTTTTTTGATACCATTCGCTGTAGCAGGTGGGATAAAAACCGGAAACAACAGTACAAACTCCTAATAACATACGTACATAGTGATGCAGGTGATTTCCGGACTGTATCTTAAGATTATAACAGGTTTGAAATACTCGCCCATGACTAAGCGCTTCATAATTCTTAACCACGTCAGGTAACAAGGACTAGCCTGAATTGGCACCCTCCTCTCCACATCCACACCACAGCAACGGAAAGATTTGGACATTATAGATTAACCTTCACACGTCCTCATTCCCCCGGAGCTTCAATAACGCAGTGAGGGATAATTTTGTCACCCTACCAATCTCTGGACCAGTCAAATGATGCTTCCCCCTGCTGATCACCATGAGAAACACCCTGAAGCTTAATGAGCCACTGGAGCTTGGTCCTAACAACAGCTGGAAAATATTAAATGAAATTTTTTTCAAGCGCATCTATAATTTGCGAGTTTTTTTTTTTTATACATAAGGCACAGTATTTACATATGACAAGGATAAGAACCCGGAAAGCGTCTCTCCGAGAACTGAAATCACAACTCTCCTTTGTTCAGTACAGGACTATTTAATCTTAAAGGGTTCTTCCTGTCAGTGACGACAGTGAACCATGAGACGTGATTTGACAAAATATTTAATTTTTATTTTGATAAGGCTCTTCTTAAGAACGATTTGGCAGAAAGGAAAACAATGAATTAATTAGAGAAATTAAGTTTTAATAAAAGGATGTAATGAAAATAACATTACCAAGATTTCCCGAACAAGTCATCAATTGCTTTTCTCATTTCGGCCTCTGCCGCATCGTTTGTAGGAAAAGGTTTCATATCTTTGACGGTTTTCTCGAACTTCTGAGCCCATTGGCACACCCCCGCTTTAGTTGCGAATTCTATGTCTCTCCTGCGAAATTAATAATTTATGATATAATTAAGAGAAAATGTTCAATAGATTAATAGGCTGTTTGAAGCCTGATATTATTGAACTTAATGAGATTCAATTATCACTATCAAAAATTCCCGAAAAAGGAAATGTCTCCACAATTATTATTCTTTGAACAAGATTTTTAAATAATTTTTTAACTATTGAAGGAAAGATTAACTTAAAATTCTAATTGATCTCTTTTTGATTTGCTTCGTTTCTCTTGCGATTGTTCTAAATATAAAATTCATTGAAAATGACTATTCTTATGAATTGTTTTTTAAAATAGCTGTGCGTAGCATTTTAAATTGAGTATCAGAAATTATTTTTTTTATATAAATGGGAATTAAAATTTGAAAAATAAAATTCGTCCGATTAATGTTTAAGTATGTCGACCGATTGCTGAGTGGTAAGCGCTCCTGACTCCTAAGCTGTGGGTTCCAGGCTCGGGCATGGATGTTATTTTTTTTCTGTGTTTCTCTGTCTTTTTTTTCTGTCTATGAACGTGATCCACCCTATAAACGGGTTTGTGGTAGTATGGCGCAAGCAACGATACTCGCCTCCGTGACTTGGTTTACAGGTACCCGCAGGGTAACGAAAAATGAGTAGCAGTTTCTGGCCTTGTTGAGGCATAGGGTTCGTCACTCAAGTTCCAGTCATTGGAAAAAAATATTAAATTATTTTGATCATTACGGATAAGAATTTTATCTGGCATAATCAAATTATACAAATGTATAATTTTATGTGAAATATTTTGAATATTCTTCTTTATAACAACTTGGTATTAATTTCAGCATGTCAGCTGATCTCGGTAGAGCATCTGTTGAACCACAGATAATCTGAAAAATATTTTGCTGAAAGGAATTCAAATTCTTCAGATCTCTCTCTGATGGCTAATGTTCAAGTGTTTAGCAAATTTTATGGAGCCGTAGATTTAAAATGTCCATAAGATGCTTCGCAAACTAATGATAGCTCCTTAATAGTCTGGAATTCCTTTACATAAGAAACGAATAGAATTCTTTGGTAAAAGAAAAACAAACCATTGGTATAAATTATGTTTCATTGTTTTGTCATAAATGGTATCATATATTATATTCCACTAGTTTGGGAATTAGGGAAATGTTATAATCTAGGCTTGAAGACTGTTTGAAGTGACCTTTGATAGACATCACATACTTCAGTAAGAAGTTTTACAGAATTACATAATTTACAATGGCAGCGAGATATAAGAAACATTTGCAATTGGATTGAAGAATTTTCCAGATGGTATCAACTAGAAATTACCTAATTGTTGAGTAAATTAAAATAAATAACACTAGCAATTGATGTTTAGCCCATCATGTACATATGAGACACAATAAAAAAGCTTTCTTATCTCATGTTTCTGAAAATTTTCTATGAGAACATTTGCAATTCAGAATAGTTGCTTATGCAATATGGTCGAATGCTTCTGAGGACATTTTCACTGACTTGATGAGTCAACGTTTTGACTCAGCAAAATATATTGAGTTGTTATAATCTCCCAGGTAATATTAAAGGGAAACCTACCCACCAGAAGGTATGCGTTGGTAATCTCCCACAGGTAAAAGGAAATAATATGTGCTATTAAGACATTGTTATATCATGGCAATTCATTGCAAGTACTGTTATAAGTTGTTGTTACAAGTTGTGAATAATATAACAAAAGAGTTTTTGTATCAGAATCTTCATTTCTCTTTTTCTGAAAACATCGCAAAAGCTTTGTCAACATGAGTGCGCTAACATCGAAGTGCATAATTTAAAAATAAAAATTTATTGCAATGAAATTTCAAAGTGACACCTCAAAAAATATTGCTAAAGCTGCACTTTTACATTTTCTCTTTGGAAGTTAATTCATGCAGTTTAATATTTAAGTGGAGATAATATTTTTCACTTATTGTTGGCTTTAACATCTAAACATGGAGAATTATTTTGTACATTCAAAAGGGTTTTCCAAAAAAATTTAATATCTTTTACAGAAATTTCATGTTTTCTTAGCATAGTGTGTTTCAAATAAGCTTTTAAAAATCATGGAACTGGTATTCCTGATTATTATTCAAAGCTCTCTAAAATTTAACGGAAGACAAAATTATCAAATAAATATCCATCGAATTCAACTTGGTTTTCCAAAATGAAAAATTAATTTCATAAACAATAAACTTAACTGGATTTCTATACTCTAAGCACTTACTGCCATGGGCATCCATCGTGTTTAGATCCAGAATTGAGTCTTCCATGGTCTAAATCTGAAGTCCATTCTGTTGTCGATATCTCATCTTGTTCAATCATAATCTTCTTCAAATCAATCATGTCTTCTTGAACATCAATCTTTCCTTGTTTTATTTGTTTTACTGTTGTCCTTTTCACATTTTTGGGAGAATTCTGGATAAAAAGTTTTATAAAAAATTGAGAAAAGTGAACATGAAATAATATATATTAAAACTCACAATAAAAAATATAATGATACAAAATTCCGCTGCACAAATTCTTCGAAGAATACAATATATAAACAAGTATAGTTAGAAGTCAAATAATATTAGGTGTTTTAAGTAATGGATATAAACTTAAATATCTAAGGTGATCCAAAATTTAGCTGACATTTAAAAGTTCAATAAATGACAAAAAGGATCAATGAAGAATGATAAAAGTTGGCACAAATACTTCAAGTTATTTGAAATTTTCTCGAAATTCTAAACGAGTGAAATTAGCCAAATCATAATGCTTCAACGAATTAGTAAATAAAAATTAAGAAGATTAATTCACACATTAATTAGCAAAGTAGGTGGGTTAATTAACCAACACTTAATATATTTGCCAAATTGTAAACAGAACATTTGTATGAAAGGGGAGTTATATTGTCGAATGGGATAGTTTATTAATTTTAATGCGAATTAAAAGTTAAGGGTATGATTTCAAATATTTTTACAGCCAATAATCACAGACATTGGAATTTGAGAATCTGGAATGCAGATAAGAACGGATGTAGTAACGGTGCAATCAATCCTCATCGAATAATGTGTAAATGAGATATTTTACACTTGTAACAATACAAATAAGTAAAGAGTCTTCCTGCAAGAAACTCATAACTATCAGATGATATCTGCAAGGATGGTGATACAGTGAAACTGTTTGAATGTTGTAAAGAGCATCTTCTATTGAGGTTCAATAGAATTCAACTTTCCCTTTTTAAATTCCATTTTACCACCATACCATCAAACGCAGATTTTAAAACTTTTACTTTATCATATCATTATTGTTGGTTTAGTTAGCATATTTAAATGCAAGACAGAAAGTTCTTGCCTAAATAGTTTTGCAGATAAGTTAGCAAAAGTTACAAATTTAGTTTAGCAGTATGATAAAAGTCCCTTATGTGGATCCGATCATAAATGAAGCGATTAATTCTCATTAACCTGCTTTTGGCCACAACAGGATTACTCAACAGCTCTCATATTTCCAGCATATCAGATTCTGCAGCTGAAGCAGTCACCAGAACTTCCAAATGGAAAGTGAGTTTCGTCAGTCCACAACTGTCAGAGTTCATCTTTTAAAAAAAATGTTCTCGAATAACTTTTTTTTTTATTTCACGAAAACAAGAGATTACTAATTCATAATGAAATTTATATGAATCAAAGCAGAGATTATACGTTATTGTTTACCACATAAAAATGCATAGAATTTGAATGTAACCAGAGTTCTAAATTTTCTAAAGTTTCTAATTCTAAAGTTTCTAACTTCATAACTACCTTTTTTAAACATTTGACATTGGATCCTAACCATTTTAAAATCGTTTTTATTCCATAGTTATAGCCCAGCAGAATTAATTAATTCTGATTATATACCTTCACAAGAGCATTATGTTTTAGTAAAATTAAAAATTACCATTATCTCTTATTATAATGGTAATTCTTATTGTATATTTTACCTTCTTCTCTTTTCTACATTTTATTTTAGGAGATGTTCACGCATCGTTGCTGATATTTTTCTTCTTTCTCTTGTCAGCTTTTGAAATTTATTTTATGACATAGTAAAATTGCATATTATTTCATACTTTATATTGTACATCAATTTATGATTTATTGGGTTCTCAAATGCTAAGTTAATATTTGAATCATTCTGAATATTGTTTGAAATAAGATATAGAAATTATTATCTATATGTAATTTTGTGCTATGTCTTTTTAAACATAAATTCTAAATGTACTTTTAAGTTATTTGGATTCTTAATTTGGCTTTGGGATTTTTTATTCATAATTCCGTAAACAATATGATACTGTAATTAAGAATTCTTAAATTATATTATTGCATATTAGATACTAAGCAAAATGCAATTAACAATTTTTTAATAAAATTCAATCATTCATCCTAAGAATATGATGTTTTTGTCATTCTCTTTTAAGGAATTTATATCAAATTATTGGCAACTAATTCAATATATTTTGAAATATCATTGCTTATATTTCCTAAAGAATAAAAAAAAAGAGAATGCCAATATTTGTTATTTTTTTATGATCTAACTTAAGTATATACTTTTTTTTGAAGCAAATCCAAACCTTTTCTTTGACTTTCATTTCATTTTTGAGTTCTGTATTCTTATTTTTTAATTTTGTTGCTTTTTGCGGCGGTGTAGTGGATGACTTAACTACTTTTTCAGTAATAGTTACTGGAGTTCTTGGTATCTCTTTGCCTTTTCTCCAAGAAGACAGCTCATCATGCAGCATATCTTCCGTTTCTGGTATTAATGTTTCCGTAGATATTGTAGAGTTTACGAAAGGGTCGTGCTTGGTAAGGTAATCAGTGTCATCAAGTCCCGTAATGCTTTCAACTTCATTTTCATTTAAGACTTCATCACGGCCTCCAGGCTCCAGTGAATCACCGATTTCTGAAAACTCATCTCCAGTTATGACTCTGTCTGATTTTCTGTCTTCCAGCGAAAGCAATGATTCATACTCCAACTGATGAAGTGAATCTGGCGAATGTTTGCCTCCTTTTGCTGAGGAAGGTTCATTAAAATATGCATCGACTTCTTTGCATGGAATTTCTTGGTGACCGTCTGGTGTATTGATGACTGATGGAAGCACTTCGAATGGTTCTATAATCTCACTTTCATCCATTTCGTCTATTTCTTGGATACTTTCGCTTGTCTTCGGAGTGGTTACGGTCAATATATTGAAATTGTGCTTAGACGGATCCAGGTATTCCATTTGACGAGTTGATGGGCTCTCCATCTGAAATATCAAAAATTGCCCATAAGTGCAATTGATTATACAAAAAGCTAACTTTTTTATTATATGAAATTAAGTGAATTCTCTCTCTATCTATCCTATCCTTGTCCTTTTCTTGTATGAATGGGTTTTGAATGGTTGCCTACCCTATAAATGGGTACCTATGGCATGTGTGTACTGAGGAAGTCGGACTCCACACAAGGTTCAGTTGGAAAAGTGGAGCAGCGCACACCATAATAGTAGCCTAGCTGTCACACAACAACAACAACGAGCAATTGATAATTGTTGACGACATTTGGGCGAATAAATATTTTCACCCAAATTTTTGCTTTGGTATGACTTATACTTCTTCATAGTTTGACTTACTGATAATTTGGTTCCAAATAAAATTAAAAATACACACATTATGATTAAAAACATAATAAACTCTACAGAAAAAAGTATTTATAATGAAAGATCTATTTGAATCGACCTCTACGCAAAGTGCAATTAACTGAGAAGAAAGCACTGCATCGATCATTATCTGAGAAGATTCTAGAGAAACTTATCGATTTTTAGATTTTAATTACTTTTAAAACGAGGTTTTAGACATATTTTAAAAATAAACTATATTTGTTTCGTTAATAGAGTTAAAGAAATTAATTATTTTCGAACTACGCATAGAATACATTTTTACTTTTGTACTGCAGGCTTTGTTTTTCACATGTTTGTCGACATTTTTTTTTTTTTTTCATTTGCCTTCCCTATAGCTTTCAATTCAAAATTTGCTCTGTGTAACTTAATAATTTTCACTTCACTATGACGATATACGAATTTGAATGTTTTCATAGCGAAACTGTTTAGGTCAAAGCAGAATGCGAAATGACGTTAGAGAAATTCATCTTTAATATCGTTCAGAGGTGTTGAATTCGTTCTTGAACGCAATTTGACAATGCTGATTATAATTAAAATAAATCAACTGAGTTGTAGCGCTCTATCTATTATTC
Source organism: Latrodectus elegans (assembly GCA_030067965.1). Lineage (NCBI taxonomy): Eukaryota > Metazoa > Arthropoda > Arachnida > Araneae > Theridiidae > Latrodectus > Latrodectus elegans. The sequence goes on along the minus strand of CM057818.1, from coordinate 31,689,321 downwards.
ATTATATGAAAAAAAAAGAAACATTTCTTTCAAAACTTTATTGTAAGCTTTTCTGATGAAAAATATTTTTTTTTATCAGATTATCCGCAACGGCGTATAATACGCACAACGAAATTTAGAAAATTTTTAACACATAATCCGCGGATTATATTGGATGATTCAAAACTTATTGTACAAATTTTGTGGAAAGGTAACCGAATTTTTTCACATAGGAAAGTATATGCGCAAAAGTACGCATACGTATGTAGAGGGCGCTGTGTGTAGGCAACCAGCTCGCCCGACCACTCATGCTGTCATCAGTGTGGAAACTAACTTGCAGGTTGCAAGATGAATCACTTCACGTATCACCTAGGGGATATGCATTTCGCATATGAGGCAGCTGACGAAAGCGGCTGCCGAGCTAGGCAAGTTTACGAAGGCCGATACACCAACAGAAGAATAACGTAGCATGAAATGTTTGCACGCGTGCATCGCTATCTGTGCGAACGTGGTTCACTGCGCAGCAACATGCAGGATACGGGGAGAAGATGACTTACGCGAACTGTAAACGTTGCAGAACAAGGCATACACACCATCGAAGATAATCCGAATACCAGCACACGAGCATTTTCTCACCAGCTTGGGGTCTCTCAGTTATCAGTGTGGCAGATACTGCACGTGTGCATCCTTATCATCTGCAAAGGGTGCAATTACTGCAACCCGACGATTATCCGAAGCTTGTGGAATTTTCACAATGGTTCAAGCAGAAAGGTGCCATGGATCTCATTTTTACCGCTTCTGTCCTTCTTACACATGAAGCTTCATTGATTCATAAAGGTGTGTTCAATACACACAACTTTGAGCGCATACTGTGAGCACTTTATCTTGCTGTAATAAAAGTCACATTCCTTACTTAATTGTACTTATTTCTTATGTTCTCCTTACTTCTCCAATTTGTTCAAGTAGATGACGTTTGCACACACACTCTCCACGAAATTTGGTGTACGAATTACTATTATCGTAGCAGGAAATGTTAGATCTATGAAGTACAATTTAGTTTTTTCCCCCGGAACATAGAATATTAATGATGAATATCAAAAGGATAAGATCTTGCTAAAAATGATATAAAAACATTAGTCTTAATCAAAAAAAAAAAAAAAAGTTAAAATTTTGAAAGTAAAATTCGATATCATAGTGCTGCCCTCTATTGTTAGCTGAAAATATTACAAGCTGTTTTGAATTTAATCAATTACACTATAAAAAAAAGTACAATGTTAGAGAATAAAGTGCATGAATTATACGTAATTATATTGTTTCGAGTAAATTCGCAGTCATTTAAAAAATAACAGATTCATTTATGATTAGTAAACTATTCTGCAATCCTATTAATCTCCGTTTCCTAAGATTCTTGTTTTCACAAAAGTGATAAACTAAAGTAAAATTTGTGAAAAAAAAAACCTTCAATTACTTATTAAACCTATCAATACCAATAATATTGAATAGTTTCAATTATCGATTAAACAACAGCAGAACAATTAAGAGTGAAGTGCTTTAACGTCGAAAAGCAATATTTGAAGATATTTTGCGCCAAAAATAACTGATAGACTCGAAAACTCTAATCAAATTCGCTATCTATGATTGAATTTTCAATATTATTAATTTTTCAGAATATTATTCCAGGAATATTATTCATTTCTCAGATTCGTAATTAAAAACATAATTTCAGTTGAATGACAAAAAATAATGTACTTTTAAAATTACCTTTACTTCTCTTTCGCCTTCGTTAAGTGACTGTCCTTTATAAAATGCATCTTCTTTTAAGCGTTTTTTGCAATCTCGAGTGTCACGAGATGCATTGTATCTTTCTCCGTCTCCCCCACTAAGGAGAAGTCCATTCCGTTTTCCTTGTCCTATTTCCTTTTTCTCACAGCTGGCAGGTGGTGACTGTAATTAAAATTCTTACTGACATTAAATAAACAAATTAAAATTAAAGAGAAATGAAGCAAGTATTTATTTCCAAACATGAGACGAAACGAAAAAGACTTGAAGTCCGTAGTCGAATTGAGAACATTAAATAAAATCTTTTATTATTTCTAAATAAATTATAAATTAACTATTGATTTTCACATTCATAAAATTTTGTTCCAAATTCATACATGATTATGCAACACAAAAATTATACCTTTAAGTTTATCCAGGAATTTTAATATTCTTCGGACGGGGCATGATAAATTTTTGTGTACTTAAAGTATTTAGATATGATATAAAAGACTACGTTTTGTAGTCACTAAGCCTAACGTTTATTCTGGTTGATACATTAATAAGATATGTAATTTTTTAAATCGATTTTTTTTATCGATCAAGAATTTTTATCGATCAATGTTTTGTAGTCACTAAGCCTAACGTTTATTCTGGTTGATACATTAATAAGATATGTAATTTTTTAAATCGAATTTTTTTTATCAAGCAAGAATTATAGAATAATGAATTTCATGTTTGCAATATATGGAATAAAAATTTTATCCTAAAATTTACGATCGCATTACATTTTAAAAATATAGAAACATTTTTAAATTAATGAAATTTATTTTTAATTAATTTTGATTATTTGATCTTTTGAAGGTCAACTTATTTGAGACAATTATTTCCTAGCATTTGTGTATATAATAATAGTTCCTTTACAAAACTATTCTACTTTTGACTTAAAGATTTTTCTCTATCTGGAAAGAAAGAGCTTTTTAAAAATTTTTGATGTATTGCTTAAAATAACTCTTGTACTGTAATTCCAAAAATTTCTTTCCTTCAAGCACATTATTATATGTATGGCATTTTTAGTAAAGAATAAATGAATTGGTTTACATTATGTTCTCGAAGCGAATCTCCGCCAGCATCTTCAGCATTATCGTCACGAGAGTTGCAATTTGTCGCAAATGTTTCTTCAAATTCTGATTCTCCCTCCAAAATGTCAGACTGCATCTCAGAAAAGAATTTAGAATCTTCATAAGCATCAGAAATTTCATTATTTGATATTTTTTGTAAAGGTGTATCTTGAGTACCTTGTGACAAACTGCTGAAAGAATAATTAAGCCAAATGATTGAAGTTATCATCAGTTTAGTATATATACAAAAATATAAATGGTATATTCTTTACTAAAATTCAGATTTAAATTACTAAAATAGGTGGTATAATTTAAACTTTGGAAACAAAAATGGGTTTTAAATCAGAGTATGCGTTTGAAAGTAATAAGAATGCTCGTTTTAATTTCACATGAGATAAATGAAATTCGATTCACCCAGAGGCCAGATTTTAAGCCATTATAGTAACGTGAGTTATGACTGATATTTTGAAACTTACGTCTATATCGATTTTTATCAAAAACGATAATCCAATCAACTTATATAAAAATTATTAAAATTTCAATTTTTTAATTTGTTCCATAAAATAAACCATCAAAAAATTTCCATGGTTAACTATAAAAAATGACCTTAACGAAGGGAGAATTGTAAATATATAAACAAATATAATTTATAAACCCAATGAATTCCTATTATTAATCAATTTTTATTAAGAGACTATTAGCCGGGTTCTTTCTTAATACATTTAAAAACAAACGTATTGACAAAGTTTTCTTACCTGAATAATCAGAGGAAATAAAAGAATCACATTTTTACGAAACTGTTTTTTGCAGTCACAGTATTATTTCGTTCAAAAGCAATGAGTGCACTTATCTTACTACTCAATAATGTGATTAATGATATCCAATAAGTATGCTTATAGAAACAGATTGCTTAAAATAAGTCTAAATTTAAAGTTATTCAGAAATTATTGCTAATCTGCCTTATGATTGAAATACTGGTTTATCGATTATAGAATTTTATGAAACAATGCACTCAAAAAATAAATGTTTATATTATCTCTTATATATATATATATATAATATATAATATATATATATATAATATATATATATATATATATATATATATATATATATATATATATATATATATATATATATATATATATATATATATATATATATATATATATATATATATATATATATATATATATATATATGAAAAGAAAATATACGTAAAAAAAAAAAAAGAAACTCATCAAAATTATTTTAAGAAGCAACGTTTTATATTTCAGTAACTTAGGAATTTGTTTGGTTAGATATTAAGGATGTAATATATTGCATATTCTATGGAAGTTGTAGAAAAATTCGCCAAATAGAACCGCAGCATTTTTAGGAAAAAAGGCATAATTTTCAATTTTATACTGTGCTATGTTTGAGTAAGAAATGAAAACGATATTTACCTATTGTTGCCAATAAAGTTGGAACTACTAAAAGAATTTTTCCTATTTTTCATCTTACTATAAAACTGACTGAAAGAAAATTTCCTGTTTACTTTGGATTTAGGTTCTTCATTTTGTTTTAGAATGTCCTCCCCTACCATATCGGTTTTCGAACAGATTTTCGGAGTCACGCAATCTTCGTATTCTGTTTGCCATTCAGTTCCAGAAGAAATCACAGAGCATTTAGTGGATACGGATATTAAACTAGAAGATATTCGAGAACTGCGTCCTGTGGTTGGAGCGGTATCGGTGGATCCGTCATCTTCAGACAAGGAATCGAAGTCCTCTTCAACAGGTTCTCTCAAACTGGCCATGCTTGAAGCTTTTATGTTGTTGCCTTTTTTGAGACAGTAATTTTGCAATAGAATCCTTGACGCTTCTGTTCGAATGGCAGGAACAGGAGAAGCTCTCATAATTGCCAAGAGAACTATCATGCAATCCTGACTGGACTTTTGAATAGTGCCACTGGAATAATCCATACAAATTTCAAGGCAATTGCTCAAGGCTACTAAATCAAAAAAGTAGTATGGAAAGCATTTCAGTTGTCTGAGAACAAATTTCAGAACTGAATCCATTTGTAAAACGTCACTTGTATTTAACAACTCCCAGGTTATCGTCATCGGATGGATATAATGCATCAATCTGCTCAGCAGTTTTTCACTTTTTGATTTTATTTTACTGTTTGGTGATGTTAGAGTTTCTCGCAAGGCATTTACTATGCATGATATGTAAGGTGTCAAGTAATAGCCCATTTTCTGAACAATATATTTTAAAATATCGAATCCGCTAACCTGCACAGGTCGATTAGAACTTGACAAGAAAGCACAAACCAATTTAAGTAAATCCACCAAATGGCATTCCAAGTGATATTCATCGCATGTAGCTTTCTTAAATGCTACCGCAAACTTGTTCACCATAACCGCTCTTTCACAATCTCTTGTAGCAACAATATTTTCCAACAGGTTAAGATCGACAGCTCCAAATGCCTTGTCAAATCGCAATTTTTTGCTTTTCTTCAAATATTCTACTATCAAAGAGGAGATGTTTTGAGTTTTGGAACTTAGATAGGGATCATTCTTCTCAAATTTGAAAATGTTTGCATAAACATGTTGAGCATCTGTTTCAGCCTGGCGTAAGAATTTATAAAATCTTTCATTTTGAATCATTTCGTGAAATCTCTTTAAGGTACGATAGACAGGAATCGTCAATGGTTGTTCACTTTCTTTCGTCATGAATCTACTCAAAGGTGCTATGAGATGCGCATAAAAATCATCACCAATATCTTGGTCGAAGATAACGCAGACGCCATAGAAAACAGAAGCATCATTCATACTTTCTCCAAATTTTAAAAATTGAGCAATAAATCTGGAAAATAAAATTAAACTTTATTTTATTATAAATGCTACTATAGAAATAAAAATTAAATTTATGTGAATTATTTATGGACAGATACCTGGGTATATCTTTGGTGTGCCTAAAAAATGCTCTAAGGAAATGAAGAACCTTGAGCTTTGTACTTTTTGATTGGGCTTCATGGAAGCATTGAAATACTTTAGGCAGAATTTGCATCAGCAAAACATCCGTTTTGTTGCCTAATCTAGGAACGGCACAGCATAATAAATCCAAAGTTAGGTAACGTGTTCTTTCACAAGGATTATACAGATGGTCTGCTAAAAATTTAACTAGATTTTTCCTGAAAATCAAAATACTTAATTATGTGATGTAATTGAAAATGGTTTCATTATTTCACATTGAATGATATTAATTTTGAACAGTTTGAACCATAAACGTACAAAACTTATTAATAAATTCTCAAAATGTTTTATTCGAAAGCAGGATTTTTATGTTTTTCGTAAATAAAAAAAAATTGGCAATAACTTATTTTATAAAAAAACATTCCTCATTATATGTTATTATTTACTAAACCTTTTATGACTTTTCATTAAAAAATTAATTTTTTATAATTTGAATTTTATTTTATGGCATAAGTTTCTAGGAATTTCTCAGAATATTATTTACAAGAGTCATTTTTAATTTTATGAATAATTACTTGAGCATCAATTAAATTATTGTTTCAACATTTATGAACTAAAAGCATAAATGCTGTCAAAACTGAAATTGTCAAGGAGCCATTATATGCATTTTAAAGTAAATCTTGGTAATACTGAATAGTCAGAATAACGTTTTTTTTAAAACTTATTCTCTGTTAAAGTAAATAATTTGAGTAATTTTTCCTGTGTCATTTCAAAATAAAAATGAAATTTATATTTATGTAAATATTACATCAATTGCTCTATTTGTAGACGTGTAAAAATAAGCCTATTTTTTTGTCTTATTTTATTTTTCACCTCTATAGTCATACCTGTTTTTGATAGTTATCTCTATTATATAAGAATCTTTTAAAAGTATATCTGTTCTTATGTGCTTTTTAAATACAACAATGGCTCCCTAAACTAAACATTTCACCTCTCGGTTTCAAAAAGTGAGGCAAAGTTTACGCCATTGTCTTTTTAATTCTCTCGTTTCTTTTAGATTAAGGTTTTTTGTTCCAAAAAATAAATAAATGAGATTCAAATCTTAAGTCAACCTGAGAAGCCATTTTTTTTTTTTTGATGCCATGTTTTAAGCGGTGTGTTGGGTGCAGTAGGTGGGTGGGGGTGAAGGTATTGGAAAGAATCCTGTTGCAAAAATTTTCTGCTTTGTTGTTGCTCCTGATTTCATTTTCTGGATAATCAAATTCGGGAATCCAATCAAGTAATGGGAGAAATTCTCCATCGCTTTTAAAAGGAAAAAAATAGCGATATTTCAAGTAAAAAATGAATGCAGCTGAGTTTGAATAAAAGCAGCAGATAAATTTCTTTTAGTTTTTATAATAAAAAATAAAATTTTAAGCAGATTTTTTTTTTCAGATCAAAATTTACCTTCTCTTGTAGAATTGTTGGGTAAATCTTTAAGACTTAATATTTTTTTATATTGGAGATAAAATAAAGCTAATTTTTAAACTAATCTCTTAAGGAAATCTATTTAGGAATTACTATTTAAGCATCTTTAGAAGAGAGAGTGTGCATGTATTAGTACATACATTAATCTTTTATTTCTACCTAATTAAATAAATTATTACAATAGATTTACTGGAATTACATGAAAAAAAAAAAACTAAACTAAATGTATTTTAAATTAATGTATATTTGTAAAACTTCACTTACAAAGTTCTTAAGTTTCGTTTTTTTTGATGTAATGAAAATAGCAAATATTTTACTTTTATCAATAAATATGAATGTACATATGTAGGCTGATGAGTTCAAAATAACAAAGCAGAAACAAAAATATGTTCCTCAAATTCAGCAAAATATTTTTTTTTTGTTTTGTTACCAATGGTTGTGTGAGAAGTTACTGAATTTTTGTGGATGGTAGAATATTACATTACTGTTCAGAAATTGCAAATTCGAAACATTATCATGAATGATTGCATATTAAAATAGACCAATTTAATCTGTCACAAATCGACAAAATGTAATAAAATATTGTTGCTATATTCACTTTATTTTAATTAGCACTTCAATTTTCTTTTCATAAAATGATATAAATAAGTAGCTTTAACCCAAACGAAATGATTTATGGTCCATTCTATTTAACAATAAATTACTAGCCACAATCAAATTCTATTTCCTAACTAATTTTTTTACCACATTCATTTCTTAAAAAATCTGTTCTCATGCAGAATTTGAGAATGAAATTCTTATTATTTCCATAAGTTACTAACACTAGGGAATTTTGTTTTAAGACTGAATGATTTTAGATAAAATCATTCTTTTAAAATATTATAAAAAATTCTACTTTTTTGAATACTCGAAGTTGTTTGTAATTTTAGATCTAATTTTCCAATTCCATAAAGAAAAAAATTCACATTACTAACTAATCTGGTCATTGAAATTTGCGAAATATAGCAATATAATTTTTTTTATTTGATTGTTTTCAATTCCTGATCATTTATAATACATTATGCCTTTTCCTTCTATACAAGTTCTATAAAATAAGTAATGAATTTCTTGTCATTTTTAATAGTCAAAAAGAAAATGATTCATTGAACTTGTAGCCAATTGTTAGTCCTCGATGTGCTCTCTATCACCATCAAGTAAGTATTTTCAACCAACATGTTTGCAGATAAGCAATCTTTTTGTAGTTGAAATCTGTGATTTTAAACTCAAAAAAGTCCCCGAGTGCTTGAACACAAGTGCTCAAAGACTTCTTTGCTTCTAAAATCTCAGAACTTTTGCTTCAATCCTAACTTTTGTCTTAATTTTCAGACCTGAATTTCTGAAACCAATGCTTTGATGTATGTTTACTCACAGAACAGTTTTCAAACGCTTAACTTACTTGGTGATTTGATGCTTTTACAGGTAAATCTATTTTGTGAAGTTGTATCGTAAGCAATCCCAAACAAACTTCTTCGTTACTTCCATTTGTTTTCGCCATTGTATGAATTACGAGTGATGAAAGCACATGGTCGACGTAATTTTGTAATGATTGGTGGACCGATTCGATAGACACGTTTTTAAACCCCATAATGTACTAATTTGCATAATCATTCAGTGCCAAAGCAAAAATGATAGATTTTGATTGGTTTATTTTGTAGATTGCGGAACACATTAGCCCATTTAAGCGTTTTTTATTCGTTCGGATAACCAGTGAACAAACATAAGTTTATTTTTCCAGGCATTATTGGTTTTAGAACATATGTTACAAAGATATTTGCATTCCGGCTCTGACAATCGGAATTTTTTTATTTTTCACTTTAGTTTTGGTTAAAATAAAGACAACGAAATTATTTATATTGGAAGATAACAAAATCAGCAATCTTATATTTTTACGTCATTAATAACAAGCATCTGTATTTTTTTGTTAAATATGGAACTGATTTTGAATTAAATTAAAAATTATGGTTGAAGTTATGACATATAGTTCCAGAATTCATAAAATTTTTAAAATACGCATGTATTTAATTTTTTATGAACATTTATGGAATACAATGTTTTTAGAAATAAAGCTGTGAAAAAAGTGATGCAAACTAAATAAAAAATTGCCGCTTATATAGTATTTTTACAACAGTTTTAAATACTACTAAATGATATGAAAAATCATCTCTTTCATATTTAAAATTCTAAATGATGGCCCAAAAACTAAAGTACTTTTAAAGTTATAAAAACAAATGCTTCATTTTTCTATAAAAAGCCAAAATGTTTTTTAAATTATTTTAGATTGTAGAAAAAATGTTTCGCATTTTACTAATGAAAGTTTAATAGGTCAACTAATGAGTTAGTTTTTTAATACATCAATGAATATATTTATTTAGCGAAGAATATTATTAATGGACGTCACGTGACACGAAGTTTGTTGTGCGTATGTCATAAATTTTAACAAAAGAAATAGATGCTTTTATTTAGTTCCAAAAAAGTTTTTCATATCAGGTAGAAAATTCTACTAGCTTCAGTAGAAATGGCTAACTTACGAACCAGAATGTTTGAAAGAGTATATAAACTGTTAGATAACAGCGTTAAAAATGGAAAATCAAAGGAAAGCTTGCGGTGTGGCTTCCATTAAAAAAGAAGATATATATATATAACTTTCCATATGATATAGATTCTAAAGTCTTTCAAAATTGGATTAGTGACACTGTATTCAAATTTCATGATATTTTTTTAGAAAATTTGTTTGTTTTACATAAATTTGTGACTATCTGAAGACACATGTTAAACAAAAATGATCATCTACATAAGTTAAACAAAAGTGATAAACTACACAAGTTAAAGAAAAATGATAAACTACACAAGTTATACAAAAGTGATAAACTACATAAGTTAGAGAAAAATGATAAACTACACAAATTAAAGAAAAGTGATAAACTACACAAGTTAAAGAAAAGTGATAAACTACACAAGTTAAAGAAAAGTGATAAACTACACACATGTCTTACAATTTTAAGGAAATAATTATTACTTTTTTTGTTGTAAGAACACACATTTAAAGACAGAAACATATTTTAATTTAAAATTTTTCTTCTGCTTTTTAGAAAAGTTTTGAATGATAATCTTTTAAATTTTCAATGGCTTATCGTAAAAATTATAAAATAAAATAATTTTTACCATAAGCTCTCAATAATTAATTTCAAAATATCATAAAATCGAAATTTGTGAAAAAGAAAATTAATAAAAAATAAATGTTTTATTTTCAAACGATTTTCGAGATGAAGGGTCATTAGAATGTCAAATCCATCATTCGAATAAGCATGCATATTCGATTTCTTTTTGAAATCGAATGCAATACAGTTTGAAAATTCTGAATGCAAACATAGTTCAAAATTTTTGTTCTTTGAATGTATGATATATAGGACTACAATTATTAAATTATCTTAATATTGTTAGAATTACCTGCACAGTTTTCTTTCTTCAAAATGGCTGTGTTCATCTCGACTAAGAACAGTTTTAAACAGTCTTCTAAGTCGCATCAAAGTCAATTCGCTGTCTCCTCTGCTTTGCTTTCGGCTTATGTCACTTTGATCACTTAACATGCCCTGTGCAAAAAAGATGCAAAAAATAATTTATTTAAGCACATTAATTTTGTAGAAACGAATTGCTTTTGTTTTCCTTAGTATTTTATTCAGAAAAGAATTGGAAATCTACTATATCTGTTAAATGGCAAAGACATGTCACGATTTCAATTTCCCTCTTGTAATTTGTAAAATGTGTAGACTCTGAAATTTGTAAAATAGAAAATGCATATCATCCTTAATTTAAATTCAATCTATTGTATTATGTAATGAAATGCTAATGAGTGATTTTATGTTTTAATATATTTAATTACTAGTAAAACAAATTGTATGAATTTTTTTGTTATGATATTCATATAAAAGTTGCTTATACAAGTAGAACATTTATTCAAAGGATAATTACTATTAAAGTTCTTACATATTTTCAGTGTACAATAACTAAAATGTTGAGAAAAGAAACACACTCAATCAAATATTTATTAAATTATTATTTTAACGATATAGCTATCTAAACTTTCCCATATGGTCCATGGCTTTGAACGTGTTTTACATATTCAAGACGGGTTTGGTTCTTCTGTCATTTTCCGTATAAATTTGTCCTATGAAGGCTTATTTGATAATGAGTATCTGCAATTTAAAGTGAATTTCAAATCAAAAGCAATCCATCCATGTTCAAGTTGGATGAGTTAGTAATGATTTCGTACTAGCGATAGAAATCAGATCCATAAATTGCTAGATGTAGAGGCAGAGTGCCAATTATTCAGCTCTGTCGGCGAGACAAATTTTATTGAACAAATGAAACACATATTTGACAGCAATTTATCATCTGACTTAAGGTAAAATTCTTTAAAAGAATTTCAGCATTTAGTCTCAATAAGTCTTTGTTATAACTTGCAAAATTCACAGCATATGCTTGCAGCGGCTTTTAAAACGCAATAATAGAAAGACTGTATTTTTCTAAAATTCTTTTTAAGCGAATCGATAATTGTTTTGAAAGCATTGGTACAAGATTCAATCAATTGATATTTGATGATATCTAAAAGAAAATATGTTAATAATGTTTTCGAATGCATGTAGACCATATTTCATTCCCTCTGTCGGTATAAAAGAATTAAGCTACCATATATAAAGAATTTTTTTCTTTTGAATTGGTTAAATGTTTGCATAATTTTTTATAAAAACGAAATCGTATCACATTATCGTTCTTCATAATGAATTCTATTGTAGAATAATGATTAAAAATGCAATATGACGAATAATATTCAAGCTAGAGAGCTCTCAATTCTTGTTATCCGTATTTCATCTCGGTATTTTTGTATAAAAAAGAAAACATTTTGCAATGTTAAATGTTAAAATGGATCTTTAAATTGATCAAATTTAAGATAGTGCTAACCACCAAAAATCAACACCAAAAATATCACAACATTTGAAATATAACAAAAAAATCATTTCTCAGATAACACGTCATACAAAGATCAAATTAGTGAAATTACCACCTGTTGTGAAATGATGACAAAATCAGTAAACAGTTTAGCCACCACTGTTAGCTATAACCGCTACTACAGGGCTAGGCATAGAATTAATGAGATTTTGGATGCATCGTTGGGATATAGCAGCCTATGATTCTCATACATATTGCCAGAGTTGATTTTGTGTGGTAATGGCTGGTGTATCCTAGCCAATTGTTGTACGCGCATGATCCATACCTTTTCAATCGGAGATATATCAGGAAAAAAACAGACCAAAAAGCCCTTCAATCTGATGAGTACAGAAGAAATCTTGAGCATAGCATGCCACTTATGGTTACACATTAATGCAGTAGGAATATGACCGAAGTCAAGTGCTGAAGGTATGAAAAACTACGGGTAGCAACTCGTCAAAAACGTAGTACTGACTGTTCAGTGTACTAGTAAGGCGTTCTACAGGAATGCGGGAGTGAAATACAATATCACCCAAACCATGATACCCGGTGCAGGACCAGTGGGGCAATGTAAAACACATTTCAACAATCTCTTATCATGATGTCACCCGACTCGAATCCAACTGTCTTAACGTTGCAGGCATAGGACTTATCAGTAGGAATAAAGTTTTCCATTCCGTAGTCTATATCCATAATACTTCGCATCATTAATGGCACAAATGCTTGTAGTTTTGACTCTATGGTAAACGAAGCAACATGCTTCCATGTGCATAATGCCTGTTATGCGTCGAGGTGAAATCGGTCCAGTCGGTCCATCGTACTCACATGCATCCGTTGGTTACAGATCCGCATCCCAGTTGTTTTGTTTCATCCGACACGATCAAAATTTCTCCGGAGGGATAATCTACACTCCATAGAGCGTTGCGTGAAAGGCGTTCGGTGTCTTCTCAAAGATAACGCAAGAAAAGAAACAAAGTGATATATATATATATATATATATATATATATATATATATATATATATATATATATATATATATATATTACGTGGTTACCTCCTTGTCTTACAGAATTTGAAGATTATTCTATAGGCAGATGTTCAAGAATAACTTTCATTAACACATGAACATTTCTTAGTGTGAAGTCCAAACATAGCATCTATAGCACGTCTGCTCAATAGGAGAGCTAAACCAGAAAAGCCTCAAGAGAACTCAACCCCCTCAGAAGGGCAAAGAATACTGGTCATTTATTCGTTAAGAATAATAGTTAGAGATGACATCATCGGTCAGTTCGACATTCCTTAACCATATTTGGTAATGTACATTTGGAATTCCACAGTTGAGTTATGTATGGAAACTTTAATGCTATTTTAAAAAGAAAAACGAATAGTATTCATACTCGATACTTACGAATCATATTCAAGAATTTATTGCTATTATATATTTATGTATTATATACAAATATATTCTGTGATGGTTATTTAATTTTTATGTTAATTCACTATTATTTCTATTTGCATTAAATGACTTCTACTTTCTCTTACATAGAACTCCGTACTTGAAGTAAGTTCATAAATTTAATACTTTTTTAAACACAATATACTAATACAGATCAAACGGAAGTGAATAAAAATAAAGAAACATGAAACAATTGAGAATTTATGAAACATTTCTAACAGATTTATTGAATTTCAGTATAAAATATTGATGTATGTTTTCAATAGACAGTGAGAGTTGCCGTTTTTTATACAGTCGAAGAAAAATGTATGTATTCACAAATTGGTAGATTAATTCATTTCAATAATATCTACGGATTATATGCTTCATCGAAATCATTGAAAATTAATTTAGGTTCGCATATTTAGACAAAGAATTTACCATACTCTGGAGTAAAATGATGTTTAAAATTAATTGAAGGAAAAATTTCACTGAGTTCTCAAAAAAATTACCTTAACCATCAGTTTTCAATTATTTGTAAAATTTATTTCTATTTTTAGAATTTGTGTCATTTTCATTTTAAAAAATATTTTCGTTATCCACCATTTATACTTGATTTAATTATAATTATTGGTTTCAAATGTCTCCTTATTTGTTGATATTTTACTACAATTTATTTATTAATTTGTTTTATTAATTGTATTAGTTTTTTTACATCTCAATGTTACGAGAAATAAAATGTTGGAAAAGTTAGTCTTCCCAGTAATTTTTTGTGCTTGCATATTAATAATAAGATATATTACTCCATTTTACATTTTTCCAAATGTTCATCTCTTTATATAAAATACAAACAACAGTTACATGTCATAAGTTATTTGGAATAATCTTATTTTTATCAAATTAATATTTGGTAAACTATGTGTTCATTATGAAGAAATAGGGGTGTATTGATACTGTAAATGCCTAATAGAAGTGAGACAAACAACAATATTGATCTTACAGTAAAGAAAATTAAGCACAGGTGCCGTATAATCCACTATGCCAAATTTCTGAGATTGGCGATTTTTTGGCGTATTTTCTTATGTATCTGGCAACCTCGTTTTTTTACGTCATACATATGAAGACTTATCAGAATTATGCAGAAAATTATATTTTGGTAATGCTAATATTTACGTCATCGTGCACGTCACAATGTGTCACCTTGGCAACATTTCTTCATTTCTAAAAAAAAAAAAAAAAAAAAAAAATTCAGAATCTGGAATTATGGATTATACGAACACGTGCCGAAAATTGTGTGACTCAAATATATATGACTTCTAATAATATTTTTAAAAACACTTCTTAGGAAATATTATTGAAAAGTAAACTTGAAATGCTATTGTGTTGTTTTGTGATTACAACTGCTAAATTATTTAAAGAAAATGCAAACATACGGAAGATGATAAATTTCTTCCACTCCAACGCATATTTGTTTCTCTTGGGTAAAACATTTTTTTTTTAATCATTTAAAATATATAAAAATTTATTTCTAGAAATAACTTCATAAAGTTCAGCTCAAAATATAGCATTGAATTTTTTTATTTTTTTTTTAACTTCTTAAGATCGTTGATCAGTATAATGTTGAAAACTTGTATGCTTATGCAACTTCGAAAAAATAGTTTAAAAGTGACAGCAGAGACGGTCAACGGCAGATATATTTTATTTTATTTCAAAAAGTAGATATCAATTATTGTTAAAATTAATTTCTAATATTAAATCTTCCATAGAAGTGTAAGTTGTATGCGTACAAGATATTACAAATTCAACTAATACTTTAATGAAATCCAGTTTCAAACGTTTTTGATCAGAATATCATGTTTGGAAAATGAATTATGATGGGATTTTTTTATTCTGTCAGAAAACAAAATTTGTTTCAAGCACAAATACCAGAGCATTCATTACGTTTTCATATAACATAATTTACAAATATTAAGTTGACAAAACATGTTCATTATATTGGTCACCAATGTGTGTTACTCTCGAGAAACGTAAACTCGCATGTTTAACTATTATGGCGTAATATGATAAACTGACTCGGAGTGTTGCCCATATTCCTTTGTGTGAGAGAACGAAATTAGTTTCAAGCACAAACACTAGAGGGCTCATAACGTTTTAATATAACATAATTTACAAATATTAAGTTGACAAAACATGTTCATAACATTGGCCTCCATTGTCAGTTACTTTTGAAAAGCCAAAAATCGCATATTTAACTGTTATGGCGTAATATGATACGCTGCCTCGAAATGCTACGCAAATAGATTGTCATGCTATCCTTAGATTAAAAACAGTTACAATAATATCGCGTGAGACTACATCACAAATTATTTGTATGTATTTAAGTTTGAGTATCTGGAAGGTCAAGAGGTACAAAAATAATAACATATGATTCTACTGTCAAAGCGATGGCGGAGAAGCTGTTTGACACAACTGATAATGAGTGTAGAAGCATATTCATGCATTTACACTGTTGTTGAGGAATAGTATTTTGCTTGCAATGGCGGATTCACTTATTGTTCCAATAAATATGCCTATCTTGGACAATTAAAATGGTATTCTTCAGAAATTGAGTTACAAGACTCTCCAAAATATGGTTCGTAAAGGTATTTGCTGAAAAGCAAGTGGTTTTTTCTGCCGCCAAAATACTACAACTTTATATATTAACTACAGCATTTAAATGGAAGTAAATATTTTGAGTTAGTAATTCGAACTCCGAATATTTATAGAGCGTTTTGTAGATGAAAATCTCATCTATCTATAAAATTCTCTAACTTATAAAACGCAAAGAAACCATTGCGCAAATATTTTCCGGCTCATTACGTCAGTAAGTAATACCTTCTGCTCAAGTGACAGTTTATGATAGTGTAACATTTCTTAAAGATATGAACTGTTCGGGAAATATATTAACCATAAGTGCTGCTCTTGGATTGTGACATTCTGTCTTAGATTATCCATGACTTATACAGTAATAAGCTTTCGTCTTCTTGGCTGAGCAGCCAATCACATCCTGTTATTTCAAATTTCTTCCATATGCCTAGTTTCCCTTTTCTAGTAATTAATCGTGCCATGTTGAAGACTGAAAACTCGCAAAGCTGCAACTCTGTATTCACCTTTTTGATAAAAAAAATTTCCATCGGTAATAAAAAACGTTCCGTCAGACTGACGGCATTTTTCTTAATTCAGAGACATGCATTACTTCTATTCATTCCAACCAACTTCATATCACTTGAAAATTTGAATGAAAAATAATTTGAATATCCCGGTTTTTTGTTGGATTTTGCTTATGTCTATGAACAATGTGTACTACCTGACGTATTGCTTAAAACATTTTTTTTCTAGAAAAAAAATCATTTCAATACACCAATCTTCATTTTTCATGAACTTCTGCTCACCAGTTTCTGCGACATGTTTTTTAAAGCGTTTGTTTAACTTGGGCAACCTATATTTTATGTGCATAAATGTATTTTTTTAAGCCATTTATTATTTGATTATCAAAATTCACGAGTTTAGAAAAGGCAACGAAACTCAACTATGATGCATTGTGGATAATTATTTAAAAAATGATATTTATAATTCTAATTTACGCCATATGCTTTTATAAATTGCATCAGATTTATGAAAATTTATTTTGTGATATTCGATGTTATACATTTAACTCGAAAAAAAGTAAGACATTCATTATGCACCATTTGGAAAAAAATCATACTCCGATCTACCGATAACAGGATAAAATATCGAAAAGCATAGTAATGTTAGTTTAATACAAAACATGAGCAAGTCTAAAGAAAAATATATAAAATGCGCAATTTGAAAATAATCTCTTTCTTTAAACATTAATGTAAAAGAAATTTTTATTTAAAAAATGTTTAGCATAGTTTTAAAAGTTAATAAAAAGTAAAAAATAGTAAGTTTTGCTAAAATCGGTTAATCTGTTGTTTGGGTACCCTTTTCTCGCCCAAATGGGCGATAGTTGCGCAAAGCGTGGTAACCCTGACTATTTCATCCTAAATGCACTCCTTGTGACAATTCTGTCTTTTTTGTTATATTTTGTTATACAATTATATGTGTATTTTTTGTTATACAATTCGTAAAAAAAACATTGTTTTTGTTGCCATACCAACGGTGAAATTCGTTAAGAACAAATGATTCAATTTTAGCATCATATATATATATATATATATATATATTGCACTTTTATAAAATGATGTGTTTTATTCTATAACTATTATTTGAAGTCTGAAAACTACACACATTTTCACCTTTTAATAACTTGTATAATTTATTTTAAAAAAACCGATAAAATTTCGGAGAGGTAATCGCTAAATTTGGTGATAACTTTTATTTAGTACGATTTCACTTTATGGATTTCAGATGAATATATTTTACGGGAAGTATGACTCCTATTTTGATGTTTTTGTAATTTTATAAAATTGTTAATAGTTACCTAGACCATTTGTAAATAATATTAGTTTTTCTATAATCATTTGAATATGTATCTTTATATTTTCTCTTTATTTTTAATGACGTACCTTGATGTAATCGATTTATAAATATTGTATTCAATAACTTATTTTTATTTGAATTGTATCCGGAAGCATTCGGTACTTGTTGTTAACAAGTTTATTGTTATGTACGGTAGCTAATGGAGTTCGTAATTGACTGTTGTAAATGTAAATATTAAAATTTTTGATTAGGCACAGGTGCCGTATAATTCATGATGCCAAATTCTGAGATTTTTAGACTGATTTTCTTATGTATCAGGCAACCTCATTTTTAATACATATGAAGACCTATAAGAATTATGCAGAAAATTCTATTTTGGTAACCCTAGGGCTTACGTCATCGCGCAAGCCACGAAACGTCATCTTGGCAATATTTCTTCATCGCCAAAAAAATTCAGAATTTGGAATCATGGATTATACAGCACCCGTATAATCCATGATTGCTGAGGGAGCAACCCTAACCACGATTGCTGAGGGAGCCACATCTAACGTTGAAGAAAGCTGCAGAATTTATTTGAGCTTTTGAAGTTAGCAAGAGAAAGATTAAGATTCCATATGCACACATTATCAGCGGCTTTTAGAAGCTTTAATATTTTAGTGTTTCCATCAAAATAAGTCTTTTGTTT
Organism: Latrodectus elegans; assembly: GCA_030067965.1. NCBI lineage: Eukaryota > Metazoa > Arthropoda > Arachnida > Araneae > Theridiidae > Latrodectus > Latrodectus elegans. Next base: position 31,670,409 of record CM057818.1, on the reverse strand, counting down.
TCCTTGACGTTGATTTAATAATTTTGATACCTCTCTAAATATCTCCACATTTAGCACTTTATTACTAATGGGTAATTGTTTCCATTAGTAATAAATTGCTAAATGTATTAATCGCCTGTTAAACATCAACTGTGCAGTTTTCAAAATATTGCTATTAACCATAAAACGATTGCTTTTTCGTTCCAGTTGAGATCATGACTACGTTGCTTTATTACAATATTCATTGTTTTAAAATATTTATAACATAAGATGACGTCACACATGATTAATTACATATGAGAGTCTACATCAAATATGATTATTTACGACATCTTATTTAGACAGCGTCGTAAATCCGACTTGTTAACGAATTTGCTGCCTAATTTCAACTCGCATTCGGCACAGATTCCATATAATCCAGCATGACAAATTCTAAGTTTGGGTGATTTTTTTATGGCGGATTTTTAGTGGATTTGGCAACTTGGCTTTATTACGGCTTAGACTTGGAGGCCTATAAGAATTACGCTAAAAATTCTATTTTGGCAACCCTTATATTTAAGTCACAGCTCACGTCACAATATATCATAGTGGCAAAATTTCTTCATCATCAAAAAAATTTAAGAATTTGTAATTCTGGATTAAACGGCATCTGTTCCTCTTATTCTTCGAGCGGTAGCAAACAAGGGAAATTGTTTGATATCCCCCCCTCATTAGCGACCTTTGCGACCCAAAAGTAAAAAAAATACACATTTTATAAAATTTTAAATCACATAATAGTAATAAAAATCTAAAAACACTACTGGAAAATGAATAAAAATTTTTTGTTGGGTTTGAATTCTCTTCAAAACTACAGGCAAAAGAGATAAATAACCAACGATAATTACTTGATATCACGTCAAGCTCACAAATATGCAAATATGCTATAAATGTCAAATATGCTCGGTGATATTATGAAAAAATATTATAATAAATGAACAAAAATATTTTAGAAAAAATAATAAATAAACAAAAAGGAGCTGGAAAAAAAAAAACAGTTTACGATGTGGAAAATATAAAAGAAAAATAATATAATAAGTAAAAAAAATATGTAGAAAATTATAAAATAAATAAAAAAGATATAAATAATAAATAAATAAAAAGAAATTGGAAAAGGGAATAAAAATTTTTGGACGCTGGCGACAATAAAACACAACAGCAAACGTAAAACAAAAAGTTCGATTTGAAAACGAAAATTTCAAATATGGTTGCCACTGAAAAAAACCATATATATGACGTAAAAATAATGTTAAAACACACAAAAAAAAAAACAAAAAAAAAAAACAAATCTGGCAACCAAAAATCTGAAAAGTAGCAAAAACTTAATTTGGTAAAACTATAAAGAACACAAAAACTCAAAGTGTCAACACTATAATCAAAAAAAGGAAGCTAGATTAGGCGAGAAATCACTTGGGGGAGGGGATATCATACATCACCCAAACAAGACGAGGTTTATCATTGTATGTCTGAAAATATTGTCGAAGTTCATTGGGTCAGTAAAATAATTTCTATAATGACCAAAGCATCGGTTTCAGAAGCCATTTTCCATTGATTCAAGCTATTATGTAATTATTAAATGTTGACAATAGAACAGATAAACAAGCGAAATGAAAAAGCAGACTCCATACATCTTCATATATTATTTTCTTTTATACTGTTTCTATCACAATGTACTTTTCAGCTATGCGCTCCATGTCCCGTTTTCAGAATTGACTCGGTCTTATATAATGCCACCAATATGGTTGTGATAATGCGTAAGTACCAGATGAATTGTGATGTGCACGATGCCGTAAGTACTAGGGTAGCAAATATAGAATTTTCTGCATAATTTTTATAGGTCTCCATATCTACGACATAATAAAAACCAAATTACTAGATGCATCCACCGAAAAAATCCCCAAACTTATAATTTGACATCTGGATTATAAGACGACTTAAATTTTTAAAAATTTCATTAATTAATAAAATTCTAAATTAATGGTTTCAGTATTTGTAAACAAACTCTCTTTTAAATGTTAAAACTAATGCCTTGCTTATGCCAACATTAAAATTTTTCTTTTCTTTTTAAATATTCTAATCACGAATATTTATTAGAAAATACTAAAATTTATTTTCTTATGAATAAAATTCGTTTTCTAAACTTATGTTTTTGAATAGAATAATAATTAAAAAATCTATTTGTGAAATCTAAATTTATTGTTTTATAATTATATTATAAAATTAAGGTTGTTAAATTTCTTGTAGCATGTTTGGAATAAATATGATACCCCCACCCCGATTGTCCTTTGTTTAGATTATCCTGCTGCCAATTTAAATTTTTGTTATTTTACAAATTATTTGTTTTTGCCAGGTTTGATTTTGCTCGAACTTTAAATCATTTTTAAGTTATATATATAGTTCATTTCAGTGGCAACAGCATTTGAAGCTTTCGTTTTTCTTTCACTTTGAACTTAGCATAAAGCTCCAAAAGTGCCCGCCATAACGTTGTTCTTTTTTCCAATTTCTTTTTGTTAATTTATATTTTTTTATTTTTCTTATATATATATGTATTTTAATTTATTCTTATATTTTTCTTTTATATTTTTAACGTCGTAAACTGTTCTTTTTTTCCCAATTTCGTTTTGTTTATTTATTATTGCCTTTTTATATATTTTTGTTTATTATTATATTTTTATTATATATTTTTCCATAATATCTCCGATCATATTCGACTTGGAGCTTTACGTCATGTCAAGTAAGTCATTGTTATTTACTTATTTCTTTTATCGGTTGTTTTGAAAAGAAGGCAACCCCCTCCCCCCCAAAAGAAAATTATTAATTTTTTTAGATTTTGAATATTATTATGTGATTTAAAATTTTCTAAAATGCGTATTTTTGGGACTTAAGGAAAATTCTTGAGGTTAAAAAACGTGCTTAACTAGGTAACGAAAATATGTCTCAATGGTCAACAATTGGGGAATATCCTACTAATTTCGAATATTTTCTTAAATTTCTTTTTACTTGAATATTTTTTAAACAATTTAAATATTTCATGTTTATTGCTTTCTTATATATTGTTTTAGTTTCAGTGATTTAAAAATAATACCATTTTTTTATAATTTCTTACATGATTGTAATCACTTTGTAAAAAAGAGCCAATGCACACTTATAAATGTTACCGACGGAATTCCCATTCCTATGTTATTCACTGCTTGTCGGAAAAATGACGGAGCTCAGGATGAACTGATAATGTCATAGTAATGAATATAAAGCTCTTTTTTTTTCCAATAAAAAATTGGGTTCGGTATAAAAGTAGGTACCTATTTGTTTGGCAAAATATTTGGCGATAAAATTTAATTTCTAATTACCCTGGTAACTCTATCCTAGTTTATTTTTCGCGTAGCGTCAGCGGCCATCTTGTCAGTTACATCTTAGCGCAAAAATATCGCCAAATAAGCAAGGGATACTTGTATAAGTAAACTTTTACTAAATAATTTAATTTGCAATAAAGTTGAATTTTCTATTCCCTTAAAAATAAAACTTGCATGCTTTAATTGTTTTATAACATTTTGAAATTTTTATATAGTAGAATGCCATAGTTCCCTATTAATTTAGACAGTTATTTTGTTTCGTAAAGTTTGTGAAAAAGTTGTTCATATTTCTGAAATAAAAAACATTTAAAATAGTTGTTTATATAATCATTCTTTAATTTACTTAAAATTTAAATATCATTTGTATGCCAGGTAATGGATATAAATGGTAGTCTTATAAGTGAGTTTATTTTAATCATAGAGAGATAAAAAATATGCATATCATGCCCCAATTAAATATTTATTTTGTTTCACGAATACTTTATTTTTTTATTGTATAAAATTATCTAAGTTTTTATCCAAGCGGTCTTCTAGATAAATGCCTTATAATGTTAATTAATTTTGAATAAATTCTATTCCTTTTTAAAAGGGTAATTTTTTGTAGGATAACTATAAAAATAATTTAGTTCAGATTTAAATGTTATTTTTAAAAGATATTCTTATAAGTATGTTATGTAATTTTTGAAAAATAAATTCACTATACTTTACATTTTGAATTAAAAAATTGCATATAAATTAACTTTTAATTTTTTACCAATGCACGAAAGAACTAAAAGAAACTATCGAAAATATATTAGCTTAATTATTATCAATTGCCGTAACTATTACATTCAAATACTTTAAATAATCAAATTGCATTTTAAAATCAACACTTTTTGCACTCGCGTGACTTCATAATAGCACATTGCATTGCTATATATTTTTTCTGTAGTCCTTTGTTTCATTGTAAATGTTCTGAATTCTTGTATTTTCTAGAAAAAGTATCAAAATATATTCATGTTAAAACTCAAACTGCTTAGACTTTTGTGAGATGGGTTAAATTCGAACTTACAAGCAGTTACATGCGTTGGATTTAAATAACTTATTTCAAAAATAAATTAGGTGAAAACATTATCCCTGCTCACATTTTAGAATTACACTTATTCCCACTTTAAAAAAGGGTCCGTGTTGAAACATCATATAATATAAATTAAATTACTTTTTTTAAAAAAATTGAATTTTAAAATGGATACTGATTTTCAATATAAAAGTTGCATTCACATATTATTTTTATAAACAATTCTTGCTTACTTTTATAATTGATCAGTTTTCCATTAATGTAAAATTTTTGATCAATTCTTTAAAAATTAATACAATTATCAAATAATCACTATACCCTTAATCTATTGACGTATAGGGTTTTGATGCAAGGCAAATGATGATATTATACAATGATGTTATACGTATTTCTTAAATATATTAAAGAATTTTTTTCAATATTTCTTTTGGTGAAGTACTTGCTTCGAATTTTATAAAACTTTTATTTTTAATTCTAAAATATAATTTTTGTCATTACAAAAATTAATATTATTTTTTAAAAAGGATATAATGAACTGAAAGAAAATGAAGTTGATGACAAATATTCAAATTAAGTGATACAAAAGAGATAGAAGATAAAATATTAATTTATTATTTTATTTGCTCTTTAATTAAAGAAATTAATAGTTTTTCTTTCAAAATCTAATAAGAAAACCAGTAAGTTTAAGTAAAATCATCGAAACATTAATAGGGATGTTTCAAAATGGGACATTAAATAAGATTGAAATACACAGACTGAAAGATAAATATTTGTTATAAACATGCAAGGAAAGTTTTATTGATATTCAAACTGAAGAAGAAAATGAAAAATACATCTTCCTTCAAATGTAAAACTAGGAATAAAAAAAAAACAAGGAATAAAATGTTTTTTAAGTTCACTTGAATGTCATTAATTTAATTTAACATCGTACCGTATAATTTAGTTGGAATACTTTATTGCTTCGAAATTATGTAAATGGGTGGTAAGTTGCATATCTTAATTTTATCTTTTCATCTTTTTCTTTTTCGAATAAGCCTAAATTCTAGCTTGTATTCGATGAAGAAACATACGAAACTAATGAATTTTATCGATTTTTTTAAAAAAATAATCATAATCGAATTTTTATGTCAGCGGTTTTGTCCTCCTTCTCCCTCATTTAAGATAAACTCCTGTTCACAGAAGTGTTTTCAATTTTAAGGGACACCCCATCGCGTTCTTCTCCTATTCTTTAATAGTCATTTTTCATCCTCTTCCGCATAATGCATTAATTCCCATGCATGTAAACAGATTTTTTTTTAGCTACCAGTTTTTTTATTTTATGTTCTTAAATTATAAAAAAAAAAAAAAAAATTCACAACAGCATTTCCTTTCCTCTACCCAGCTGTGAAAATAGTCACACAATAGAGTCTTGGGTTTGTGTACGTGATACTCGATTTCAAACAGGCTGCTGAAAAATTTCATTAGCAAGTTCTTATTTTTTTGTGTTTATAGCTCTTTGTCAAGTCTTGTCATCGCTGTATGTGTAGGAATAACAATGTTAATTTTAATTTTGGAATTACCTAATACTTGTTTGTTTTTTTCCCCCCCATGGCTATACGAACGCATAGTAAATTTTAGATTTATTTCTGTGTTAATTTGATATCAAAAACGTCTTTGTTCTTGTAAATTTAAGCATTAGAATTTATTTTATGCTATAATGTTTTGTCAGAAATTAATTTAAAAAGAGAGTAGAAATTTAAAATTTAGGCAATAAAAGATTTATAGCTTTATCAAATTTATTTCTACAGTTTTAATTAGACATAAACAATTAAGTTATTTTGAAAACTTTGTAAGGAAAGTTAATTTAAAAGTAAATGCGCACACGCAGATACGCACGCACACACGCACGTACACGTACACATAGATATACACAGGGAAAAGTTGATGAAATTGCGTTTATTTTGTTCTTGTGAAATAAAAATATTTTTTTGTGTACCAGTGTAATCTACTAAGATCATTGATAAAAATTACACACTGAGCAATCCAAGCGTTAATCATAAAGCAATATTTTAAATCTGATATTTTAATTAGACATTTTAAACATAATTTATGTTTGGAAACGTAATTAAAATGCGTGTGGAGGAAGAAGAATTTTATGAATTTTTTAAAATATAAATTATTTGAAAATCTAAATGGTTATTTTTACTTAATTGTTTAACCACGTTTAGACAGACATTTATAGATAAGTTTGAATATCTTGAAATTTAGTGCCATAAGAAAACATTATAATTAAATATCGTGAGTTTTTAGTATTTGTATATTATTTAAAGTTTAATGCATAAAAATTTTTTTACTGTTATTTGCAATTTCAATAAATAAAAATAATTTCGAATATTAGGAATATAGAGATGGAACAATTATACTTATAATATATTTAAGTTCAAAAGAAGCATCTAAATCTTTTAGTATGAAATCAATGAAAGCCCATGTACAGGAAAAGGTGGGAAAATATTTGGATAGATAAAAAAAAATTGTTATTTCTTTGTGAATTACTATACATTTTCATTGTATTATATTATGTATCATTTCAGCCCTAACGACGTTTCTAAGTTATGTTAAGGTTAAAGTAACTATAAGTCTGGTTTATAGTAAGATACTAGTTTAGCTATGTGATTTCCTACTTAGAGTCATATACTTTATTGACCGATGTCGAAAATCTTTCATACATTCTTGTTTAAAGATGCCTTTAGAAAGGGATGCAAATTTTCAGAACTAGTTCTCCAACTGGATGCATCCTTCTGTGATTGGTTGAGTTACTCTTCTGCCCTTAATATCCTAAAGATTGGGAACAATGTTTTTTCATAAGAAGTTCTCAATGAAAAGATTACCGATTATATATTAGAAATACTTTCTATTCTCGTTTATAAGCATTTTAATGCCATACGCTATAAGTGTCGTGTTTTTAATAATGTTTTATATTCCCTTCAAGAAGTATTAAAATGTAATGTTTCTTATTTTTATATGTTTATTAATATACAATACAATAAAAGTTAACTTATTGAACAAAAATTTTTATTTATTTTATAAACAATTATAAATTTGTTAATTTCTATTATATTTTTATTTCTTAAATTAATGATGATTTTTAACACGAATATTCATAACAACACAAATGATGTGAAAAATAATTTAAATAGGAAATTTCCTATTGAAAAAATTAAACAGGAATATAAGATCTGACATTTTAAATGTATGCTGCATATGCAGACACATAATAGTTTTTTATTATATAAATATTAACATTTAAATTTCAAATAATACTGTAAGAATGTTTATTAATTCATTTTATGTGAGAATTTTTTTTATGATGTTAAAAACATATGCAAATTCAGAATAATTTTAAATGAATTATAAAGAATATTGTTGGTTGAATAGTTTATAAAAATATTGAAAGATTTCAAGCTAATATACAGTAGCGGCAAAAAGTATTGGCACATCTAGTTTTTTGCAAATTTTGAATTTATTAAATAAAACAATTAATTTAATTTAGAATAAACAAAATGCTTATGATTAACTGAAACAATGTGTGTTTCACAAAATTTTTAAATTTCAAATACACTATATATAAATATAAAAAAATACATAAATCTACTTGAAAAAAATTATTGTCACATGTTCATCATTTGACGTTAAACAACGCTTAATTTAAATTTAATACTTAGTAAAAAATCCATTTGCATCAATAATGGCTTGGAGACGCCAGGGCATTGAGTGAACCAAGTTTTAAATCAAGTCTAAGCTTATTTTGTCCCATTCTTCAGCCAAAAGATGTTTCATATGATTCATCCTGTAATGTGTTTTCTCACCATCAGATCTAGAGAATGCCGTAAACTTTCAATTATATTTATATCTGGTGATTGGGGAGGAGTGTGAAGCTGTTTTGGTACATTGTACAGTAACCATTCTTTGGCTCTGAGTGCAGTATGTTTTGGGTCGTTTTCCTGCTGAAACATATAGTCACTTTGAAGTCCCATTTTTGTAACACTTGCTTTCAGATTGTCACGCAAAATGTTGACGTACCCTTCTGCATTCAAATTACCTTCAAGGTTTCCAACACCATAATATGAAACACAACCCCACACCATAACATGCCCACCTCCGTGCTTTACATTAACAATCGCATTTTTCTTCTTTAAATCTTCGTTTTTTCTTCGCCAAATTGTCCTTTTACCGTCAGAACCAAACACATTAAACTTGCTTTCATCCGTGAAAACAACAGTTTTTCAAAAATCAAGAGGTTTGTTTATGTATTCTTTGGCAAAAGCGAACGTTTTGGACGATTTATTTCACTGATAAAAGGTTTTATTCTTGGTGTTCTGCCATGTAGACCAACAGAGTGCAGTACATTTCTTATTGTTCTTTCAGAGACCTGTACTCCAGAAACTGACTCGACCATATTAGCCAAATTTCTCGCGCTGGCATTATTATTTTTTTCGACTTCTTTCTTAACTTTTCTCACCATTCTAGCATTTAGCTTCTTCGGTCGCCCTGTGCGCTTTTGGTTTTCAACCGTACCACGTTTTTCACACCTTTTACCCACATTTCTCACTGAGGAAAAACTTAAATTTAAATAAGCAGCGATTTCACGATATGTTTTTTCTTGATTTCGCAGCAAAATTATCTTTTTACGTGTGCCCATACTTTCTTTTTTTAGGCATATCCATTTAACTATTAATATAATTTTATACACTTAGAAACTTTGTTCACAATTTACACTATGTATTATAGCTAAACAATGAAACAAAACTAATTGTAATATTTAGAGAACACTAATTGTGCCAATGCTTTTTTCCACTTGACTTACTTAAGCAATTTATTTTTAAAATAAAATTGGTAGTTAAACAAAATTTTTTTAAAACACATTTATATCAATCTAAATTTCTTTTTTGGTTGTGAAAAAAATTATCGATTTTCTTAAAAGTTAACATTAAAAAAACATATTTTGCCAATACTTTTTGCCGCCACTGTAATTTTTGTTGTGAGTTAATAAATGAAACTTATATATACCTTTATCAATATTTGCATGAAATAGAGATATGGACATTGTATTTTTAATTCCTAATTATTTTGGAAATTTTAGAAGACTTAATTTTAATTGTAAAATTTCATGTGGGTACGAATTTTAATGATGAGAAGCAAGTTTGAATTTGCTGCAGTAATTTGAATACTTAAAAAAATATCTTAATTAAACGAGGGAATTTTCTTATTTTCATACTTTGTTTTTAACACTATTACTTAATCTTAAAAAGTATCTAATTTGCTTAAAGAGTTTAACCATGAAAGCTTGTTTATTTGAGTTTAAGGTTTATTTAGAATCGAGATTTTAAAAACTCGCATTCTTAAAATATTCATTTGGATTAAAATTGTTGATTTATAAACACTAATATTTACAATCATTTTATTTCATCATCAAAATTGTTATAAACAATAAATCTGTCCTGCTTGAGCTCTGTGACTCGGTTATGTAATGCATATACTAGAATTTTAAATCAATCAAATTCTAACACTGCTGTTTTCAATGTTTAAAAATACAATTGAATTCTTTCTTAAATATTAGAGTTTGTTTTTTTAATTTTGTTTTTACTTTTATATACGTTACTAGTTGATTTATACACAAGAAAAATGCTTTAACATTTTCAGATTTTGTTAATTTGTTTAGTATTTAGAGGGATAGCACACACACGCACGCACACTGAATATATTTAATATTTGATTTAACGCAGGCACATTTATACGAAATATTATTAACCATGCCGCCCAACTTGTCTAGTGGTCAGCGTGCCTGACTGCGGATTGGGAGGTCCTGAATTCGAAACTCGGTTCGGACATAGATGTACTTTCTTTCTCTAACTATCCTCTCTTTGTGTTTTACTTGTATGAATGGGTTGTGAATGGTTGCCTACCCTATAAGCGAGTACCTATGACATGTGTGTACTGAGGAAGTCGGACTCCACACCAAATTACGGTTCAGTTGGGAAAGTGAAGCAGCTCATCCTATAATGCCAGTCTAGCTGGCACACGACAACAACAATGTTAACCATACGTATATATTAATATTTCACACCTTATGTAATTAAGTAATCATCTATGTCGTAAGGAAATTCTATTGCATCTTGTAATATGGTAGATATTCACTTTATAGACTCGAATCTTGAAATATCCCCAAGCTAGTAAATCCTTTACCACCTTTGTGTGCACTATTGCAGATGGGCAGCGATAACTTTATATAAACTCCGTAACTAGCCAAATATAAGATATGTACTAAAAGCAAAGATTTTACGGAATACAGTTATAAGCTTTATATATGCTCTAATATTGATCAATATTCGTTTTATTTGTTATTAAATTAGTTAAATATTTTTTGTCTTGAATAAAAATAATCATTTGTTCATATAGAAAATACTATCCAGAAACCGAGTTTTTTTATTGTCATGTCTGAATTATATTCTATGAATCAATCTTTAGGAAGTTAATGAGTTACTTTTCAACTTAATTCATTTAAAATAATGCAATTAATTTTGTCTTCAATATTTAAATATGTAAATTTTATTATGACACATTTTATTATACTTTCATTTAGATTTTTTTTCACATATTATTTTTTATAGTTTATTGTATTTTTCATGCTGTTTTAAACAGTGAATTTGCAATTTTTATTTAAATACTAATAAATCATATTTGTTACTTCGTTTTTCAAATGTTAAATATTTTTTATATATTCGATATTTTGCTTATTCCAATTAATTTTAAAATCTTTTTAAAATACTATGTATTAACTAACTTTATATTTACTTACATGTATATTTTATATTCAAAAACTAGTTCGTATCCTTTATAAATTAATAATTCGTGACACCAGAATCAAAACCTTAAGAAGTAACTTGAACTTATTTTGAATGTTTAGTCGCGTTGAGCTTACAAATGAAAACTATTAAAATGTTTTTTCATAAATTTTTATTTTACTGAGAGAAAAAATCTTAGATAATAATATTATATTTTTAAATAATATCATCTGATAAACCATCTATTTTTACGTCTCGTAATGACATAACTCATGGCGTACTCTAGTCATGTTTTCCTATAGTTCATCATGGATTGTCTACAAGGAGGTTACTAAATATCATATGTTTATACATTCACATTTGTAGAGGTCATATTGAATCATGGAAAAAGATAAAACACAGAAATTCTGAACCATTTAAAATGAAAAATGTGCATGACATACAGAAAGGAGAAGCGTGATATCTTCTCCCGATGTACTTAACTGTGACTCGTATAGGCCACCATGTGAACCATTATTAAACTACTTATTTAAATTTTATTCAGTTAAATATTAGTTTACTGAATATTTACAAAATGATCACATGTGAAACATCAGATAATCTTTTTGCATCAATGAACTGCGTAGATTTAAAAAAAAATCTTAAAAATTATGTTTTAACTTAATATTTGACAATTGCATGACATTTTTACTTTCAGAATCTTTTTCCATATTTTTCACTAAAATTAAATTTTAATTATATCCTACGTGTACAATGTTGCTTTTAAGATGGAGATATAAATTTGGTATTTTAATATTTGTCTTTCAGAAACACTGCAATTTCAGAAATAATTGTAATATTCTAACTTTTAAAATCATGCTTCCCATGAATAACTAAGGAGTTTTACAACTATTTTATTTGTTAAAAAAATTTTTCATTATAAAAGCATATTTTAAAAAGTTTTTTTTTAAACTTATGCATAATAATTTAAAAATAATTTGGTTATTTATATAGATTATCAATGATATGCTTCAACATAATATTTAAAATAAAATTTCTTTTGCTTTTACGTAAAGTTTAGTTGACTTTCGGAATTGTAATTAACAACACCGTTTGAATAAAATGAAATTTTAGTAACTTACAATAGAGTCTTTGATATAATACCAGTCAATGTCTACATTTGTAATAGAAGATACATTAAAATTATGTTTCATAATATTTTATGTCCCTCTCTATTGTTGCTATGTTAGAATTTGGAGAGGAGGATGCCAATTTAGGTTTCGAACTCGTGAGTTAATTATAATTCACAATTATGAAATATTTGGTTGTGCTTAGTACTTTCGGTCATCACACAAATGTATAGCTGGAAACTTATTGAAAAATCTAACCTTTAATACGTGCAAGGTCAAAATATTTTTATTTTTTGTCAAATTGTTTCTTAGAAATATGAGATATAAGCTAGATTAAGACAAAGAAAATGACAATGAGATTAAGATTAAGCAAAGATAAGTAGAGAAAAAATGAAAATAATTACCATAATCCTTATATATTGTACGGCGAAAAAACCGCCAAAAACCTTCCTTTTCTCTTCGCCAAAACTTCAAGTAAATTAAACCAGATGACATCGACGCACCTCTTCTACACATATATCTTGCATGGCAAAAAAAGGGTTATGAAAGTGAAAATTAAAATGCCGGAGTGACTTTTGCCATGATAAGTCGATTAAAAGAGTTGACTGCATTTAATTTGAAATAGCATAATTATAAATTCTCACAAATTTGGAAATTTGTCAAGGAGATTTTTCAACAATTAAATGCATCCATGTTTGCAACGAGCAATGTCATAGTCAACTTGGAAACACCAAAAAGTACTTTATAGATTTATTCCTATGATATACTAAAGAAATTATTGGAGTGAAACTAGTGAACTCTGAAGCAAGATTTTCTAAACAATTGAAAGACATATTTTATTATAAGTTCCAGAGATCTCCTAAGATGCAATCTCAGTCCAGATGCACAGATTGTTGACAAGACTGTTTGTTGAGAAGTGATAATATATTCAGTTTTTATGTCCCTATTGCCACTGGTAAGCTATTTATTATGTCCACCCATATCTAAAGATATTTTTAGCAATGCAAAGAGCACCTAAATTAGACCTTGGAAAGTTTAAATTTTCGATGATATGGTGTATCACGATATATTTTGATGGGTAAATGTAGACTGGGAAATAGAATTTATCAATATACTTTCTAATACCTAAGAAAAATCACCAAAATTCAGTCATAGTTCAATTCATTTATTTGAAGTATATGAATTGTATTAAATTAATTATTAAGAGTTGATAAGTACGAAAGAGAAATACATTTTAAAAGTAATAAAACTTGTTCAAAAGTACTCTTCCTATATAATCTTAGATAGAAGGGTTGCAAATGATAAACATATTAGAAATTAATTAAGGTGTGCTACTGTTTCTGCAAGTAATTTTACTCATGGAAATTCCAATTTAAGAATGTATGCTTATAGTTAAAATTTGGTATCAACCATAACAATAAGCATAACAGCGAATTCTTTCGAAGAAATGGAGAATTTTTTTGTAGTTTGTTAATACAATTAACTAGTTTCATTCATAATCCACATAAAACATAAATTTAATGAAATAGCGTTTGAACAATGAGATACGATATTAAAATGTTAACCAGGTCACTGTCAAATGAATCGTCAATATCAATAAAAATTGAATAGTAAATCAAAGTTGGTTCTATGTACATCATCGTTAAAAAGAGTCCAGTTATATATACAATATTTCAGTTTTCTTAGATTTAAGCAATATGCTTCTTGAAAATAGAAAGCAATTTGAAGCATTACTGTGGATCTAATCAATAAAAATCGATTGAATTGGTAATCCGTTTTTCACTCATACAGTAGTATATCATCTTCAACATTTAAAAAAAAAAAATTATCTTTTAATTACGAAAGTAAACCCAAAGCTTCTTAGATATGTTATTATATATAAAAAATAGCTACGTAGTTATTAATTTTTCTAATACCTCTTTTTTTATATAAAATATTATGATGGATCTTTAAATAAATGAGATGAAATTTATTTTCCTATGTCTCTTTGAGATATAAAACTAAAATTAAAATTAGTTAGAGAATGTTAGCAAATTTCTGTTCTGCAATTATTAACCATACAGCAATTAATTTTCTTGGATGTGTCAAAAATTCATAATTAAATTTAATTTTGGCAAAAACTTTATGGGAAGTATGCAAGTTAAAAAAGTCTTTTTGTGGGTCGCTTTCAATTTTATAAACAATGCTCAACAACTTATTCCCACTAAATTAATAAGTTGTTGCATAATAGGAAAAAACGTGTTTTTCCTCTATTTAAATATGTCAATGTAAATAGAAGAAACGTATAGCAGTTAATAAGTTTTTTAATAGATGCTCTCCTACATTTATGCGCCAAGTTCTCAACATTTCTTCTGCAATTTAAAGGATATTTATGAAAAAACTTTTGAAATATTGACACTATTTCTGCAAATTGTTAAAATGTGAATAGAAATTGAACTTTAAGTTACATAATTAGTTATATAATTAGTTGTATAAAACTTGTTTCAATAAATAAAAAAGCATTCTTTTTTTTGTATCTTTTAAAACGAAAAATATGCTTTTCTAACTATTATTGAACTATACATTAAAAACAATAGAAGATTAAAAAAGTTTTTTTTTTTTAGCAGAAATTTTCTTGAAATAATTTAGAGTCTTTGATTATGTTTACGCATTTTATGAGAGCTAAATCTGATAATTAAATCTTCCTTATATTTTGGTAACGTTAAGATCGTACTTGAGATTCTGAACCCTAATTTTTTCCTATGCTGAGATTTCTTCGCGTGATAACCGCAAGCAGTTTTGTTTAGAGATAACAACAAACAGATTATATATAAAAAATTCAGCTCATTAAAATTTTTGTGACCACAGAAGAAGCCAGTCTTTGCAGGAAAACAGAACATCTACTAATTAATTATAAAAAAAAATATCTAAACTACTTGATTTTGCTTTTTACTTATGTTGTAAGCTGATTTCAAGGAATTTGAAAGGTTTCATTACCAAAAAAGCTGCAGAAACTGTTGGCGACGCAATTGTTAGAAGCACAATTATGAGGAATGCCAAATTTTATGATTGAATTTTATTTTAAATTTTCCAAACTTAGAATTGAACTATTTTGAAAGATATAAAATAACTTTGAATTTGTGATCTTCAACTATATGTGAGACAATGCCCATTTTATTGTATGTGTACCATGCATTTTTTCATCAAATAATATTATTTTAATGTTAAGAAAATTGTATTGACATAATTTAGCTTCAATCATTCATATAAGATTATGATAATTTATACTTTTTTACAAGGATAGTGGAGCAAAGACTTTATTATTTCTACATGAAGTTTACTTAAAACATAATTAATAATTTAACCAAAATATTCTTTCAGCATAATTAGTATTTATATGAAACTGTAATGACATAACATATCTTGAGTAATTTTTAAAACGTTTCCTGAGACTATGAAAAATATTTAGTAAAATATGCAGCCTAACTAATATATCTTTTGAATAATATGAGCAAAGAAAAATAGATTGGTTTTAGTTTAGATAAAATTATAGCTAAAAATACACCAAACACAGGTATAATTTTAAGTATAATTAATATAAAAATTTATAAATCATGTCTTATTATAGAAATATTTTTATCTATTTTAGAGAGCTATATGGGTTGATAATATAAATAACCTGACTTTATTTTTATGAAACAAGTTATAGAACAAGTTTGTTTATCGAAAATATTCATGTTAGGAAATATGAACATATATTAATATCAATTTTTTAACTAAATCTGTTTATCATGGCGAGTCTTTTAAACATACAACTCACTTAATATGGGAGCAATGTTGTCAGTAATGATACTTTGTTTGAATCAAAAGTTTTTCTAGTAAGGTTACAATTTTTTGTTAGAATTTACAATTCTTTTTGAAAAAAAACATGTTTCTTACATGCAAAAATATCAGAATAACTGAATTTCCGGTTTAATACATTTTTATTTATAAATGGATATTTCAAAAAATAATTTGTATTTGGAGTTTTTTAGATGATACTAAGATAAAAAAAGAAAACGTGTTTCAATTGCTATTTTTCAGTTGCTTTGCAAATATCGATTTAAGTTTTGATTTTCATGTCAGCTCGAGTTGAAAAACTTGACGTGTTGCTACAACTAATTATTTTACCCTTACTCGTCATTGAGTGTTTTTTTTTATCTTAGTTTCTTTTATCGCCCATTCACCTCGCGGTCTGCCAATGAAAAATATGTCTGTTGAAGAGATCTCGCCTCAGATAAAGTTCACAAAATCATCAACACTGTGCAACGATCCATTATTTAAAGCCATTTTCTTTTAAAACACAGCTTACTTTGTTAAAAGCCCACTAGGGGCGCTGCAAGCAAAGGCTCTGACGAATGCAAGATAACTAACACGTCCATTGCTAGAAGCGGTAAACATAATCGTCTGCTGGCGTATGTGGCTCGCTCGATAGCATGGCGTCGTTACAAGTGGTGATAGCGACTTTTTGATTAAAAGAAACGAACGCAGTTTTAAAAGTAGAAGCCTTGCAGGTACACAGAAAAGAAGATTCTGCCTGATTCGTAATAATATATCATTTACGCTCGCGTGGAATCTCCAAGGCTCTGAAAAGGCAGTAAAAATCGGTAGTGCGTAAAAGGTAATGGCTCAGGAAAGCAAGTTTGAACGCCATTAAAACGGCGCGTTAATTGCGATGCTTTGCTATCAAAGAGTCTGTATTTCCGACCATTACGAGCCTGTTACACACTCTGAGGGAAAAAGGGAAAAAATATTCTCCTTAACTTTTTATTTTTCCTCTCCGCGGCCCCCTCGGAAGCGATTTACATTTCTTTGATTATCGTTCAGATTCGGTTGGTTTAAAGTTATCGTACTGCGATTCTGTTCTGTGAAAAGGCTGTTTATTTTTGGCTCCGTGTTTAGTTTTTCAAAAACACTATTTGTTCTTTTGAATATTTTTTTTCTACAGGAATTTTTTTTTTGCTATAAATAATTTTTTTATGGAACTTACTGATGTGTATTTATTTGTTTTCAAGACACTTTATTCTGTATTAGATTTCAAATTAAACGTTGAAAAAAAAAAGAGTTATTTATCATTTAAAAATACATAGTTTCTTTTGAAACATAAATGTTGCCATTTATCACTTTTAAAAGTATTTGTACGGTGTAAAGAACGTAATTGATTAATATTAGTATTATATGTATCAATGAAAGAACATTATAAAATTTGTTTGATGGTAAAATTAATCAATTAAATGACTTAAACTTTAATTCGATTTAAATATTTGACTTTTTGTTGTCTTTTACAATTAAATAATATGAATTTAAATTAATATAAGCGTTTCCTTGTTTTTATGAGAAAAAAAGATAAATAGAAAATTACGTCAATTTGTGATGCAATAGAACATTATCATAATTTTTATTATTTTCTTTAAAATGAGCTAAAATGGCTTAACAGAATTAGTATTAGTGAGATGACTTATAACATTAAATAACGGTTTTTCCAATAAATGTAAAATATATTTTACATTTTTCTTATTCAGTATACATGTAACAATTTCTTTAGATTATGCATAATGTGAACTAAATGAAAATCTATGTGAGGAACTGAAGAAGTAAAATTTTAATTACAATGTATTTAATTTTATTTAATTTAATTGAGAAATATTTTCTTATAAATGTAAACGTATTTGAAGGTTCGATGTATTTTATCTTATAATTTAGGCGATATGTTTGAAGTTTTTTTTCTTTTTTTATGGCATCTGTTGCATACTTTCTAGGATTTATTCCTGGATGATAATCAGCTGATTAGGATGTTACACTTGACAATAAAATATATTTTATTATTGATAGAATCCAACGTGATAAATTGGAAATGATTAATTCAGGATCAGAAAAGAAGACTTAAATCACAAGATAGATGCCTACTTTCTAGAATATTACAGATATAATATAGGTATAGTATTATTACATATGACAAAATTATCGGCATTTGAAATAATTTGTTATTTCAAATACTGATCATATCACTGGTAATAGTTAAGTTTTGGAAGAAAATGATTCTTTAGATTTATAAATCTGTGCTTTCGAATACAAAAAAATATCTCCAAAAATATCCATATAAAAATATAGAAAAAATACCCCTACCTCAACTAGAAATTATCTTAAATTCACATAATTTAGAGTAATTTTTAATCTTTATGTACTGAAATCAATAAATATCACATTTTAAATGCAGAATATTACTTAATTTTTTGTTTAAATAATTGTTCACATTCAACAAAAAAGACCATACATTTAGGTCTTTCTAAATGAATTCTTCTTCCTTATTGCAATTTTCTTATCAAGTTCAATGATTCATTTTAAGGAGACAAGTTAATATGCCTTGCCGTCGCAAGGCATCAGCTCTGCGGGGGACTGCGAAAAAAATGATGCTAATCGGAGCTTAATCCTGACCGTGGTATCACCTCTACCATCACTAGAATACGGACTGGGCTCATGAGGGGCATGAAAATCATGTTTGACGGATCTAGAACCTACGCAGAATGCAGGTACTGCACAGGAGTTCCACTGGATCCGAGGCATCTCTTTAACTGCATCTCTGTTGCCTCGATCCTCTTCAACACCAACCCCAACTGCTGCCATGACACCCTTTATACGGAAAGGCTGAAGATGTGGCCAAGGCAGTGCTCCATGCCATGTGGCCAAGGCAGTGCTCAGTATTATACATATTGAGTATTATAATTTGATTCATATGTATTACTGAACTTTAGAAATTGTTATAGAATAAGAGGTCATTTATATTGTTGGTTGGTATATTTGACTTTTTTTGTAACTTATCGGTATAATAATTATTTAATCTTATCAATTAATAACATATTGCAGATATCTATAAGCAATTTATAATAAATTAAAGAAAATGCATCGATAATGTGTATAATTCGCAAAAGAATTATATTAGAAACTACTGAGCAGCTTAAATATAAGGATAGTTAAAGTATTATTCAAGTCAAAGAAAAGTAGAAAAAAATTCTTAAAGCTAATCTCTCTTTCTTATAGGGAAAAGATAAAACAACAAGAGTTCTCGGATTCAAGAAACAATCAAGACCTTTGGCGACAACTACAACCAAAACTTTGCAAAGAGATTTCAATTTAGTGTGAGCCATGGCGACTCGGGATTGAAAATAAAAAAAAAAAAAAAAAAAAAAAAAAAAAAATTGAATTTTCGACAGTAGGAGGAATTTTCGCTGCTGATTTTCGAAATGGCCAGTAAAATATCGCAACAAATGCTTACTAGTTAACGATATACAAGAGGGTTGTGGAGGAGCACCGTAAATGGCGACAGTTTGTCCTCAGAAATTGATTACCTAATTAAGGGAGCTAATTTGGAGGCCATTGCAGATTAGACCGTAAAACAGACCATGAATTCACAATCCTCGTTTCTTATTAGCGCAATAATTTTTGCTCCACCCTCCAGTAGGCGCCCTATGTTGAGTTCCGCTTGGCAAGATGTAAAGTTGTGTTCGATTTTTAATTCACACCCCACTCCCTGTCCGCCGGCGTATTGAGCAGTTCTAATTGCGAAACGAAAGTATTTGTTAAGGTTACGTGTAATAGGTTTTCGAAATTACCTTCGAACGTGTAAGGCTTTTAATGTATCAGTTTCATTAAGAATAAGAATTTTAATTCGTGTTGTTTCCACTCTGATTAATTTAGGTGCTAATAAAAGACTTCGGACATGAAGAACGAAAACAACAACAACAATTGATCGATAAATCTTGCTTAAGTGCTTTCACGGGAGGAATGTGACTTTTAAGTCTATTTATACACTACTGAAATAAGAGATATGATAATGTATATCATTGCAGAAAAATAAAATTTAATAGAAGGTGAGAAAAAGGAAGTCATGAAAAAAATTTAAAATTTTCGAGTAACCACAATGAATTTTTATCACGAATGTTGATAAAAAAAAATTTTTTTTGATATTTGATTTATTATTTCGCAAGTTTTTAGATAATTTTTCCTGGTACTTAATTTAATACTTATGTAAATTGACTAAAACTAGAATTTTGTGTGAACTCTAGCATTATCTCATTCTTTAAGATACATTCCATTCTTCAATTATTTTCGTAAGCATGCTTAATTAGTTTAGAGTCAGTTTTCGTATTTAATCATAATTTGTGTGCTTTACATTATTCATCAAATTGTATAAGATTTGTTTTTAAAATTTTTGTCTTCATGCACATTTTTAACGAAAGTCACATATTTAAGTATTTTTTTATGCTTTTGGCAAGTTAAAATCTGTTATGTAATGTATAATTTCATTTAAGAATAAAAATTTGGAAATGGCATTAAGAAAAGTGTATCGAATTGGCAAAATTACAAAAAGGTTCTTGCAAAGAGTGAAATGTTTTTATTATCAAGGTTTATAAATAGACTAGGTGTTTTATCAAGTATTAATCTGAAGCAAGCTGCATTATACAAACCATATAGCTAGAATATATTGTCAGAAGAATAAAATTTAACATTGTTTCCAACTGTTTTTCAAAATTACTGTAAGGAAAAAATTTCGTTTGAAAATAGCAGTAAGTAATTAGTAATTTTTTTTCCAAATCATAATTTTCCTTTGAAAGCTGGGTAGGTACTTTCTACTAATAAAACGGTTCTGAAAACTTGCAAGTTTGACGCACTTGTGAAATAAATAATATGAGCTGTATATTCATTATTTGATTATTATAAAGAAGATAGCTAAATATTTGCAATAAATGAGCCAAAAGATTTAGGGTAGAATTTTTTAAAACTCATTTACAACACAGAAAATGGCATATAAACAAGCATTTATGTACGCAAATGTAGAGCATTAGTTGCCGAAGTTCAGAGAGTTTTAAACCTCATGGAAAAATTTCGATGCAGAGTAAAAGAGAACTCTCATTGAATGTTAAAAAATGGGTGCTACACTGTTAACTTTTTTTAAAAATTAAGTTTAAGCAGTTATCACGGGTGCAATGGTCTGGAGAAAATTTTCTTCCCATTTAGATTAATGTCAAAATTGAGCGAGTGGATCATCTGGTGGTGCCATCTTTCGGAGGAGTTAGGAGGAAAAAGTCGTACTTACACTTTAAGGGTGCTCTGTTAAGTGAAATGTGCAGCCTACTGACTTATATTTGCATAGCAAACGGCACAGAGAGCTTGGATTGTCCAAGTGTCATACGTAATAACAACAAATTAAACAATGCCTCCTTGCCATATGTGATTATGGCCCACTAACTGTGAAAAGTTCTTCATTAAAATACCTTACAGCAGCTATTGTAAGCATTTCAGGCCGTTAAATAGTTCACTGTATGATGTCTAAATATTAGACTAGTTATGGAAGTAATTTATTTACTTCCTCTTCTGCACTACAGCCAGGACAAGCCAAGGTTGTCTCAATAAGATTTCGGCATCTTGTCCTGATAGACGCATTGTCCTCCACCTTCCAGCACCGATCATTTGACGATCTTCTTTGAACATCGTATAACCATCTAGTGGGTGGTCATCCTCTATTTCGAGTTTCATCTAGTTTAAAAAAAAGTCACTTTTTTGGTTAATTTGCTGTTGCTCGATCTGTAGAGGTGAGATAACAATTTAAAAGTTATAAGCTTTAAAATTTATTTACAGAGTTTAATAACTTTTTAAAATCTTTACATATATTTATATTTGAAATTGATAGTTATATCGAAGTCAACCTTGTTTATTCAATTATAATATTTATAGTATTTTTATATATTTAGCATAAAATATATATACAAACGAAGCTAAAAAGAAAAAACTCCTATTATTATTAAAGTTTCAGTGGATATAAAGCTACATGTAATAACGGACAATGTCATTCTTATCCACTTGGCAGCAATAAAGCCAAATAAGAAATGTAAGGAGATTTAGATGCTTCTAAAAACCACATGACAAATTTTAAAAAAAAATAAAAAACTGTAAAGTAGTTTTACAGCGTAAGGCGGTAAAGTTTATGTAATTAATACGCTTGTATAAAAATAAAAAAACAAAAACTGAATCCCTCTCTAATCCTTCGGTAATGTGTCATTTATCATTGGAGAGAATAGGAAGTAGACAGACTTGTTTTTTGACAAAAAAAAAAAAAAAAAAAGAAGAAGCTTATACCCTTTTTTTTCCTTGAGTTCCCTTATTTACTTTAGATATACTCATTCATACACTTTATTTTTGCGTATCGCAAAATAAAAACTTTCCGAAGCCGATATCAATCATGGAAGTTTGAAACATTACAGGAATAAAGAAAACCTGCCGCTGCAGAGAGGAAAGATGGTTGGTTACTTTAAATTTACACATCGCCAAAATATTTTTGGTAGCATTTCTGTAGTTGCATGCATTATAACGCGATGTAGGTTCTTATAAAATTCTTATTTTAGCAATTTTATCGAGAGAATTTTTCATTTTTCGTCAATTTGGAAGAAATATGTGGAACTTAATGGTATATTCGCTATGAAGTAAGTACTTCGTTTTGATTGATGTGATTGAGTGCTCTTTTAACATTTTGAAATATATTTTTTAGACATAACATTGACTGAAAACGTATCGGTTGTATCTCAGAAAAAAACAAAATAAAATCCTTTGAACTCATTACAAACATTTCTTAAAATCATACTACTATGATGTATGATAGAAATCTGAATAATTTTCATGCAAAAGTGGGAAGAAAAAAATATAACCTTTCTTGATTGTTGAAAATGTTTTTAACATTGAGACTAAAATAAACAATAACAGCAAATTAAGTATTCTAGAAATGTTCAAAATTTATATTCTTTAAGTTATATGCGTGAACTTAAAAGACATATTAGGCGAAAAAGTTAAATTATAATTATTTTTAAATTAATATAGATGTATTTTACACAATTTTTGAGGTTTATTCTAAGTTTGCTTACATTGAAATTTAGAATAAAACGCAGATATAAGTACATGCTGTTAAATAAATATTTTAGAATAAACATGAAATTAATGTGCTAAATTTAGCAGAAAATTATTGTAACGTACATGAGAATTTTACCTTCGAAATATCTTATTTTCATGATATAATCTGAAATAACAAACAGTTAAAAAAACTCATTTTAGTAAATTAAAAATGCATGAATTTTATGGTAATACTTAATGGATTTAAATGTAGCATTCTTAATTAGCATTTTATAATTAATTGTCCAACAACGAACATAAAAGTTTAATTTCACAGGATCAACATTAATTAAAACATTAATTTGTGTTTTAAATGATTTTTTTGGCTACTAATGAAGTATTTTTTATTAAAATGTTTAATTTTAACGTTTCATAATTTATTAGAAATGTTCAAAATCTCTACTTTTTTTAAATTTGATAAATTCAAAGACTATAAAATAGAGAAATCTAGCCTATGTTTTATGTGATTTGTATGTATGCCAAATAGATTTATTACATTTGTATATCAAAACTAAAATAATTTGTTTCTCAGAGCTTAAATCTAAATATTAGATGATATTTTTAAAGAATCAAATTTTCTACTTTTTGAATACTAAGAAATTTATTTCGTAAATCTTATCTAAATATTAAGTATTATTTTAAAGAACCAATTTGTTTTTACATTGATTCTTACTCGTAACTGAAGACAAAAGCATAATCTTATGTCCAAAGATTTCCGGATAATTTTGTTAGTTAATTATAGCTTGGAAAATAAACTTAATATTTCATTTGATTTCATAAAATATTAATTTGAAGTATAATCTATTCTACTGCAATAAATGTAGATTGTTTTCGACAAAAATACA
This sequence comes from Latrodectus elegans, assembly GCA_030067965.1. Lineage (NCBI taxonomy): Eukaryota > Metazoa > Arthropoda > Arachnida > Araneae > Theridiidae > Latrodectus > Latrodectus elegans. The sequence goes on along the minus strand of CM057818.1, from coordinate 31,646,256 downwards.
CATAACGCAATGTAGTTATTTTTTATATGATTGTAATTAGAATATTAAATGGAGTTCGTTAAAATATATTTCTACACGTTTCATTCAAAAATACTTTCTGCTATTTTTAAATTATTAAATACATTCTAGATACTATTGATCTTTATAAATTGATATTATGATTTTAAATGAAAATTTCATCACTAATTGATTCAAATGTCTTAATAATTTGACTTTTCCAAATATTTTATTTTCTATACAAAATGCCAATTTATTTATAATTAGGTAATTATTTTCTTGTGCATTGGTAGGGTAAAGTAATATTTATAACATAAATGCATTATTAGAATAGAGTCTGTTTATTTATTTCAGAAAGTTAATGTTAATTACCTCTGTTTGCTTACACATTAAGAAGTTGCGATAATATTTTATTAGATTTATAAATGTTTCTTCATAATATTTAATATAAAACTAATATTTTAAAAGTTTATCAAATTATTTCTTTAGTTGGATGATTACATATAACTTCTTCTTACTTACTTAAAACCAGCGATTTAAAATATGTAAAGAATGTGTTTTACATTTTGCTTTTTACACTATTTTAATTTCTTTTATTTGAATATATCCCTCTGAAAACAAAAGTTTGCTTACTTATATTAAATTAATTTGAATCTATTTTAAAGAGTTATTTAATTCACTTTTTTCACTTATGTAATGATCAATTCAACTTTACCATCTAAACCATCTTTTTACTATTTTACGAAGTAAAAGTGTGTTTGAAAATTGAGTTTGCTAAATAGATCATCAAATAAAGCAATTTTATTATAAATAAAAAATAAATGTTCTAAGCTAGAAATTCTCTCTTATGTTTCAAGTGTTTTTGTAATATTGCTATATTTTTAGTTATGAAATTGGTAGAAGAGGGATTAAAATATTTTGTAGACTGAATGTATGAAAATGAATATGTAACCCATGGGTATAATGGTTATGCTTTTAAAGATGAAAATATTTGTTGCTAAATATTTTAGTGAAAACATTTATTGCAAGCATAAGAAATATGATTTTTAAAAAGTAATGAAATGATTTAAGAAAGCTTTATGAGATTGTTTAGTAATAAAACTTGAGTTTTTTTTATATGATTTTAAATAATAATATAATGTATATCTTGATTGTCTTTCATGGAAACTATTACTACTTCGTACCAAATATTATATAGAAGGCATAGAATTGTGAAAATATCTGAAATAGCAATTTGCAGTAGAAAAAGGAGTAAAATAAAAAAAAATGAATGCCGAAAATGAAATGATGCAAGCATTTTCTCACTAATTTTCAATAGATCATTTCAAAATTCTTCTGTAAGAAATTTCCGAGATTATTTTGCAGCTGTTTAATCCAAAGAACATAAAGATGAAAAATAAGCAAAAAATATCCGTTTTCTGTATTTCTTGCCGAGTATTTCATTTTACAATATCGTTGAATGAATTTTTCTCTTATCACAATGATAATTTCATTATTTTTTATATACAGGCTTTTCTTTCAATGTAATTAAAAAGTATGAATAGTTGTGCCAATAAAATATTCACTTTTCTATGAGTCTTATGTAGTTTCTATTATAAAACCATTTTTAAAATTCTTGCAAATGCTTTGATTTTTCTTCCAATTCCCTATTTAGTTTTTGACACACACACACAAAAAAAAAAAAAAAAAAAAACATTTATCATTTTTGCAAAATCGTAAAAATTTGCTTTCACCCGATGAAAATATAATCATTTTAATATCCTTATCTATAGAGTTCTTTATCGTTAGAGTCGTATGAAAAATTAATATTTTTTATTGTAATTGCTTATTTATATATGGACCAGTTTTTTTTAAAACTAAGCATACATAAATGGAACAACTATTTCATAGAGCAACATTTTTACATTCTTTTTTTTTTGTTAAGGAATAAATCGTATTTCTAATTTCTTATCAACTAACTTTGGTGAATGCTTTTGTCTTTTGCGGCGTTATTTTTCATCAATCTTATCAAAATTTTATTGTTTACTTTTTTTTAATTTTAAAAATTAAGACTTAGTTAAAAAAAATATAAGTTATTCTTGAACTTGATAGGGTAAGCAAGTTACTCTGTTGCAATTCAACGTTACAAAATCGAAACAGCCAAATTAAATAGCTAAAAGAAATACAGCTAAAAGAAGTATTCATGAGTGTGGTTTATTTATGTTTTCTGTGTTGTGTATTATAAAATGTTATATTGTGTAATCTATTCTCCAGAACTGGTGACCTATTTAGCTGGAATTAGGCTGAAAATTTCGAATATGTTAAATTTTGATGACTTGCAATTCAACGTTACTAAATCGAAACAGCCAAATTAAATAGCTAAAAGAAGTATTCATGAGTGTGGTTTATTTATGTTTTCTGTGTTGTGTATTATAAAATGTTATATTGTGTAATCTATTCTCCAGAACTGGTGACCTATTTAGCTGAAATTAGGCTGAAAATTTCGAATACTATGTTCCGGCTGTGGTAAAAGTGAAAGCTTGCTGTCTCGAAGGAGTGATTTTTTTTTGGTCGCTACTGTTATAGCTAAAAATGAATCACATTTGATAGATAAAATGGGAATGAAAGTTCTATATATTTTTCTCCCACTTATTTTAAATCGTAGCTAATTTTACTTGAAGCTAATTTTACTATAGATAATATTACTGAGGAGAAAACCAAATTTAGTTATTTAGTAGCTGCTACTGATAGTGAATTTTTAAAATAAGTGTCACATGTAGTGTTTAATTAGCCCACACTAACACCTTATTCAGTTTTAAAAAGAACACTCATCGAACAATTCGAAGATTCAGAAAATTAAGAATTGGAAACTTTATTTCAGGGATTAGCTCTAAGTGATAAAAAAAAATAAAAAAAACCTTTCATAATTATTGCATAAAATACGAGAACTTTCTTTCTTTTTTTAAAAAATGTGGCTAAGTCATTTACATACCAATATACAAGCATTTTTTTTCTAGCTACGAGCAATGATACTTTATCACAACTTGTTATGGTCAATAAAATATCTGAAGTTGAACAGAAATCTTCGATATTATAATAATGACGATATTGACAGTAGCTGAACAATTACGAAATTTGAACGTCAATTTCATATTTAAGTAATAAAATCGAAAGATTGTGTTTTCTTCAAGCACATGCTAGTAATCGAAACATTTCAATTTCACATTCGTGTGATAGGTCATCTTCAAAATCAGCCAGAGATTCCTCAAATTCAAATTATTTATACTGGTACTATCGAATTTCTGTCATCACCAAATTGTAAATTCCCTTGTACTTTTTATTCAAAAGAACGAATGAAGCTTTTGGCAACATGGTGTCTGAATTAATATTTTCTGCTAAATGCTGTCTTTTTATTAATGATTCTTCTACAGGTGCAAAATTTTTATTTGGTGCAAGTAGCAATGTCATCTGTTGTCCACAAAATCGAAATAAAAATAAACATTCATCTGCTTTGATACTTTCGTTTGCTAATAGTTCTAAGATTATTACTTTTGATTCTATAAATTATTATGATCATTACTTGCAATGAAATTTTAAATGGGATTTTATTATTACAAATATAAATAATCCTATAATCGAAGTTAACTTTCTCCAACATTTTGGACTTACTGTCGATATTAAGCACAAAATTCTGATTGACCCACTTTCATCACTTTCTTCCAGGGGTCGAGCATTTACGTGTTCTTATCCTTCAGTTAAATGTATATCTGGTAAACCCAAATTTTACGAGATTTTTAAGGAGTCCAAAATTATTGCTTAAATTAGCTCTCTCTCACTTGATGAAATTAAACAAAACAAGTTTTGTGTTTTATTCAAACCATCTTAGTCCTTGCAGTAATAGTTACAGTCCACTTCATTTGATCCCAAAAAATACTGAGGTGTGGTAACCAGCTAGGGACTAGAGACAGTTAAATAAAGTTACACGTCTAAACCAATATCCCTTACTTTACTTAAAAGAATTCGCACTGAAACTTCATAATGCCATCATATTTTCAAAGGTTGACTGACCTACTTAAAGCATAATATTAGATTACTGTGCATCTTGATGACATCTATAAAACCGCAATGTTAACTCAGTTTGGGTCATATGACTTTTCTTTCTTTCCTGGGCTGTGGTCCTTATAGAGCTGTGCAGACTTTTCAGATTTATAGACTTCATTTCTGTTTTGAATATATAGACGATATGCTTATGGCTAACACTAATAAAATGGATGCTTCTGTCTAGCAAGTAGAGTCCATCTCAGGGCTAGTTACAAGTACGCATACTGGTGCAACAACAGCTAATAAAACTGAGTATAAAAATCATCTGCAAATACTATTCCGGTGTCTTAAAGATTTCGGTTAAAAATTGATGCTTTGAAATGTGTTTTGAAGCCTTTGAAGTTTCCTTTCTGGTCATATTAGACATAAATCCGGATTCAAAACTTTACCTGATCATGTTTAAACTATCCTTCAACTTAGTAAATCTACTGCTAAATACTTAAAACAATTTTATTAGGGGTGTTAAAATTTTATAATTCTTTTTAACCAAATTTACCGAAATCCACATACCACTAAATTCATTTTTGCAGAGAAATAACCGAAACGCTAAAACAGATAATATGGACAGAAAAAATCTTATTGTGTTTTCGAGAAATGTAAAGAAATTTTGGCAATAGGTAGTATTTTTTTACAATTTAATGTTCCAGGAGCTAACACGTGACATTATTAATTGTAATAATCGGAAGGGGGGGGAGGCACCTTACACAAAATTAAGTCCTAGGGTATTAGGACACCTTTGATTATTTTCACAAAAACTTAGGAAAACGCAACAAAAATATTCAACTTATGACCATGAACTTTTGGTGATACTCTTCTATCGTGCAATTTCGATATATGCTGGAAGTGCGATCATTTTTCATTTACACAAATTACAAGCCTCTATCCTTTCCATTTACTCAAAAAATTATTCCAAACTTCACCCCGACGTTTTAGACAACTCAATTTTATTTTGCAGTTTTCCACCGACATTCGATGTGTGTCGGAGGAAAATAGTTTTGTAAATGATGTTTTGTCCAAGGTAGAAGAAATATCTTTCCATTGTACGATCGACGTGGAAGCTTTGGCTGAATCACAGGTGGCTGATCTCGATTTAGCAAACACTTCAAAACATATGCCGCTTTCAAAAGAGTTCCCCATTCCAAATTCTCACACATTAAATTTGTGGTACTTCACCTGCAAACATTTTAGACATCGTGCTTTCCACATTTCGTAAACCAATTTCTGAGAACATTCATGGATTGTCACATCGCGGTATTTGAGTGACCAAGGATTTATTTTGATTTGTTATGTATGGCCAAATATGCATAAAGATATAAGTTATGGTGTCTTAATTATGAACACGAAGGTCTATAGGTATACTGTAACGTGATTTTACTCTACCTGAGGGTCGGTTTAAGCATGTATATATAGACCTTGTTGGCCCCTTGATAACTTGCCATTGTTTTATTAACTGCTTAACAGCTGATATCATTTTACTCGTTCGCCAGTGGTAATTCCTTTGCCGGATATTATTTCGTATACTGTTTCTGAAGCATTTTATTTTCACTGGTTCCACTGGATTGAGAGGTTTAGTACTCCATTTGGTATTACTAGCTACCAGGCAGGAAAATTTGAATCTTCACTATTTTGAGCTTTTACTTTACTCTTTGGAATTTAGATTCATCGAATTTCTGCAGACAATCCAGAATACAATGGTATGATTACAATGCTATACCCACCTTAACAGGGTTGATACAATACTTACAATTCTTTTGGGACGACGATCTGTTTATAGAGAAGATCTGAAGGCGTCAGTTGCTGAGCTGGTATACGGTGAGGAGTGATTCGACTGTCTGCTGACTCCTTCAACGAAACAGCTCTTTCTATCTTGACCCCAGCTTTTGTCGTAAAGCTGTACTTCATCATCCAAGATATACGCCCAAGTGCTGTCTCACAACCTTTCTATAGTCAAGATCTATATTTCCAAAAACTTTGAAACTTGCAGTCACATTTTTCTTCGATATTCGCTATACGATGATCCTGCAGCCACACTATGCGTGTGTGATGGTCCCCTTTCAAGGTTATCTTCAGGCTACCTCAGGACTACGTCATTTCAGTTCAAGTTTGTGATAAGACTGTGTCAAGTGACAGATTTAAACCTGTGTATTTATTGTCTGATGACTGTAACTGCTCAGATATTTCATCGCATTCTACTATCACACGTATCAAAAATATAGTGACTTGTTCTGAAAGAACAGTACATTTTATGAACTGATTCATTTTCACTTTGTGAAGACTAGGAGGGGACTAAAGTGGTGACACAATATTTATTTTATAGAGACTTTCTCTTCCTTAGTTGGCAACGTCCAGCTTGATTTTTGTGTATATGATAAACATGTGCCGCCGAAAATGTTTCGCTGTGCAATCCATTTTTCAGAAATCTTACGTAACATCAAAATATGGTTTTTCGCAGGAAAATTAGTTCTTATACAACAGATCCCCTTAAATAAATACGTTCTATAAAATTAATTTATTTAATCAAATTTTTCACTGAAATATAGTTTATTCCTTTATTGTTTCAGTTCATGACTAATAATTTGTAGATGAAAATAATTTTTTCACAAAATTACATTAAACACCAGACTAATTTTCATCAGTAGAATTGGTAATTAAAGTACTTTTCTCTCTCTTTCCGTTCACTAAATAAATATAACACTTACAATGGAATTGCAATCATTGTGTGGAATTCGTAAAATTCATAGAACCAAGATAAATCAATATATTGATATTAGTTAGTCATAAATTAGTCATTAATGTATCTAATTCTTGTTAAAAAATATTAAGCGCTCTTCTTGCAAATACAAAACAAAAATGAATGTCTTTTATTTATCTATTTGTTTTATCTCAATGCTTTATTTCAAAATATCAAAGCTTTATTTTATCGAAAATTTCACTTTCATATTATCAAAAAATATGAATTTTTTATAAGAAGATTACAGATTAAAGAAGAAAAACTTTTTGAATATTTACAAAACCAAAATTCTTAAAAGAAATGTCATATCTTAGAAAAATAAAATTAAGGGAATGTAACAATAATTAAAAAATGTTTGATTTATAAAAAATTTTTTCATTCATATAATATAAAAATATTTTTATATATTTGTTATAAATATTTTAGCAAATTATTAAATTTTCAAAAGAAGAAAATTTTAAACTACAGAAATGAACAGTAAAATACAATAATCAAAAACGAGAAAAAATAATAAAATGAAACGAATCAGAACTATTTATTTTTAAACAGTTTTGAAACATGTTTGTCAACAACTCATTTTTGCAAAACGAATTTCACTAACGGACGATTTTTTGCTTCTGCTTTTTTTGAATATTAGTAAAGAAGCAAACGATGGGACGATTTTTCTTTTTAAATCATCCGAATGGCAACAGTTTTTCTCATAAAATTCTGCTCACTTTTGTTCAATCTTGTTTTAGTTTTTTTCTTTCATTCTTAGTAGTTGAGTCAATTTATTTTTCGCCTGAAAGAGTTCCTACCTTAACGAAGGTAGTTTACTTAAAAAGGGGAAGCTAGAATCTTTGAAGGGAAGAGAAGAGGACGCGGAAGTTTCAATTTGTATTCCACGGGATCGGAAAAGAATTGCTCTTCTGATTGTTTATTCGAATTTCTTCTTTTGATGTTCTTACAAAAAAATTCTCGAGAAAATAAAGTGAAAGTACATGAAAATTGATTGTGAGTACTTTAATAAATAAAAATAATATTTTTTTTTGGCTAATATAGAGTAAATAGTTTCATAATAACAAAAATCTTCCAATGATAATAACATAAACATCTTATTTACGTGAATCTAAAAGAAATACACATTTAGATCATCAAAAAGTTCAATAAACTCTCCGATGTTAATTTTAAGATTTCTTTATGAAAGCGAAACGTAGAAAGATCATTTATGTAGATTTAATTATGCAAACATGAATATTTTTTATGTAGCTACATAGAAATAAAATTTAAAAATATAAAATAAATCCAATGTTGAGAGATAGAAATATTAATGACAGAAGAGTCCTCCTAAATAAATAATTTATGAAACAATTTCAGTATTAATATTATTGGATATACCAACTACATATTAAGAGGAATTGCTTTGATTAAGCAGCCATTGCAGTCAAGTGATTGAATCAGTCATTTCTTTTGAATAGAACACAGGCTTAATGTCATTTTTCTTCATGATAAAAAAGCTGCATGTTGCCTTAATAATTTACTGCATCAAATTTTGTCGATTTGGATATTTCCAAGTTTATTCTTTTACATCATTATAAATGCCGTACTTGGTTTGTGAAAACATTTTTGCGATTGTGACCCATATAGGTAACATAAAGGTATTATATTATTAGGTGAAAACTAAACGTATCAATATTTTAAGATAGTTACTGATATTCCCTTGTAATATTGTTTGTTGCTTAAAATTGGAATAATTCGTCTGTAAAAGGAGAGATTTCGTTACATCTTTCTAGATCTAATAGGAAACTTTTGTATTAAAAAGATCAATGAATATTAAAAATTAAGATTAAAAAATAATCATAATTTAATATGCTTATGTTAGTGGAGTAAAGGGGATGTCAAACCCTAAATCATACAAATAACTCCTGAGAAGTCAAGAGTTATTTATGTCATTTGTGCCCGTGGTTCAAAATTTTGAGAAATTTGATATTGGTAGAATTCAGCTAAATAGGGAATTAATACAATTGATAATCACCCACAGCTGTTCGTGCTTCTCCTTGAGTATTTATTTGTGTGTGTGTTATAATTTGTAAAATTATACACAGCAGCACTTAATATCATTTTAAATGTTTTCTATATATCAAAACTGGAAATGAATTTTAAGTTAATATGATTTAATAATGGCATGCCTTCTTAGATGTATGGCTTTGTAGGAGTTATATTGTACGATTTTTATTTATTAAATTAAATTTTAAATTTTTATTTATGAAATTGTTTTATTATATTTTCATGATTTCTTACTTCTTAAAAACTAAATGGTTCTGTGGTATTATATTTTTAAAATATTTTTTCTGACACACTTTTTTCAAAGTATATTTTGAATTTAAGATATTTTTTAATTAAAAATGTTTACATTTAGTTCTGATTAACTGAACTGTAAACTGTAGTACATTCAATTTACAAACTTTGGAACCTTCTTTATATTTATTATATCTATCTTATTTATTTTGTAAGGTATAATTGTAAAAAATAAATGTTCGATATTTTTGAAATTATTTAATAGATTCTCAGTGAAGTTGCAAATCCCATGTTACAGGTCCGAGTTTCGATTCTCGGCCTGGATAAAGGTCAATTCTTTAATCCCTTAAGTGGGTTGGTAAACTGAGTACCACTTGGAAACTAAACACGTTTCACGTTAGGCTGATTATCTAACCAGGACATATTCTTCATACCTCATAGCCTTCGGTCAGGAAATCACATATGGACAATCTAGGCTTTGGCCCACATATAGGCTGTCGCACCACATGTTTAATTATATATATTTTATAGTTTTTATAATAAAAACCTAAAAAAAGCATATATTTCATAAAAATGATCAATCTGTTCTAAAAGGCTTTATAAGAAAATCTCTTGATTATACTATGCACACATTCTGAAATACAGTTTAGATAAATGCAACAAAACAATCAATATCCTTGTTTTGAACTGGAATGCAAATTGCTTAAATGAGAAAGTCACATAGTTAATTTCAGAAGTAAAGGAAAATTTAAAAGGAATTAAAAAATATTTAAAAGGAATTTGCACTTCAACATACTAAGGTCATTTAAATGTAATGTATATTTAAATGCATTATATTTATCAAATAATACATTAATAATTTGATATTAAGGCATTATATGAGTCAGAAAATGTGATGTTTAAAAATTATGTAGTATATAAGATTATATTTACATATACAACACAAAATTATTTCTTTAAATTATAAACTGTGTTTTATTAAGAATCGTTTCCTTTCAAATTTTCATTCATTTTCTTGACAGCATTTTGTTACTTCACTTATATTTATGCATTTTATATTTCGGAGAAGGTTGACTCACAATACATGATTTATAAATAAAAAAATTAATTTGTTTTCTTTTATTGAGAGTTGTAATAAGATATATCTTAATTGATAAAAAGAAAGGTGCTATGATCCGAAAAAAAAATATTTTTTGGAAACTTTGGCTTAAGTAAGTGGCAACGATAAGATCAGAAAATGCAGTTTTCTACGTAAAATCTCATCCTGATTGAGAAATAAACACTGTAAGCGGCAAGGAAGCGACACCTAGCGGATAGGAGCGAAACTGTAAGAGCCTAAGAAAGAAGGATTTGAATGTCGCAAAGCATCTTTAGAGCTTTTAGTATTTGGTACATGCAAATGAGTTTCAAGCAACCGGGACGAAAATGACGGAATTTGTAAAAGCATTATGCGATTAGGTTCAGAGTAAAGTCAGAATGAACGATTGATTTTTGATATCAAGGAGCAAGATTTTTAGATCAGATAACATACGATTTTGGACTGCTAATTTATCCCTGTTAATATCTTTCTATGTCTGCGTAAACTTTTATATCTTTTATATTTATGCATTCTATACTTGATAAAAAAGATCGGAATGTTATTAAAAACTATACCATTTCAAAAGGCGATGAAAAAGTCAATGGAAACAGTTAATTTATTTAATCTAAAATAAGTTTTTCAAAAAAAAGTAATGAAAAAAAATTATTAGAGATTAAAAAATAAAAATTCACTTGCTTTTTTCTAATCAAAATATGCGCAGAATTGTATGAGATTATTTACATGCATATATATCCTAATTAATGATAATTCCCATGTAGGATATATCTTTTTTTATTTTAGAATGACTAAAAAATTTATTGTGTAAGAAAGAGTTAAAAGTAAGAATGCCAAACAAAATCATGCACACACAAAACTGACGTAGAAATTATATACAAATGAAAACACAGTTTTCAAAAAGTTAATGTTTTTATTTTAGAAAATTTAATATATTTAGATATTATATTCAGAAAAATAATTGATTATATCTCATATAAATATCTGATGTTGATTTGGTCTTTTTACTATACTCAATGAGGAAATGTATCATGTAAGTGCGAAAGAAATATGTGCAATTTGTATCAGCTGCTTGTTTTTAATTCTTAAAATTTAGAATAACAAAACAAATATTAATATCGTTATGTATGAATTTTAATTAATTCAATTGTAGATTAATTTTCCTTTTCATAGTTGAAATAATTACTGACCTGCCTTTCACTTATCACATTATTATTGTATGTATTTCATAATTTGATTCAGAAAATGGGTTAGTCCTCAGAATGTTAATGTCTTTAAAGTAGTTTTAAAAATTTATGCACATCTTTGTTTCATAAATTTATTACTATTTCTACATTGAGTACCATAAATTCATTACTTGCATATGTGAATTTTCAAAAATATTTTTAAATATTACTAAAAATTCCATAAAACTTTCGCTTAGAATTCCGATCGATTTTCCTAAATTTTTATATTCGAAAATAATTTTTAACACAAATTCGTCAAAAATAAATATAACTACCGCAAATTTACATGTAGCCTATAAATATCACATTAGAATGGCATAAAATGTAAGCACACTTTCAAAAAGAAATCCTTCTTCTACCTTGAAACTTATTCATTGCCATTTGCATCCGGAGATAGGAAAATTTTTCTGAAGTGAACTTTAAAATGAAAAGAAAAGGATACAACTTTATTCCTCTTTTCAGTGCAAAATTCTTTTTTTGTCTCTCATTCTTCTCGACCTTATTCTTGTTTTTATCTCGCCAGGAAGTCTTCTTAAACAAAGACAAGAACACCCGGACGAGCCTCTTTTAACATGTGTAACTAACAAGGTAAGTCCTTTGAATCACGTGGGGAATTTACATTGGCGTTGATTCAGGCGTTAACTTCGCCAGGGTTGCTGTTAGTGGCAGCAAGCATTTTCTCGCCAAATGTCGCGATATTTAGATTAAAACTGGCAAACGACATTGAAAAATATAATCTACTTCCATTTTCACAAATTCATTTTACTTAATTAATTTAATAACTAAAAATAGTGTTTCAATTTTTGCGTTACTTTTTCAACAGTTATGGAAATAAATTAATGAATATTCAGTTTTGTTTAACATTTTTCTGTTCAATAAGACTTTAAAATAAATAACAAAAAGTTAAAAAAAAAAACTTTAAGTTTGATATTCTTCGTTATTATCTTTAAGACTTTAAGCAATTATAATTTGCTATGCATTCTTTCTCTTTTAACTAACAAACGTATAACTAAAAACTTTTTTTGAAATTTTTATGAATGATATTGCTTTGATATTATTTCTCACATCATTTATTGCTTTTGTCATCTGTATAAATAAAAATTATTCTTAAAATTTCATAATTTGCTTTTTTATCTAATTTTAAAATTTTTAAATTTTCCTCTCGAAAATTAATAAATTTAATTTTTTTAAATAAGCTGGATTATGAATTATTTAGGTTAATTTATTTATCACTCAAAGTACATTATTTTACTGCATGAGCTATGATAAGACTCAGTGATGCTATTTAAATCCTATATGTAAATCTTAAAAAAAAAAAAAAAAAAAAAATCAATACTATTCTTTAACTGTCACTCAAATTTCCACAAGTTACAAGTAATTATTCAATAAGTTCTTAAAAATGAAAAAATTGTGTCGGTTTAATCAGCAAAAATAATTATAAAATCAAAATACACAGGTCTGAGGTAAGAATAAGGACAATATTCGTTGAGTAAGTAACGAATACTATATTTGCGTTAGTAATTTAATACTATTCTTTAATTGGCACTCAGATTTCTACGAGTTATTTTTAAGCACTTATTAAAGTAATTCTTTAATAAGTGCTTAAAAATGAAAAAGATAGGTCAGTTTAATTAGTAAAAATAATTATTAAATCACACTGTGTATAGCTCTATGGTTAGACCCAAAGACAGTATTCGTAAGGCAGTTTCAAGCTTACTTCAAAAAATCTAAAATAAATAGGTTTATTTGATTCTCGCCTGATCATTTGAGGACTTTCATCAGATGAAAATTCAAAGCTTTTAAATTGCAGTTGAATCAGATATTCTGAATTTTAATCATAATTTATTAACGTTTGTAGTTCATTATACAACTAAGTGCTTTTATAGTTACCTGTGATTAAATTTTTTTATATTCCTTATTTAGTTCAAGTAAATTTATGCTATTTAACATTATTAGTGAATTTTTAAATCATGAAATTTTAAATAACTCTTTTGCATTGAAAATACATTGAGAGTGATCTTAATGTCATTTCAATTAATAATAAAGTATTTAATCATAATTTATCAATACCTTATTCGTAAAGTACTTAAACAGTAGGATATTAAAATTTCTTTATTATGTTAAGAAATAAGAATTTTTTTTTCTTGAGAATAAACAGGAAAAACAAATTTGTTCGAATAATTTTCTGTAAATTATTCAAGAAGTAAATAACATGCACTGTAAAGTTTTGCATTAATGCGAATAAGAAATATTAAAATGAAATCTTAAAATTAATTCGTGTGTTATTAGACTAATAAGGAAGTTAAAAGAAGCAACAAAATTGTTTTAAATAAGTAAAAAATCATTTACACAATTTTTCATTAGATTTGCAATAAAAATGAAATAATAAAACTCTAGCAATCACATTATTAAATTTTTTTGACATGTAGTATAATAAAATGATATTTTTCTTTTTCAAATAACAATTCAATTTCATTTCTTGTTTATTTCCAAAATTTTACGAAAGAGAAGATTTTTAATCCTATTTTATATTTTCTAAAGTCTTTTTTGATAAATTCCATAACTATATTTTGCGTGTATTTATATAGCCGATGTTTTCTCACGCATTTACAAATTTTAGTTCACTTTCGCTTTTATGGAAAAAGCTTTTGAGAAGATTACAACACACCTTTTGACTTCAGTTCTTGTGCATTGAGATGCCCGCAATAAATATTTATTCTCTTGATTTTGTGTGAGTTAGTCTACTATTAACCCAATAAGCTTAAGTTTTTGATATAAGTAGATATGATTGATAATATCAAGCCCCAAAAATGTAAAGCAAACTGAAAAATATTATGAATTTAAATATATTTTTTCAAAATATTAGACCAGATTAAAAAACTAGCGACACATTTGGGAAGCCTTAAAATAATTAAAATTTTTATACATAGCATTTAAATAATTTATGTATTCAAAACCTATACCTTCTGAATATATTATCGAATTTGAAAGCAACTATTAAAATTTTATATATAAAATTGCTTTAGAAGTATAAAATCATAACAGATATCGATTATTTTCCTTTATAAATTGAAGAAACTGGCGTTATTATCACTAATTTGCAATATTTGAAAACCATAGTTGTGGAATAGCAAATGAATAATTGTTCAGCATAGCTTACGTAACATAATAGCAACACGAATATGCACTCAAATAAAGCTATAAATATTACCGTTAAAGACCTTATAATATGTTATCATGTTTTATACATATTCACAAAATGGGAGTTCTTCGAGGATCTGCCATCGAATTTTTAAATAAAACACTGTATCGAATGTAAGAGATAAAAGTTTGAATACAATTTACTATATTATAACGAATTTCTTATCTTAATACATTACTCTTTTCTTAGCATCTTTTCAAAGAATTTGAAAATATTCGTTATATTGCACAAACCAGCAATGGATATACCTAGTGTCATTCTTCTAACTAGGTAAACTAATTCCTGATAGAATCAACTCAAGAAAATTAGACAACTATGTGATTCAAGTTTCACGCTAAGTCTTCGTAGTTATACATCAAAACCCAATCGAATCTTTTGTGGCAGTTTCCACGATTTTCTCAATCGACAGCATACTCCCTTTCTCATTTTCCGAGTTTCCCAGAATTCCAGTCCGAACTTTCACTTGCTCTACTCCCACTTCCCTCTTGTTCCCGGAACTTACCAGCATAGGCCAAGCAACTCTTCGTCGTTTTACCGGTCGGAGATAAACGAGCCGCCAAGATGGCCGATAACGGGCAAACGTTCGGGTATTTAACGACCTATGGGCGATGGTTGTAGGGAGATGAAACAGGGGCTGGGGTGTCCGAGCTAAGCCCCTCGTGTCCAAGCGTCGTCTAAGTAATGGCATTTTCAGTCCCTCGAAATCGTTGGCAATCGAGTTTATGTATTATCGGGGAATGCAGAGTTGTAATAGAGACTAAAAATAGGGTTGCTGCAACTTGGCGACTTATTTTACATATTAAAGATTGTAATAAACGTATTAGATATCGGAAAATTGAAATAAACAAAGGACAGTTGTTGATGCAAAATATTGCGAATGTGGTGGCTGTAAGCAGTTCTGTTATGTCGTACTTAAAATTGTTAACATTAGTAAATCATTGGTAGAAAATAATTTTATTTTTTAATTTGTGTAAATTTTCATTATACAATGAACTTTTAATATAACATGTGCAATATTATAAATATTTTCTGCACTGTTTAATTTATTGGATTTAACAAATGAATTAGAAGATCTGCTGATGAAGTCCTTATTTTTATCTGCAAAAAAGCAATGCTTCAGTTTCGGTAGTAGCAGCTGTTCAACACGAAAACGAATACAATTAATATACGTAATATAGAGAGTTACGGGCAAAATATATGAATACTTTTTAGCCTAAGCCAGTCTTTGGCATCGCCGCCAAATAGTTGACGAACAGCCCAATAAAGTGATGAAACGTAAAAACAATTAAAATTAACGTCTGTAGAGTTGTCCTTAAGAGACTTTAAAACAATGGTGCAGTACATGACATCCATAGACCCTATTGGCGTGAAGAGCAGCAAGTCTAACCCTTAACTCAAATAAGATGTAAATTCTCAGGCAAACAGTAATCCTGTAAGCAAACGAAATTAAGCATCTAAAACAGATTGGCGCAGAAAACTGGGGATTTTGCAAATTTTATGACTATTAGGCTGATCAAAGTTTTAATGTTTACACAATACTTCAGAATATTATTTTCTAAAAGGATAAATTAATATTTGGAGTTACTATCAAACGAGTCCGGCTATAATTATTATTTATTAAATACATTACCTTTTGTCGCTACATACTGACATCCAATTGCTCATAATAGTAATCAATAGTTGATATACAGGTATTGTTGTTTAATTCTAATATTCAGAAGTTTTTTGCACTTTGGTAAACTATTTTGATCGTAGTAAATTGCGTTGATATATTTGATTTAAGAAAAATATTTTTTATTACTTCAATCAACGCACTAGCCTTCTCTAACCATAAATTCATATTTTAGCTATTATTGTGCCTTAATAAGCAATGGGTTAGATGGCAACGATTAAGGAAATTTAAAATCATTATATTTCTGATTAATACATTCTTCAAATTTCTTTATTTTAATAATTCTAACAATATGAACAATTGTAAAATTGAGAGGGAAGTTTGTTTTGATTTCATGATATATAAAGTGAAAAAATAATTAGTATACTATTCCACCGTTATATATTTAATATTCTAGTTAATTATAATAAAAGATGACACTTAAGACACTATAAAGGCAACAGAAAACATATCACAGATGAATATCTCTAACTTATAAGTAACTATTAATTTCACGCTTAACTGCATGGCACAAAACATCACGAGAGAAAGCAAAAAGTTTTAAGGGTCATTTACATAACAGCTATGATTGGGTATAAAATGAAGAGTACA
Source organism: Latrodectus elegans (assembly GCA_030067965.1). Lineage (NCBI taxonomy): Eukaryota > Metazoa > Arthropoda > Arachnida > Araneae > Theridiidae > Latrodectus > Latrodectus elegans. Next base: position 31,629,387 of record CM057818.1, on the reverse strand, counting down.
TGTGCAATAAATCGCAATATATAATAATAAATACAAAAAAATCTGAGGTCCTTAATTACTTGAAACGATAAAAAAAACATGGAAATAAGTTTCTGAACATTAATTTTATTACATGTGAATTTCAAAAAGCATATTGCTTGGGTATGATACTAGATATTTAATATAAGGAATCTAATACTTTCGAAGAGTTAAAATGCCTGTTACCTGTTTACAAAGAGGCTGTGATATTATCAAAAAAATTTGAAGAATATTTCTGCATCACTTTATTATTTATTTATTTACAAATGCCTGTTTGGCCACTAGGCCATTAGATAACGGGTTCACCAATATCTTGCAACACGACAAGAAAAAACAGATAGTGCACTCGTCCAAATGTGAAGTAGTCATAACATGTCCAGACATACAAAGAGAACTCGCAGGGGAATCCACAATGTTTAAACGGAAGAGATAGGCACGGAGACAGTCGTGACCAGTCAGCATTCTAAATGTAGCAACTGCAGTCGCTCGAGGGAAGTCAGGAATAGTGCATGGGGCAGAGAAGAGTAGTGTCCAAGGTTTGCCATTCGAAAGGTGTAAGGCAGTCACAGTGAAAAAGGTGTAAAGCAGTCACAGTGAAAGCGCCAGAGATTCTAGAAATGTCAAGTTTAGATGAATGGAATCTCAGTTTCACAAGCGGTTTCTGCATCATTGAATACTATCTCCAAGCTCCATGCATCGATATAAAGGATTGGAATCTTCAAGCCCTTTTCTTTCAGTAATGTTTCATATAAATGTATCTCAGACTTGAATGATTAAACTTAGAAGCCGAAGGTATATTAGTCATTCCACATGTACATGATTTCAGTTTCAACATGAACCCAGTTTCAGTTTCAACATTAAAGAAATCACTAATGACTGTGCATAAAATATGAAAAAGATTCAGAATCTTGTGCGCATTTTTTTGGTTACTAAATTACCATTTTGATTGATATGCAAGTATTTAAGTTCAGATAGGATAGTTCCATCCAATACTATTAATTTATTTTGTCGGCATTGCGATCTTTCCCTAATGAATGTTGATTACTTCGAAAGACTTCTATTATATAAGTCAAAACTATTTTTCACAGTGTGCACTAGATGCCGGCGAGGGGGTGTACCCGGGTGGTGTGGGCGAAGTACGTTGAGAGATTCTTCTCATGGTAGGGTCATCCAAGGTGTGAAGGCCACTCCAATTTGCTCAGCTAAAGCCTGAGGCTACGGAGCTTAGTCAGTCCTCCTCCTTAGGGCACTCCAGTCTTATGGACTAACGGAGTCTGCAACCCTTCCCCATTCATGAATAGAAAAACGGCTATTGCCCGTTTCAGAAGTGGCCATCTTAGTAACTTAAAATTCGTCGAGGGTACGAAGAAATTCGAAATTTGATCCAAGTGACTTAATGAACAGGCCTCTCCTGAACATATTCTTCAATACCTTGAAGAATGTGTCCAGGAGATCTCCGGGAGAGATCTGATGGAGAATCCACTAATGGTGTTGAACTTTTTGAAGGTGTACGCGCTCATGAACCTGTTCTAGTGCTGCTGACCTCGGAGGTATGCAACCACGAAACTATTTTGGTGTCAAATTTCAAACTAAACCCAGAATTATTAATAAGAAAAATTTGATTTCAGTCATTTTGCATTTAATATCAATGAGCAATACTCCATCTTCTTTAGTCTTGAAGCCAAGGGGAATATGGGCCTCTTGCCTATCTGCGCAACTGAAATTAGCTTGATGTCTATTTTGAATTGTTTATAGGAGACACTCCACCTTATTTTTCAAAACAAACTATCTTTTCAGCTAATTAACGTTCCCCATATTACTTTGGTAAGCTTTTGCAAGGATATCTTGATCATTACTTATTGTGGTAGAATGTAGATAACAATATCCAAATGAATATCTGGCATTCTCTTTTTAAAATCGATTCTAGTATTTTGAAATGATATTCTTTACCACACGTAGAGCATATCGTACATATATTAATGATTATTCAGATACAAGTCTCTTGATAATAATCTCAGTCACATTTATTTCTATAACATTTACAAGTCACTTTTTTTTATTGAATGAAAAATAAGCAATGAAAAAGAAATTTTGCAAAACCGCAGCTCACGCACTGATGATTCTTTTCTGGTATTTGATGCCATAACATTCATTTCTAAATGAAGTTTACTTTTGTTTTAGGCTATGTTTTAAATTATAGACGATTAAACTAACGTTCTTTATCAGTATTGAAATTTGTATAATTTTGCCAAAACCATATGAATCTCTAACTTTTTTTTTAATAATAAAGTTCCTATATGCACAGTTTTTGTATTTTTTGCATGCAACAATTTTTAAAAAAAAAATATAAAAAAAAATAATTTATGTAAAATATAGTATTATGTAAAATATGGTAAATATGTAAATTTATGGTATTTGAATATTAAAGGGTTGGTTTGCGTATTAAAATTTAATTAAAATATTATTTTTAGAGGAATCATTTAACGTGCCCTTTTAGTGGCGCCAATTAAAAAAAAATTATATGTGAGTATTTTCATTTGAATCCCCAAAAATAAAAATCATATAATTCTAATGAAACTTCAATATATAATTATGATCATGGATATAAATAATTTTAAATTTTTTTCTCAAAATCTAACATCTATCTTTATATTTTTGTTTGAAGAAATAAGGCAAATAGGAAAATTCAAATATTATGGTATTTACAATTGTACACCTAAGCTTCTTACAAAATGCAATAAAATTTATTGGTGATAGTTTACATTTCAGATTAAATATAAATTTTATAAATTTTGGAAAACATCTCTCAACAAATTTATAGACCAGTGTCACAAACTTTATTTACCACTAATAATTCAGTAATCTCCAAACATTAATAAAAAGTTCTTATTTTTTAATGATCGCACTTAACAGAATGTTAGAATTTAACAGAATAAGTTTGTTTTTCGATTTGAATTTTTAGCTAAAGCCACTATAAGTTCAGCTATATGGTTTATAAATTTGAACAGTTAAGAAATAACTTATAATTTTGAACATGGGTTTTTCTATCTAAGGTATCGTACCATATATATAGAGGGACATTATATCCAATAAAATGTTTACATGCATACATTTTCTCCTCGTGATGGCATTTGATAAGGCAAGGTATGGAAGTATTTATATTTTTGATGTTGAAGTGATGTTCTTCCTGGTAAAGTTACATTTTTTTTATCGTATTCCTATGATATGAAAAGACTGATCCTAAATTTTAAGAATATTAATCTAGTATACATAAATTATCTTATTCTTTTGATATACTGATTACGATTGAGTGAAATAATAATTTTTTATAGCTAATAATTTTTTATGGATATCAAACTATAAGAATTGACTAAAAAGAACTTATGTTTTAATTAAAAACAGATTAACATTATATTGTGCTCACTTGTACGTTAAGATATGGACAAGAAATTTGATATTCACGTGAAACATGAATGCGATAACTTATGTAATAATTCTACTTTCAAATATCCAGTCTTGTAACTTCGCTTCTGCGCCAAAGTTGGAAACCCAGTTCACAAGCAGAACTGTCCGAATTGTTAGGTGAGCACTTTCCCTCTAATGACAGGTATGGCTCCCGTGTTCGGTAACCAATAACAATGAGTAATTATGAAGGCGCTGCTGGACTTAATTAATTCATTCTGTGAGAGAATTCCCCAACTTGTCTAAAGATGGCTATGGGATTCGGTGGGGCTTCTGCAAATTGGCACCGTTAACACGCGGGCGTTTCGCATTTTTTTTCTCCCAAAAATATCCCGATTAGAAAGTTGACGCGGAAAGGCATTTAATGATTAGACCTCTGAGTGCAGCGGGAACTTTTACAACAGTTTCATGGCGCTGGATTTTCAGCTCACATAAATATTTATTCGTGTCATACGAAATTCAGGGACCAACGATAGTGAAGTACATAAATATCTTGATATTTTACGTCCTATGTAACTGTCTAAATTTAATGAAAAATGAAAACTTATTTTTATGATCTATTTCTTTTTTATTAATATATAAATAATTTAAAATCTAGGTATTTTTTTAGAAATAGTTATAATTAGAATGATTTATACCACTTCACATTATCAAGACGAAATATTTATGTTTTACTTATATTTAAACTGCAACTAAAAAATATGGTTTCTAAATAAAAACAATCATACCAAGACGTACAGATTGGTTTTTCCAAAGTTCTTACATAAGTTCTATTTTGAGATCGTTCTAGGCTCTTAGATGCACAATATTTATATAATTACTTTCACCAGGTGAGTAAGTTCATCATCTTAGTAGGTGGAAAATCCTTATACGTTTTAATTAGAAACTGAATATTATTAAATGAACTTGAAAGAAAAATAAAATCATAAATATAAATAATCACAAAAGTAAATACATTTTCATAAAAATAAACTTGTTATTATATTAGAAATAATTTTTTAAATCTTAACTCTCGATAATATTGCCTCTTGAAATGTATATCTTTTGCTAAAATTATATTCTGAATTCACGAATACATAATATATGTCTTACATTTTTTGTCTTCAATTGCGTAACAGTTTCATTGTATTGGTATTGCTTTGATATCTGAATCCGAAAGTAGTTACAGTAGGTCATTTCTTTATGAAGTACTCTATATTCTTTTAACTGAATTTATTTTACGCGATTGAACTTGAATAATAAAAATATAGAATATCATTTTACTTTTGTTGTTGTAACTTATGACACTTGGACAAGCTAAGCTCGCTATGCCTTAGCTATGCGAATTTAAGTCAATAGAGAGCGTCTTTCGTTTTAATCAGAACACACCACAAAGGTGATAGTACGTCTTTGCTCTTTCTTTTTTAAATTCTCCGGTAGATGACACCACCAGAGGATTCACTCTCTCAATTTTGGCATTGATCTGTAAGGGGAGGAAATTTTATCTAGACCATTGCATCCATGGTAACTGCTCAATGACCGACCACAGGACTTTAGATTCCACAGATATAACGAGCTCATATGTCGCATGTACTCGGTGGGTCTTTGGTGGCATTGGGAATCGAATCCCACCCATCTGGATGGAAGCCCGACACCACAACCTATATTACTTTTTACAATGTGCTTATAAGATAAATATAAAGGAAGTATTTGATTTTTCTTTTTGTGTTTTTTTTATTGTCTAAGCACAAAATGTACTAAAAAATATTGCTGCTTAGCATCAAGACAATTTTAAAAATTTTAACTTCTTTGTATTCCTAATATTATTTGTTGCCAAATAATCTAGAAGTCTTCGAATATTTTTAATCTTAAAGGCAATTTGTGTGTACACAAAGCCTTGATCATTATATTTCTAATAGATAAAATACACCTCCCTTCAGACCGCTAACAAATAATTTTACGTTCAGATAACACACGGAAACGCCCCTCAGTGTGGAAAGAAAGGAAAGAAAATTTTACGATAGAAACTTAATTATACTCTCTATCTACCCTGGTAAAAAAGCAAAACAAAAATTAGAACTATATTGTTTCACTTATGAAGGAACACAAAGGGAACATAAAATTTTAACCTCGAACCTGTACAAGGCAGGGGGCGACCTCTTTAACCGCGTAATTAAGGTTAGGAAGGATAAGAAGATCATTCAAAGCATCTCACCCGGGAAATGCTCTACGACCCGTTTTAAAGGGGTACTAAAACCACGGGCGTTTGCGATAACAAAAGTGTTAAAAATATCTTTTATCAAAGCCTTGCCCTGAGGATCTTCCCTACCTTCCTTTTTCCAGTCCCGAACTCAACCCTCTTTTGCAACTTTAGAGAAAAGCCGAACACTTTCTTCTTCAAAAAGTTGAAAGACTGCTAGGATTTTGTCTTATCAGTTTCTAGCTCCTCCCCACTTTTTTTTTTTCTTAATACATGTTTTTTTTTTATTATTTTACTATTCACCGATTCGAGTCCCTCGACCCCCCTCCCCAAGACTCCCCAGGAAAATTTGCCACAGCGATAAGCTTATATATAAGTTAGTGTTTTAAGTGCTTAAATTCGGAAGTGCTTTGCATAGTTTGAATTGCAAATATGGCTTGATGGTTCGCGAGGAAAATTCACGGTTGCTCGAGAAATACTTTCAAGAATGCTTCTTTCAAGAAAGTTTTTTGATAAGATTTATAAAAAATACATAAAGTGTAAGGTATAAACTTTTGCATATTCAGTGCAACAAATAAAGGCAATTCCCATTGAAAAATATGGATAGATAAATATAATCGCGTATTTGTGAAAAAAAAATATTATTTTTAGTGAGGATAAGTATATTACGCTAATTTTCATCCAGTGAATTATAGTAAAATATTGAAGAAAAAATATGATTTTTTTTTTTAAGGTTCTCATTTTCATGAGAACCGAGGATTTTCAAAGTAAAAGCAATAAATATTTTTTTCCCCTTTCTAATGAAGACATTAAATTAGGTTTTGATAAATTGAGATAAAAATGTAAATGGTTGGAATGCTATTTATTTCCTACACTTCAATTTTTTTCCATCATTTAGATCTCTTAACAAAATCTTTCTATTATTTCATTTGTATATGAAAATGTACAGGATGAATGAATTTGAATAACATATTTTTGTTATTTGATGCCGATGAACATATTTGGAAATTAATTTGAATAACACATATAAAGGAGCACTTTCTAATTGAAAGCACAATTTTCATATTTAGGTAAGATAACCCATATTATTCTGACTGTATACATTGATTGGAGAAGGAACATCAGAAATGTTTATTCGCACTTGTTCCCCTGAATTTCGTTTATTATATGTAGATTCGTTTATTATTACGGGTCAGGGCCGTGGTGGCCTAGTGGTTTGGGTATCGGACTTCCATCCGGAAGGGCGGGGTTCGATTCCCAATGCCGACAAAGACCCACCGAATACATGTGATATACGTGCTCGTTAAATCTGTGGAATCGAAATCCTGTGGTCGGTCGTTGAGCAGTTAATATAGGTGCAATGGTCTTCTCCCACTTTAGATTAATGTCAAAATTGAAAGTGTTGATCTTTTGGTGGTGCCATTTATTGGAGGATTTAAAAAAGAGCAAAGGCGTACTCTTTCATCTTTGTGGTGCTCTGATTAAAACGAAAGACGCTCCCTATTGACTTAAATTCGCACAGTCAAATCATAGCGAGCCTGGCTTGTCCAAGTGTCTTAAGAAACAACAACAGATCTAGCAAAAGACTTCTTGTTACAAAAAATAGGAATAATTGTTTAGGGAAATTAAATTACTAATAAGAAAGCTGTAAACATTTTTTATTCACAGTCTTGTCACTTTAATGCGACCCCCTGTCAAAAGCCGGAAGAACTACTTTTCGCAGAGCGGACTGCTGCAACAAGGTTCTTGAATAAACTGTTGTAATAAGACGTACAGTTAACAAGGCTACTGAACTTATGATATGGGATGTTGAGTCACGCCTACTCCAATTCAGTAGCCAGTAGAAATTTAGCTAGATTAAGGAGGTGAGAATCCATGTCGCAAAATCGGAATAACCCAATCAAGATGGTTCCACAAATTTTTGATTGCCTTAATGTCTGGTGAGTTTGCTGACCAGGGTAGAACGGTAAACTCATTCTGGTTCTTTTCAAACCAAACACGTACACTGCTAACTGTATAGCACCCTGATTTGTTCTGCTGGTAAATACCCCCATTCTGAGGAAAAAAAAAATGCCCATATAGGGATGGACCTAGTCCGCAAGAACACATGTGTACTGGCATTATCTAGCGTGCCTTACATTATGATGAGTGATCAAGAGAATGCCAGAAAAACATTCCCCACACTATAATGTTCTCGCCTCCAGCCTGTACTGTCTTGGCAATGGTAACAGGGTGTTTGCTTTCAAGGGTTTCACGTCATATACACCAGCGTCCATCTGTCCAATTTAGATAAAAGTGCTATTCATCGGTAACTGCTGCTTGTTATGACTCCTTGGACGTCTAGTTGCGGTATTCGCTGCAAATTCTAGAATTTATTGCCGATGAACAGTAGCCAGCACAGGTGTATAATCCAGGCATCTGTTTTGGTTGCCTAGACACAGCAACGTTCTCCGAACACTTGTTTAGGAGACACATTTTGTAGCCCCATGATTTATCAAAGTGATTAGTTGCGCAACGGTAATATGCCTATCCTTCCGCATTCATCTGTATGTATTTCATCTGTCACTTATTTTTCATGGTGTATCATAATTGAGATGTCACTGATTTTGGACAGTTCCATTTCGCTATGTATAACATGCTTTTACCACGGCTACATGCTTTTGTGCCAAGGAAAATGTTTTTACCCTTGGCTCAAAAGCCAGTGGTCATGCCTTTTAAGTGTTGCATTATAGCTTTAAAATCACTCTTTTTCTCTATTACGCCAACGAATGAAATATTTTACGATGAAGTGCACTGTGCTGCTATCCGTGTTCTGTGGAGGCCACGATGGCCTGGTTGGTTAGGACGTCATTCTCATTATCCGAAGGTATTGAATTCGAATCCAAGTTTAACCGAAAATTTGTTGTGTTCGCTAAGGATGGCTCTGGAACGTTAAAACTGGGCGTGGTCGCTATTTCCTCCAAGTGAAATGGTGCTTCTGGGAATGGAAAGTCAAGTATTGGAGGCCTTGTGCTTTGGTTTCTGCTTTATAATCTCGAAGACTCAATCCGACTGCTTCTATCTGATTGAGTTCAACTCAGGACTAGGTACAGGGAAGCATGCTATTGCAACAATAGCAACTTGCCTTCTGTGATTGGTTATTTAATGTCGAGACCGAAAGTGCTTGTAATTAATGTGGTTGAACAGTGTATTTTATGTATATAATTTCCATTAGAATCTGTGTTACTACGAAGGTGTGTATTCTAAAATTAAGTTCTAAAATAACATTCAGAGTTAAATTTACATTAGATTGGAATGTCTGTTATATTGTTCAATATATTTTCACTTTTAATTCTGAAGCTTAAAGTTCAGCTGAGGGAATCAGAAAAAAAGACAAAAAGCGAGAATTAGTTTTATTAATAGAGATAGTTAACAGCAATAATGGGGAAAAATTTTAATATTTTAGATTCCGTTAACTAAAATGCATTTAACATAATTAGTTAATCTCGAATGTCAACTGCAACAAATTTTTCAAGAATGTTTGTTGAGTATGACTTAATCTGCATTGTTGAATAATATGTTGCAGTTGAGATTATTGATAAACTAACTACCAATTAATTACATTTGAGAGCATTTTCTTTAAAGAAACTAATATTTATATAATTATTCTGCCAAACTGGATCCATGTGCATAATAAATAAGACACATATGAACTACTACTACGGGAAATAGATTTATGAAACTACGGAGACGAGCAATTGCAATTGGAGAGCGTATCCTAAAGACATGCAAAGGGATCGTTCTTGTAAGTAAGCAACGATATTTGTATCAACAGTTTCAATTCTTCTTTATTGCAATCTAATGACGTCAAGCGATATCATTCGGAAATTATTTAAACAAACTAGGATCAGGGTTCTAGGGCTTTGCGATGTCTACTTTTGATACTTTCCAGTAGCTATCTAAAAATATCTATTTTACAAGCAATGATAATGTCTGAATGAAATAAATTCATTTTCAGTAACTAATTTTGCATTTGCTTCATGTTGATGACTATTTTCTAAGTGTGATGGCACTGCTTTTAGACTTTCCAGTAGCTATCTAAAAATATCTATTTTACAAGCAATGATAATGTCTGAATGAAATAAAGTCATTTCCAGTAACTAATTTTGCATTTGCTTCATGTTGATGACTATTTTATAAGTGTGATGTCACTGCTTTTAGATCTCATTTATCTCATAAATTTTTAAATAAAGGTGAATTGTTTGGGAGTTTTCTCTAAATCCTTCCAAATAGGAATATGTAATTCAAAATCGCGCTAAAATGATAAAAAAAAAAGTTTTACGATCACCTCTGACTGTTTTTGACTATTTTTTGGGAGCCTCAACATTGCAGAAAGTGTGCACTAACTCATTTACAACACTACATTTCGTAGTAAGCAAACATTTTTCATGAATATCATAATTTTATGAATTTTTTCATGAAATTCTGATGATATTCATGAACGTTTGTCCATTGTTTAAAATTGGAAACTGATGAACTGAAATACAATGCATTTTTTCAAACCTACGTTTATTTGTACCAGATGTTGATTGAAAAATTAATTTTCCAAATGTGTGAGTACTTTCTTCACGTAAGGTTTGTAAAGATGTGAACAGAAACTCGTAAGAACGATGTTATTGTTGTTGTCATGTGACAAGTGCAAAATAAAAAATTATAAAAAAATGGTAAAAAAGACAAGTTATATGGGACAAATGGCACTGCACTGGCCATATCTTTAGCTATTTCTATAAAATGTGTCATGGCATCAGTTGGGGTCGATGCTGAAGAGGGTCGAGGCAACAGAGATACAGTTGAAGACATGCCTGGGATCCAGTGGAACTCCTGTGCAGTATCTGCATTCTGCGTTGGTTCTAGATTCGTCGGGCATGAATTTCATACCCCTCATAAGACCAGTCCACATTCTGCTGATGTTAGAGGTGATACCACGATCAGGATTAAGCTCCTGTAGGCCCCATTTCTTCCGTAGTCCCTCGCATAGATGATTCCTTGCTACGTCATTATAAGAATGATTAAAGGGAAAATTCTTGAAATGATAATATAAATTTATGAAATAATATTATATTATATAATATTATATAAATTTATGAGAATAGTCAAATGATGTTCCTATAAGCTGCTATATGAAACATAAGGAATATTGTTTTTAGATTAAAAAAATGTGAATTATAGAATGCTTAACAAAAGTAATCATAACTATCAGTAATCATATTGACTCCTTAAAGTTTATGTGCATAAATCAGAACATTATCTTACAGTCAAAATTACAGTACCTCCAAATATATATAATTTAATATTGTTGCGCTAAAGTTACTCGGAGTAAAAATATCTGTGTAAAATTTGATACAAAAAGCTCTGAACATGCATTCGAAAAGTTTATAAAGTCCTTATCATGCTAATTGATAAATTTAAATGGTTCACAATTTCAAATCTCTATATTTAATTGATATATTACGCAATATGTTTGGTTCTTCTCTGATGTAAATAAGGTATATGAAAGAAAAAATGTCGGGATATCTAATTATTACTTTTCTAACATAGATAAAAATGGAATGATTTTTTTATTAATTGATATTGTAAATACCCTTAAGAATATTTTTGCTCTTGATGTATTTTTTATACTTGTACAATAAAAAGTACAAGTACTGCTAATTTTTGCTCAAAATTAGTAAATAATATTATGGAATCAATTCACGGTAAATAAACAAAAGGTGACGACAATATTTAGAAAACAATTAAATATTTAGTATTCACATAAATTGGCCATTATGAAACATATTTATAGAATCTTATCATAAAGGTAAATATTAATGACGAATTGAACTCAATCAATAGAGGTTTGTATGAAAAGGTAAAAAGAAAAGTTTTGTAACATTTTGACAAAACCTATACATCTGCTTATAACCTTCCATATTTCATAATTTGTGATGTGTAAACAATTTTCCAAAAAATTGCAAGGGATAAAAGCTATAAAGTCTATTTTAGAACTACGAGCTCCATTGAGATAAATACAAAGATACTGATTACGTTTTTTTCAGAAAGTAAAAGTTTTTACATTCGGTGTTGATATGAATTTGGTTGGTTCTATAAACAGAATGCGGTACAGACTTTTTGTAATTGTAGCACGTTTGTTTACTTGTGAACATTTTGAAATTTATCAGCTAATTTTTATTACAATTTTTCAGATAAAAATGAAAGTCACTTAAAGAAATATTGGTTATTTTAGTGATTCTGTTCTGAAGTATATGATTATATATCATATAAGAAGTAATACTCAAGTATATATTTTGTGGAATAGAATCATTACATGTAGAATAAAACTTTATCTTTAGAAAACAAAATGTTATTTTGCACAATTCGGATTCGCATAAAATGTACTTTTTTATTCAGTTACTTATTGTTGTTACACCAGCATGCTTCCCTGTACCATGCCCAGAATTGGGCTCTACCAGTTAGATCGAAGCAGCCAGGTGGAGTCTTTGTGATTTTGAAACAAAGACTAAGCAGAAGACCCCTAATACTTGTCCTGCCATCCGCAGAGGTATCATTTCACTTGGAGAACATTGCGACCACGCTCAGTTTTAATGTGCCCCAGCCGCAAATAATGAACAATGGATTTCGGATAAGACGGGATTCGAACTCACTACCTTCCGATAATGAGAAAGACGCCCTAATCAACCAGGCTACCGCTGCCTTATTCAGTTTCTTGTAATGAAAATCAGTTAAAGTGCTTAAATGAATAAAAAATTTTCACAATTTTATTTCAGCATTTGATATATCTGATAGAGAAGAATGCCGCAGTAACAAAATTAAATTTATAAAATTTAATTTTTGATCATATAAATTGCGTAAATAATTGCTATTTTTAATTTTTATGGTTGCATATCTTATTGGAAAACTTATGTTTTTGCTTACTACAAGTAAGATTAAAGATGTTTTTCAAATATGCCTTTTCTCTTCAATATTAATATCCTATTGTCGATTTAGTAAGTCGGTTTCCGTATTATCTATACAATACAGGAAAACATAAAGATATTATTTCTATCTAATAATTTTACCAAGGCTCAAAATTGAGAAGAGGTAAGTTACGTTTGGTCATTTCGTTTTGGTGAAAATGCGTGATCAAAAATGTAACGCTATAAAAAATCTTACTAACCTAAAATTTACTTTTAAAATTAATTATACTATAACCTAATCATTTTAGAATAAAATTTACTTTTATATAAAAGTATTTTTGCCACTCAATTTCACGAAGTTTTGAATATGTTACTCAGTATTGGTATTGAATTGAAATATTTTCAAAAAGTTTCTGATAGAAGGATGATTTGAATACCTCATCATTCATCGATATGATTTGAATACATCATCATTCATCGATATGATTTGAATACCTCATCATTCATCGATATGATTTGAATACATCATCATTCATCGATATGATTTGAATACCTCATCATTCATCGATATGATTTGAATACCTCATCATTCATCGATATGATTTGAATACCTCATCATTCATCGATATGATTTGAATACATCATCATTCATCGATATGATTTGAATGCATCATCATTCATCGATATGATTTGAATACATCATCATTCATCGATATGATTTGAATACATCATCATTCATCGATATGATTTGAATACATCATCATTCATCGATATGATTTGAATACATCATCATTCATCGATATGATTTGAATACCTCATCATTCATCGATATGATTTGAATACATCATCATTCATCGATATGATTTGAATACCTCATCATTCATCGATATGATTTGAATACATCATCATTCATCGATATGATTTGAATACCTCATCATTCATCGATATGATTTGAATACATCATCGTTGAATTGCTTGTACAAACTTTATCAAAACTGATAAACATATACCCTTGGTATTTTAAAGCATCTTACTTCTAAAATTTCTGAGAAAATCATGCAAATGTGCTTATTAGTTATCTTCCAATCATTTCAGCCTTATATCTATAAATGATATTCATTTTAAAATTTTATCAATGAATGATATTTATCAAAATTGTTTGATTATAAAATATACTTATAATAATAATATTATGTAAATTTAATTGACTCTGTTGGAATGTATTTGATGAAAGACATGCATATTATTAGATGCCTATAAAATGTATCTATAAGCTCTTGCCTTATAGATTAAATTTAACTCAGTTACGAGGGTCACTCTGAAGTTTTTGAAATACAACTAGGTTTTTAAAGTTATACTTAAAAAATTTTAGGTGTGTTCAAAGTAGTCTTCTCCAGCATCAATGCACTTTTGTAGACGAATTTTCCACAGATTAATTGCCTAAAGCCATTCATTTCTTGGAATAGATGAAAAAAATGCATTTATAGCCACATCAATCTCTTCTTCTGAATGAAAACGACGTCCACATAAGTTATTTTTTAGATTAAAGAATAACTAAAAGCCACACATAGCTAGATCAGGTGAATACGGCGGATGTTCGATCACTTTAATTTGTTTTTGTTTAAGAAAATCAATTGTTAATTCGGCTGTATGTGAAGATGCATTGTCATTGTGAAGCCTTAGTCCCCTAACATTCAGTTCTTGTAGAATTTCTGGAAGACATTCGGTGGTTTACCAGTTTGCTGTTACTGTCTTCTGTCCTTCCAACTTGATGGCTTTGACCAATCCCGTACTACTGAAGAAAACGGCAGCCATCACTTTTTTCAGTGCGCTTTGTTTTTCCACCATTGTCGGCGTGGGATCATCTTCAACGACCCATATTTTGCTTTCTTCACGTGTTGGAACGTCAAAAATCGGTATGTACGTTTCATGGCCTGTTACAATTTTAGAAATGATGCGGTGGCCACTATCATTTAGCAATTTAAGAGTTTCTTTATTGATTCTAACACACTCCTCTTTCTGGTGCTCAGTTAGATTATGGGGAACCCAACGGCAAACTACTTTTTTCATATGTAATTCTTCATGAATGATTTTGTGCATGGCTGTGGATCCAATGTTAAGTTCCTTCTGTATCATTTGATAGGTGCAGCGATTATTATCCATTAACATTTTTCGTATGGCAGACACATTATCCGGGATTACTGCCGATGGTGGCCTTCCTGTGTATTCTTCATCTTGAAGAAAATTGCGACCTCTTCTAAATTCTCTAAACCATCTGAATACTGTAGCACGAGCTGGAGATTCATCACTAAATGCTAATTGCAACCGTTGAACGCAATCTTCTTGATTTAATCCTGCTTTAAAATCGTAGAAAATCATAGCGCGAAAAAGTTCTCGCCTCAACTCAATTTTTCTCTTCTGTTTAAAATTTATTCTATGCTAAACAAGTTGAAATATGTCAGTAAAAATTCGCTTTCTGTGTTAAAATACTTTCTATTTTAAAATTAAACTGCTATTTTTATTTTGTAAATTCTCGTCTGCATGCATCTCAAAAATTTCAGAGTAACCCTAGTATATTTAAAAATTATTTACAAATGCAAATTTAAACATTTTCCAATAAACTCCTCTTTCATAAAGATAAAGCCACAGATATTGAAAACAATTTAAATATATTTTATGAAATGCAAAATTCTATTATATTATTGCACAATATTCTTCTGAATACTTCATTTTCGTCAACAGATGTCGCTAAGCACACTATAAATATTTCGTAATTTTTAACCAACTTTAATTGATAAGATGAATATATGAAATAACAGCAACTTTTCCTTACTTTAACACCACATCAATGGGTTAGCATGGAATTCCAAGGAATTTAATAATGGACTTATTAAAATATGTAAATCTAGCGTGATAATAAAAATTCTTATCGTGTACAGATCATCTCATCACTTTAGTCTTTAGGTAGATAAATTAAACATCGAATGAAATAAATTCCGTATTTCACGCAGTAAAGGCAGTTCTAGAAAGTTTTATCAATTAAATATTTTATGTTTCAAATGCAAATATTGACACAGATGCCAGGACACCAAACTGTGAGTTTGGTGAATTTTTGGGAAATAATCTTATGTATCTGGCAACCTGGTTTTTATTACGTCATAGATATGAAGACTTATAAAAATTATGCAGAAAAAATTCTATTTTGGAAAATCTAGTATTTACGTCATCACGCACGTCACAATCTTGGCAACATTTCTTCATCGCCAAAAAATTCAGAATTTGGAATCCTGGATTACACGGCCTCTGTGCCCAAATATTTGATCACAGTTTAAATATGATCACTTTACACAGATCATTATTTTGTAAAAAAAGCTTTCTGTTTGCTTTAAATTTGGTATGAGTTGGCCCCCATCCTTTTGCTTAGATAATTTATTTATTGTGGGAAATCCTTATTTTTTAGAAAAAAAGTTCAATACTCTGAATTTTTGCTGACATTTCAAAATTATGCCTTATTATCTTTAAACACAAATAGTAGCACATACATATAAATGAGTAATATAACCAGAATCAGAATAAGCTTAGAGAATCTAGCGAAAAGTTTTTAAAAATATATTTTTTTTTTTTTATGAATATTCTTAAAGGCTTAGCACTAGAAGCATTTCTTGACATTTTTGTATTCAGATATCTGAGAAAAGTAAGGCATTACTCTTTATGTTTACAAATATCCTCTCGTAAATGTTTTTAATCACAATTTTTCTTATTATAAAGCGATTAAAATATGATCCTTTTATAATGATAACATCTTTTCTTATACTAAAAATTATCGAACAGACATTTGCTTCGCTGAATGCGTTTTCTTATTCCACAAGGCATTAGGATTTTCTTCTTGGATTTTCATTTAAAAAATAATGCTGTATGTATCCATTACGGAATTTTAATACTTATTTAATAGATTTTAATCTTAATGTATTTAAAGTAAGAGATATAATTGAAAATAATCTTAGCTAAAAGTATTCTGGTTTCCAATATTTACTTCGAATCTTTTGTATTTACCTCACCGATTCATCATGAGAAAATATAATCCACCATTATTATTGAAAGGAAAAAAAGTTATTTTTCCAACGGCTGAAGAATATTCATATAGTCGGGACGTTAGCAAGGGACAGCGTTTTAAAGATTAAAACGTCTTTCATTTTTTTCTTTCTTTTTTTGTTAAGGATGATTTGTGTTTTGCTCAATCCGCATTACATTTGGGGGGAAAAAACTTGAAGAAATTTTTTTTCTGAAGATAAAATAAATAAATGATGCATTAAAGCAATTTTCCTTACCCGGACATAAAAGATTTATATGTATTTTTCTGGGAAGGGAATAATTATCCTCGTGCTTTCGTAGAATGAAAATAGGTGAACCCGAAAACCAAATCCGTAAATGCAGACTTAAAGCATACTTTTACTTAAGAAATGAAGAATTTTTGTTTTATGTTGGAGATTTTGTTTCTGTCGAAAATTCCATTATAATACATAAAAAAATGAAATCTCTAGAATATTTCAAAAATGTATGAATGTACGTCAAAAATATATATATTTCCCTAATGCATATAATGTTTCGAAGAGAATCTTTTAAAAAAAGATTCGTTATTTCTTGCATATTATCTTAGATTTAAGAGATTAATAATTGAAAAATAAGAAATGAGTATATTAATTTTTCTTTATTTGTCTCTTCTGTGTATACATAACATTGTTTCGGATTATTATAAATATAATCAATCTCGCTAAGCATTTATTTTATTCTTAGCCAACAAATAAAAATGATTTTAAATAGAAAATTTATCAATTAAAATATGGTTAAAACTTATGCTTAAATTATGAAATTATTCAATTTCTCAGCTCGCTCAAAATAAATAACATTTCAGCTTTAAGTAGCATCATTTGAATCCACTTATCAGAAATTGCATTGATATTTTTTTAGTTTAAAAAAAAAGAAACAATTTAAAAGCAAATGATTCATAAAATGCGATCGTTATATGTTTATGTACAGTGATAGGATATATGTAAATGTTACTGTCTAATTTTTAAACATTATTTTTGTATAATATAATACTAAATTAAATGCTTGTAATTAAATTACTGATAATACAATAAATTCAACTTCTTGATATAACATTTAGATTGGATATATTTTAGAATTAGAGTAAAGATTTCTAAAATTTCAGAATTAAAATATTTTGCAGTGACAAATGTGATGGGAAAAGCTTTGCTTACATTCATTCTTACCAAAATTTCCTCCAATAATTTACTAATAAATTTAATTCTAAGCATTTTTTGTAAATTTGAATATGATTTAATATCGATTTTAATATAATTATATAATGTGTAGAAAAAACGTTTCATAATCATTGCTTGTGCGTGAAACTCGCAATTTAAATGGTATAGACAAACAATTACATGATAGTTAAAATGGGAAACAATTTAAGTTTCAGTACCAAACTGCTCTGACCAACATTGAAAATGCAACACAAAGAAGGAGTTGCCAGAAAGTGACAAAACACGGCAAGCAGAGAGAGACAACAATGAAGAATAAGTGATATGTATTTCGAAATTATTTGCATAATACAGAGCGAGAATGGGGTTGGGTCAGATGGTTGTAGGACCAACGTGGACGGCGACACACGAAGCAATACGTCTGGGAACGGTGACAATGAGAGTGCGAATGGTGTCCTGAGAAATGCCTCGCCATTCCCTCTCAACCATTTGCCGAAGTAAGTCTTCTGAATAAGGCAGTGGCAGGGTCCAATCATATCTGAACCGTGCTCAACTGGTGCGAGAATTTTTGGATTTGGTGGCCAGGGAAGCAGTTGTACGCCTTGACTAATGCTAGGAATGTGCGATCTGGTGTTATGTTGCTGATAAAGAGCACTGAGTACTCCTTGAAGGTAAGGGAGTGTCACCAGCAGCATCACGTCATCCACGTAATGTTGGGCTGTCATAGTGCCATGAATACAAACTAGAGGTGACCTGGAATGGAACGCAATGGCCATCCAAACCATAATAACTTTTGCTGGGGAGTTTTACAATTGCTGCAGAACTGAATCTGTCTCCACTTGGACAGCACACTCGTACACTGCAGTCCAGTCGTGTCCAGGTGTCTGTCAGCTGCGATTTACCGTAAAGATCAACCTGCCCTTCTCAGTCTGGTCCCTTTGCCTCTCATAATTTCATCTGTCTGCTAGATTTGACATTCTCGACATGAGCTGCCATTCTCTACAATACAGTCGCCTTAACAGTAGTCAGAAGAAACTTTCAACGATTATCTTCCATGCAGCAATAACGATCTGTTGGTTCCTCACCTTATATCTTATCTTACGTGCGCTGGAGAGTTGCTCGTTTCACATCATTTGCATAACTCGATGAGGTACGTCTACCCCGAAATTTGTATAAATTCGGGACACTCTTGCTTAGTGTTGCATCTTCAGCGTTGGACAGTATATTTCTGTTAACAAACTAATAATTTTGAGGATATCGAATTTCATATTATTCATAAGCTATGTAATCTCTGTATTTTAGAACGAAGAACAGCTTTTGTGCGTTCTACGTTACAGTTCTAATAGTTCTTTTCTTATTTTTATAGGTGTTGATTTATTCAAAAATTTTAAAATAGGTTTTATTTTAATCTTATAAAAAATTGATAAAAATAATTCAAGGCAATTCTGATTGAAATGTTCATTGCAATAAATGATCTCCGATTTATGGGGAATATAGATTTAATATCCTTAAAATATATTGATTAAAAAATTGGTCAAGAGTGTCTCGATAAAAATGCATTTATTTGGTAAATTTTAAATTTGGAATGTGAATGAAGTATTTGACTATATTAGAGCAGCTAAGCCTCAATAAAAGTTTAAGTTAAACTTTATATTTAATCATTTATTTCAAAACCGTAAGACATAAAAAAATATATTTATATTCATCTCTCTATTGAGAAAATATCTCTTGGCAACAAACTTGACGCTAAAGAGACTATACAGCAGTTATAAATTGTTACAAGGGCATAATATGTATTTGATATAATATTATTGTGTATAAGTAGTAGATATATTAAGTGAATTGAGTGAGAAATGAATGGCTAAATAGACTGAATATTTTTGCTAATTAACTGTTGTCTTTCTGTTCCAAAAATTGTAACCGCATAATAATTTTCATTAAAAGAAATGATGTTAAATATATATACGGTTTCTTTTGTTTTTTGAGCATTAAACTGGCCTCTCAAATAATTAAAACTTATGGTAAGATTATTTTAAATGTTTTTTATGAACTTAAACTCATTTTTCTGCTTTTTTAAATATAGTTTTTTAACATACCACATTACCATTTTACTCAAAATAAACCATCCTAAGAAGTATTATATGAAATAGGTTTCTAAATTTGAAGTATGCCTGATAAATAACTCGATTAGAAAGAAATGCAATCACAATAGTTAAAAAATTATTTTTGATTCATAATTGTAAAAAAAAAATTTACAAAATGTTTTCATTCGTTAAGAATTTATCATTTTAATAATATTCTTAACAAATTTTCAAAAAAAGTAGTTTTTCCTTAAGACTTACATTTTTCGTAGTTTTACTTTACATTCAAATAAAAATTTGTATGAATTTATTACAATGAAAAAAAGTAACTTAAATTGGCTAATTTTAATAAATATTGAAAATTTAATTCAAACAAATATCATAAATCAAAACTTTTTTTTAGGAAATCATTACTTAAAAATTAAAAAGTTAATTTCGGAATATATATATATATATTAAGTAGTTTCACTTTTATAACTGGAATTATTCAAAACGTAAGCGAAATTAAGCAAGTTAAAAACCTTAAATTATATCGATTTATACGTTTACTATTCTGGATGTAAGACAAAAGAATTTGTGATAATGATTGTATACAAAATTATTCTTGTATATTAATTATTTCCATGTTAATATGTTCAATCTTTTAAGTTTTAACGGTTTGAACACCATAAATTAATATTTTTTAGCAAAAAATGGCCTCTTAAATAATTAAAAAATGGTACCATTGTATATAACTTCTCAAAAAGGATTCAGTTACTTAATTTTATTTTATAACTAAATATTTTTATACATTTGAAATTATTAACAATTATAAAGAGAGAGAGATTAAAGTATGCGAAAGGTATATCTACTTATTTATATTTTTTATCTTTACCAAGTACTTTTAGCGTTCGCTTCCAGAAATGGCAATAGAGTGCAATTATAGTAACATAGTTTTTTGTTTTCTTATCATAAATCTTGTCATCATTTCAACCAAAAATACGTATAATACTATGATCAATTTTTAAAGTACCCGAACACGTTCAGAGCACTTTTTTTTAAAATACACTGCATATATACATTGTAACGATTTTTTATTATTTTGCTTTAGAAAACATTAATATTGAGCTACTAAAATTTGATATTTTCCAATATTATTCTTCAGAAATGTTAAATATGTATACAATTTTAAGCACTTTTTTTAAAAATTTTAAAAAATGCTACATCAAAAACTATTAAACATATTTGAAAAAATTAATACCAAATAATCTTATACGTTGTTATCTAGAGCATGTATTATAATTTTAAGTTTTTGTTAAGAAAAATAATAAAATTACGGGCAGTTGAATATTTATACTGAAATTTTAGCCAAAATTTCTATGCCATTATTCGAATAACAGGCCATAATTTGGGAAATATTTTAGTGATTAAAATTCTTTTAGTACAGTCCCTAGAAAACAATATTCAGATCATACTCATGAAATTCCATAGTGATATTATAAAATTATTTTGAGTTATCGTTTTTGAAGCATGCAAATTATAGGTAAAAGCCAGTTCTGAGAAAATCGCATTTAAAGATAAAAGTGGTGTCTTTATAATAAATTCTCATATTTTCTGATTAATTTTTTTATTTGATTTTCTGATTGATTTCCGGAACAGTAATTATTTTATGTTTCTTTTAAAAGCTTACTAAATTTATATTTCAAAATTAAACACTGTTTAAACTAATTTTTAACATTATTCTGGCCCTTCAAACGACCACTTCCGGTCCTTTAAATATGTCCACTTTTGGTTTCCTAATCTTTACGAAATCCTTTATATATCGGAATATAATTAACGTAGAGACAAAAACAAACCTGTTTTAGAAAGCTATTTAAATTCTTTACTTAACTTAACAAAAGAATAAAATAAATTTATATCATTTTTGGTCGAAATTGACGTCTTCAACATGTACGGGTACCTTAAATAGAAATTTACCAATTTAAATGAAAAAATTAATATATATTTCCGTTTTAGTTATTTGCGGCATATACACTGATTAGAAAACTAAGTTTGTTGGGCATTTATGATAACAATCCTAAATATAATCTGTAATATTTCCAGAAACATAATTTTTAAAAACTCTAAATATGACATTGTTTAAAAAACATTTGATTAAAATGTTAAATAATTAATTTTCTTCACTTTAATTATACCATTTAAATATGGCTAAATATTGCATATTATTATTTATAACAATGAATAATCAGCAAAAAAAAAAAAAAAAAAAAAAAAAAAAGAAACTAAAACACACTTATTGAAACGTTGTGAATGTTAATTTCTTGTATAAAAAGTGTAGATTGGTGCAAAATTATATTATTAATTACATTAAATAATTATATACAATAATTATATACAACATATGTGTGGAAACCCTTGAAAAGTGATTTGCGAGTGCCGAAACAGGAATATATAAATTATATTAAGGACAACATTACATTACTTTAATTCATATTTTCTAGCATTTTTCTTTAAATTATAAATTTAATAAATTTGTGGTTATTACATTCATAACGTAAGGAACATAAATTAATGTAATTAATAGCGATTTAAAAAAAACTGCGTTTAAAAGAAAATTTATGTAATTGAAAGTATGCACCAAATCAAATATCTTAGGAAAAATATAGTTAAATACAGATATTTAGATACAGTATCTCTCCATTTTATGTCCTTCGAACAGCAAAAACTTATTAAAATTTGGTGATAAAATGGTGATAAAAGTCACTGTTTTCAGCAAATTCAGTATGCTATATTTCAATGAGTATGAACAAAGTTATATTTAATAAACATTTCTTTGCTATCATGTGGGATAACTCAATTCATAATAATATAATTGGATTTGATGAAGTTAAATTTTTTGTTTGGATTCATTACCCTCATTTAAGAAAGCCATAATCGAAGAGTTTCAAACAATTTTAATTTATTACAATAATTTATCTTTGTTTATTTTAATGTTCTTCTTATAGAATATTTATCTTTAATACTTTAATTTAAATGAATGTATAGAATTTACTGTGATTTCGGTTTTTAATATGATGTGGCAATTATTTTATATAGAAAATAAAAGCACCATAAAATGATAAGTATAGAATGAAAAGTTTTACTCTTTAATGACTATACTATTATATTTCATAGAAATATATAAATTATATTAAAAAGATATTTTAGAAGTTATATTTTCCTCTAAATTTTAAAAACATTTTTCCCATTGTAATAATTTTCAATAGAAATTTTAATATGCAATTAATTGTGACATAAACTAATTTGTAGCCAAATATAAAATTATCATATTTACATTAAAAAAATTATAGCCAAATATAAAGTTGTCATACTTAAATTTTTATTAATAATAGATTTTTATTATTATTTTTTTTAAATTCAAGAATAAGTATTCTATTAAACCAATATGTAATATTGAGCTCTTGTTATAGCATTAAGCTTCAATAGAAGATTAAATTCAATTTATATTATCATAAACTCAATAATTTAGATCCATAAATTTAAAATTAATTGAAATTTAATTTACCATTTAATAATAAGCGGCTTGAAGTACTTTATATAGGAAGTCTCACACAAGAATTTTTAATTTAAAAATTATTTTTATTCAACTATCAAAATTATAGAGTATAAATTCATTTAATAAAATATTTCAAAATCTATGTTGATATTTAAAACATTTATTTGAAAATACTTTTATCTTTCAATAGATTTTGGGAAGCATATGCAATACGAAATTTTTAATATGAATTATAACTCAAATTGTTTCATTATTTATGGTTTATTTTTAATATTTAATTTGTGGTTTTACATCATTTTAGTTTATGAATAGTTTCCTTCTTTGCGAAATTATGGGTTAAAATATTATTTCACAAAAATACACAAATTATAATAAAATTAATTTAGAACTGTAGTATATACTTCTCAATAAAAAAAAATATTATTTCCTAATCTAGAATTATTTTCAATAAATTTTTTTTATCTCAAGATCAAAAATAAGGTTATAATATATTTTTTAATTTTATCCATAGTTAGCGAGAGCTTTATCATTATATTTATATAAACATAGCATCATGCTTATAAATAAATTCCTGCATTAGGCAAACAAATAGTAAATTTTATTCCAAATTTTCCCGTTTTAACACGACAATAATTGTCGTGAAAACTGCATCTATTCTATGTGTCTGGCCATGGATTTAAAATCTTTTTCGAACGACAATTTTAAATCCCAGCACGGGAACAACTGTCGCACAGATCCGGAAATCATAATGACAATATTATTGGAGGCAACTTTTGAATGGGCGTCCGTCCTAGAACTCTGTAGGGAATGTTACACGCTCATTGAGTGATTCCTATCTTGCCTGTTCCCCGGATCTTTTGATCATTTAAATAAGCATCATTTGGCGAGGAAAGTGTTTCATCAGCACAGTTGTCACCATGGCAACAATGCACGAGAAAGTTTTAGTGATTCGCCTTGTTGCAGTATTTGTTGCACTTAAAAGTGATTTCATTTTATACATGTTTTCGGAGGATTTCGACACATGTGCTTATTTTAATTGCTCGCACTTTTTGCTTTGATTTCAACTCTTGGAAATAAAATACTAATCTTTATTTAAGAGAAAAATGTCGGATAATGCACACATACATCTTATTATATCAACGTATGTATATACATATTTAATCCTAAAAACTAATTAATGATATAATATAAATATGTATCTAAAATATGCTTATTGGTTTGGATTTCTTTTCATATACAATTTTATCATAAGTAATATAAATATTTTTTTTTGATTTTAACCGTTTTTGAATTTGTATTTATATACATGAAATAAAATGTAGAGATGCATTTATATTAATAAATTTTAAGTCAATTATACTATGTATGAAAATATGTAAAACACTTAGCCAAAGAGAAATTTTCATATCAAATTATCGAAACCTAATTATTTGCAAATTAAGTGAAATATATTAATATGTATTTATTAGAAGACGGACGCAGACATAAATCGATATCAAAAATCATCGTTATTCACTCCCGAAATTTGAAAAGCGAAAAGAATTTATATAATTTGAAGTTCTACAAGAACTCATTTGATATTGAACGTGGTTGAGAGTATTGGATTGCATTGAAATTAAATAATTGTTATTTCAAATTCCTCTTAAAATGATGTCATTAGTAGGGGCGATAATTTTGTTAGGCATCTCTCTGGTCGAAATGAACTGGAAGAGTTTAAATATACAACGACAAATGAGAGCAAATATTTTTATTTAATAATAGGGCGAAATAGGAGAAGACTATTTATGAAAAATATTTTAATTGTTTCTTTATGAATTCAGAGACAAGTTCATAATCTCAAATGATATATTATTCTTTTTAAGTTTTGGATATTTTATAAATTTGTATCTTCTCTATCTGTGAATGATATTCCTCGAAAACCAAATTTTGATTTATGCTGGTTAAATTATTTTTGTTGAAGAGTTGGTAGGGCCCTACTTTTATTCACGAAGGAATCATGAAATAATCAAAGACAAATGGGTGATACTTTTGGAAATCGTTATTCACTCCCGTAAAAATATTTTCAGATCGCTTAAGACATCATTGGAAGTTAAAACTTTGATTGCTGTATCTGAAGATGGGAATTCGTAATAGATTTTGGTCCAAATTTCTTGCTAATGAATTATAATTATTGTTTTCGTAGGGTTGACGGTTAAAAAACACAATCAATGTTCTTCTTCCAAATGCAAATGTTCTCTCCCAAAGACAAGTCTTGCAAGATATATCTTTGGGAGTAGATCTTGGCGTTTTACTCAATAAAAAATAAATAGGAATATTTCACAAGGCACTAATTTAATATCCATTATCATCACCAATATTATTAAATGAGCTTCAAAAGGTTCTTTTTCAAGGAATAAAATAATTTATAGAAAACATTTTACTTGGCTTGATGACATGCCCTTCTTGATAATATTGAAAATTCTCTAGCTGTCACCCTATTTCATATGGATATTCAAAAATTGATATTTCCAATATAGAATTTTGAATTAATATTTAAAAGTATGTGCTCTTCATTTTCCGAAATTTTTCTCATGTTTAGATCAGTATACTTATTCTGTAAGGATTTGTACATTACCATTTATTTTCTTTTGTTCAACTTGTTTTTATCGTCATGGAAAATACATTTTATTTGTCGCAATTCGGAAACTCTCTCGATATGTTTTCATCAATTTTAGTAATCAGCCGAAATTTGATGTTTGATATTAATGAATTTTTGAAATATTTAAATATTATTTAAATCACAAGTATATGTAAACCTATCAATTAGATTTTTTTTTGAAATCAAAAGCTAAGCTTATAAGGAACGGTTTCAGCATTAGTTAAGCAGGAAAATTTTATAATTGTGCTTAAAACTTTAAAGCATCTGTGGTATAATAATAATAAAATTATATAATTAATAAATAAAAAATATTAATTAATAAAAATATAATTAATAAAATAAAGAAGATATAATAATAAAAATAAAGAAGAAGAATAAAAACCCTTATCTTTAAGAAACTAAAATCTTTTTATTTTGATACCTTCAGTAATAGATTAATCACTTATCATTGATTTGTCTTCAAGAATCATCAAATATTATTCAATTGCTTATTGCTTATGATAATTATATGCTTATTATAATTATATTGCTTATGCTTATTATAAATAATAATAAATAAAGCAAGTTTCAGCAGATATAAACATTTATAACATTTTTTTTAAAGAAGATTCTTTTTCGTACTGATAATCTAATGATAAAAAGTATCTTTCATTTTTGAAAGGAGTTTAAGCACAATCCTAGTCATCAATAGGATAAATATTCAGAGTATGAAAACATTCCGAAAATATCCGATTACATTAAACACCTGGTATACAATGTCCTAAGACTTACTCAGATTTGAAAATAATATTCAAGTTATTTAAAGTTATTGTGTTGCTTGATAAGTTACCATCATCATTTCTCGCTGCTGTACACAATCATAAAGTACTTAAATATTGAAAGATGTGAGCATACTGCACATTCTGCTAAATTTTACTGTTTTTTTTTTACCATGCATTTAATAATTCTAATGTTGTATTTCCTTTTCAGCATTAGAAATAAATTTCTTTGAATACAGTAATCATTTTTAATATCATCAGTCATTTTTCTTTTACTAATCACTCATGCATTTACTCGAGTATTACATGTTATTTATTGCTGTTCTTGCTACATACTATCCCCCTTTGACCAGCAGTGATAGACCAGGTCCATAATGTTGAATACACCCAAAAAATCAAGCACCATTAAGGGATCGTTATATAAATTATCCTTGGATAGCCTCAGACACTCAAGGATGTGTTCTGGCGCAGTTTGTTCCGTGAAACAATTAGTACAAGTCTCCAAAATTTTGGTGTCCCCAGAAAATTTTAATGAGGAGCTATGTCAGTAGAAGTTTAACTAATGGTAGGGTCACCCATGTAGGACAGGTCCTCGTTGGGTAGGAGCTAGACTAAATGAGATACCAACAAGAGCGAAGTCAATCCTCTATCTCTAGGTACTCTAGTCTCATGAGTAACAGAGGCTGCTAATTTTTCCCATCCAAGAGCGAAGTCAGTCCTCTATCTCTAGGTACTCTAGTCTCATGACTAGAGTACCTTCATTCTTTGAATATAGTAATCATTTTTAATATCATCAGTCATCTTTCTTTTACTAATCACTCATGCATTTACTCGAGTATTACATGTTATTTATTGCTGTTCTTGCTACATACTATCCCCCTTTGACCAGCAGTGATAGACCAGGCCCATAATGTTGAATACACCCAAAAAATCAAGCACCATTAAAGGATCGTTATATAAATTATCCTTGGATAGCCCGAGACACTCAAGGATGTGTTCTGGCGCAGTTTGTTCCGTGAAACAATTAGTACAAGTCTCCAAAATTTTGGTGTCCCCAGAAAATTTTAATGAGGAGCTATGTCAGTAGAAGTTTAACTAATAGTAGGGTCACCCATGTAGGACAGGTCCTCGTTGGGTAGGAGCTAGACTAAATGAGATACCAACAAGAGCGAAGTCAATCCTCTATCTCTAGGTACTCTAGTCTCATGACTAACAGAGGCTGCTAATTTTTCCCATCCAAGAGCGAAGTCAGTCCTCTATCTCTAGGTACTCGAGTCTCCTGACTAACAGAGGCTGCTAATCTTTTCCATCCAAGAGCGAAGTCAGTCCTCTATCTCTAGGTACTCTAGTTTCATGACTAACAGAGGCTGCTAATTTTTTCCATCCAACTATATGTTATTTACATACTGTCATACTGTTACATGTTCTCGTTGGTGCTTGCAATCACCTTTAATATTACTATTCAGTTTTCTTTTCCATATGATTCCTAAATATATATAAATGATGCAAGTCATTGACATCTTTTTTAGACAATGAAGGACGTATTACATAGAAATCCTGATTCTATTAAATCCTGTAATTATTCCTTTTATTAGTACCAATTATGAAACCTTTCCTCCTTGTGGCTGTATTTTTTGAAATTTTATTTGGGCTTAGGCTAAGATAGTATTTACAAATGGCTAATGAGAGAATTTTTCCAGCTTTTTTAGATACATAATTATCTGACAAAATAATGTATAATATTTGGTTTACTGTTATAATTATGAATATACATACAATCCTGTTTACTTATCTTCATCAACTAAATATACAGAGGGTATATATACATTTTTAGAATGATTTCGATAACGAATTAAAAAAAGGTAAATGTTTTAGAATAAAAACTTTTGGCAACAGCTTATTATTTGAAATGAGAAATATGATCTGCGACTTTTAAATTTATTCTTCTTTCAAAATGTCACATGTAAACATGATGTGAACTGAAGGATGTGTTTTTGCGCTTTCCGAAGATAAACGTTCTTATTCCAGAATTCAAAAACGTTGTGAAAAATGCATGGTAGTAAAACTTTTAAGTCTGCAATGGTATCAAAATTTCTAAGTCTCCCATTAATAATATCGCTTATTTCTGCAAAATAAGCAATATTATTAATTGGACAGGTAAAAACTGTCAATTATTATTTCTACTTAGAAAGAAGACTAAACGAATATCCTTAAAAAATACGTACTGTTTCAAATGTTTATAAAGTGAAATCGCTGGTAATAAGAGAAAATTCGCCAAACCAGAAATCAATTGCAAAGTCTTTAGATACATCTGTAGCAACAATAAATAAAATAATAAACCAATATTTACGACTTAAAAAAGCTAAAAAGCATAATGTTCACCAGCTTTTGCCGAGACATGTGGCTCAACGCAAAACATTTTGTAGAATCCTGTATGAAAACCACTTAGCAGGAGATAAATGGAAAAACATTGTGACCCTTGATGAAGCATGGGTTTACCTAAATGACTGTAACAAAAAAAGGTCTTTTTACTATAGAAAATGAGGAGAAAAAAATGTGCAAACCCGTTTTCGTCAATGTAAAGAATGTTTCAGTAAGGGGTTTATGATTGTCGCAGGTTTCTCCTACAATGGGAAATTAAAAATAAAAGGAGTGGAAAGAAATGTTAAAATCAACTCATCGTACTATCAGGAGAAGATTTTAATCCCAATATTTACAAAAGAAATTCCACTTCTTTATCCCAATGATTTTCAAAGAGAAAAACTTCATCAAGACAAAGCTATAAGTCATATTTCGAAAGCTACCACTGCATTCCGTGAAAAAATGATGACTATTACAGGTATTTCATGCATACATTTTCAACATATCCCTGCAAGTCTCCTGACGTTTCACCTATGGACTATTTTGCCTTTGGTCTGTTAAAAAAGGCTCTTTCTAAACGCAAACCCACCACTAGATGGACTCTGAAAAGTAGTGGAAGAGGGATGGAAAGCAATACCCCTAAAAATATTACGAAAAGCTCTTCTATCATGGAAATCACGATGCAGACTTACAGTTCAGAAAAAAGGCTATCAGATTTAGCATTTAAAAAAATAATCTTTACATTTTAAACATTAATTGAAAGGCCGCGAAATCGTTATAAAAATGTTTTAATACCCTCTGTAGTTCCAACATTTTTAAAATGTTAAATAAAAATGTATTAAGGAAAGTATTCCTGTGAATATGAATTGAAAATTTAAATTGTATAAATATTTTATTTGTATTAAAATTTTCGTTAAATATTAAACCTTTAAGATTTTTGATTATTTTTAGTGTAACATTAAATTATAATAATATATTTCATTGTAAATGATAACATTTAGAAATATGTTTCCTTTTAAATGAAAAATACGAATATAAAATATGAATTGTTGGATGTATACAAACATTAATTTCAGAAATTATTCAAGAAAAAGTTTTATCCAGCATTGAAATTACCTAATAATTTACATAAGTTCATAGTGAAAATAATGTTCTCAACATAAAAAAAGAAAAAAGGTGTTTATAGTGTGTGCCTCTTATTATCATTAATATCCAAATATTGACATCATCGATAAAAGGTAATAAATGATCTCTGAGATTACAGGTTTTTCTTTTAAAAGCGCTTAGTACTATTTAGAGATGACTTTATAACATGCTAACCAGAATTTATTAGATCAGCCTATGTCAATAAATCAGGCTCATAACTGAAAGCAACAAATCTTAAACTGTTCTCAAACTTCAGAAGTGAATTGAATTGGATAATAACATGAAACATTAATATTCAATACAATTAGAAAACTTGTTGCATTTCTCCTGTCCCGCAGAGAATTTCGAAGAATGCATTGCACATCCGAAAAAAAAAATTTGCAAAAATGTTGGTCTATAATTACAAAGATAAGTAGAAGACTATTTATACAGATTCGAACGACGGCAGCAGTGGCTCCGCCTTCATGATATAGTTCTTCAGAAAATAGTTCTTAATAATCAGTTCATATATATATATATATATATATATATATGTGTGTGTGTGTGTGTGTGAGTGTATATATATATGTGTGTGTGTGTATATATATATATATATATATGTGTGTGTATATATTATATATATATGTATATATAGCGATGAAGTTATATTCCTTCAGAATTTATGATTTTAATAAAAAAATTTTCTGGTAGTTAAATGAAATATTTTAAAATAAGAGTAACTTATCAGAATATTGAGAAATGTGATAGGAAATTCGTTGAGAAATTAAATTTTATTTGTGAAAAAAATTGATAAAAAAGTTTAACACTGTTTCTATTCTGTTGGCTCACTTTCAGGACTAGAATTCGATTATATCTTATAAGAGTAAAGATGAAACTTATAGTGCAAAGTTCAGGACTCAAGATTTTGCTCTTCAACACGAGCAATAAATTCATTCAAATTTCATGGCATTTTGACCAAAAGTGGTATAGCCTTGAAAATATACAAGAAATTCAGGTCTGTATTTTTATATTAAACTAGTAATAGTGTTTGATTAATTTAAAAAATGAAAGAAAAGAAACAAGTCTTAACATGCAACAATAATTTTACTTGCACAGTCTCAAATATTACACTGCAGATAGAATCTTTATACACACAATATATATAGATAATTTACGCATAATTTTATATATATATCAGCTGCAGCTGAAAGAACATCACAATACATAAGCCATTAATATTGTTGAAGAAGTTCAGTGAAAAGAATAATACACACACAATGATCGCACTGAACATCACAACAATTATTTTCTACTTCATATAATTTTTATGTGTTAATTTTTCTTCAGAAATACATAAATTATTTCTACTTCCACAATAATGAATCGATATTCTTTGAAATCTATTTACATATAAACTTTTGAATCGATATCTTGTTTCCACTGCAAGAGCCTAGCCGAAAGCTTTCAATATGAAGCCAATCACGTCAATGCAAATAATTTTAGAAGAAGCTGTACGATTGGTTAGTAATTGGATACGATGATTGACGCTTCCAATGAAAACAAGTTTAACATTTTTTTAAATAATTTAATATTCCATTTTCGATAAACTTTTTAAAATTAAATTTTTGAATTATTATATATTTTAAATACAGCATAATTCACGAACATTTTCTGTAGACAGGTAATACAAATCGAACAAGTAATATCATGAAAGGGGATTATTCCATATTAAATTAAGAAAAATGATGGTAAAAACAACTCGTATATAAATGATAGCTCATATTTGAAATAATTTAACAAGTAACTATATATTTACATTAACTTTGTGTCCATGTTTTAAAGTCAGACATACGTTTTTAAATTTCGTGTCCTTATCGATTTTCATCTTGAACGCAAAACTAATATAAATGTAAATATTTTCCCCAGAAAATCAATGAATGTCGTTTGCATAAAAATAACTATGAGCAGTTTGGACAAAGTGTATAATAGAGCTATGGCTTAATACGAATATATTTTTACGTTATTATAAAAGTTACCCCCTGAGAAATGTTATATCTTACAAATAGATGTATATAATATTAAACTATGACGCATGTATAAAATTAAACCGAAATCAAAGTGCTAAAAAATTAAAACAAAACACACTTTTTTTTATTCACATTTTAGTTAATTTTGGATTATATATTTACACATATATTGTAACAAAACAAATTATTATATTTTAAAATGTTAATCAACCTTAAATGTATATTCTATGAATTTGCAGTACTTTCCTTATATTCCTATAACAAATGAATAATAATAATTCGTAATATATCAGACTTAATTAAATAAAAATTTTTGATGAAAATATACACGTTTTTATAACTTTGATTACAATCTAGAAAAGTTATATAAGCTTTACTATTTGTATCGCGCATGTATCGTTTATAAAATATTATGTTATTTATAGAATTCGATTTTCTGTACTGATGTAATTTTAAATTTATGATTATAATATTTTTCGTTCATGTAATAATTTTTAAGAAAATTAAAACTGTTTAAGAAAACATTTACTTTAAAGTTTTATTTTTATTTTTTACAAAATAGTGAATTGAAATTAAAAATAAGACAAATATTTTAAAACTGAATTTGGATTTCTTAACAGTTTAAATTTTGTAGATTTCCTCACAGAATATTTTAGATATAATTTAGTTTCCTCTATATTTGAAAAGGAAGTTCACGAATAAAATTACAAGCTGAAAGACAAAACTGAAAATGACTGTTCATCGAATAAGAATTTGATTATATTTTTTTGAGATTTTAAGTAAAGTAAGAATAATAAAAATAAACATGAAATCACAATAATTCAAAATGTCGAGTAGTATTAATATAGATTACCAGATTCTTCTTTAGTTGACTAAATATTAGTACTGAATTTATTTATAATTCAGAATTTAATTTTGATGAATCTTTTAAATCATGGACACACATTTCATTCTATAAAATATTTTCACAAAATTTTTTTTTATAAGCCATTACGTGGCAAATATTTTTTGTGCATTGTATAGAAAACACTTGGTATTATTATTAGATTTAAACTTCAGCAAACAAGATAATATTTCCTATTCTCTGTTATTTTTAAGATCATCATAATGACAAAATTCAATAATTAATTTATGCAATATTAATTATTAATTTCTCCATAACGATATGTTTCAGAATAGATGTTATGGAAGACACGATTTTTAATCAGAGATATGAACTAATTTTTTTTTTATAATTTGTTCAATATGCTCCAGTTTGTTTTACACTACCTCAGTAATTTAAAAATTTTAAGCATTTTTCAAAGAATAAACATTTTTCTGAATTAATATTAAGTAACAAAGTAAATTTACTTTTTTTTTAAAATATACTTGATAACTTTCTCCCATTTTCTTTTACAAAATTTGCATTAATCTTAAAAATATAACATTATTAAAAAATTCTGCGTTTGCTATCCGAAAAGTAGTTTGTTCATGAATTAAATAACTTTAGTACAATTATTGAGTTTGATTATTTTGATAAAAAAAAACTGATATCAAAATATGCATGATAAAATTTGAATTATGTTTATTTTCTCAATTTATTATATTTCGAATACGATATTAAATAAAAAAAAAGTAAGAAATTTGAGTTTCATAATATGACAATACAATCATATTAAAAATAGAAAATTTAATAATAAACGTAAAATTATAATTCCTCGTGATTATATTAGAATTAATAAGCTTAAATCTTTAAATAATGCTCTGACTTGTGATACAAAACTCCTTTTGTAATTTTATTTTATATGAAAGCTTATGTATAACACGATATGTATAAGTAAAGCATATTTGGACGTTTGTTATTTCTGAACACGTCAAAATTAAATAAACAAAACTATTTTGTTTATAAATAAATTGATTTTTTAAATTACATTTTGCTTATAACAGAGCAGAGAACGAAAATAACAAAAAGGAATGATATAAACTCAATATTCACTTTGTGCAATATTACGAATAATTCTTTGGTCTATCTATGCATGATTCACAAATTGCTGAGGATTTTTCAAGCCGCTTTTTTTTTCTATAAATACAGCGACTACTATTTCTTCAGCTCTTATCGTTGCAAGTTTTTCTAACTTCAAAAGTATCTTTGGTACCACTTTCTCTTTTTCTGCGATTCCAGATTTCGTATATTGATACACAGTTAGATCTCATTTGTTATTAAGTCATACTGCTGACTAAGATGTCCTATAAACATGTTGATGCTGCAGTACCACGCAGCAGTTGGCTACGAAGAAGCATGAATAACACCAGCTGGCGGCTGCCAAGCAGACTGTCTTGAGCAGAAGTGAGAAAGAGTCGGCAATGTTTCCGGAAACACCATTTTCACCCTCTTGCTTACAGCCAAAGTCCAGAGGGTCGAGATCAACCAAGGGCAAGGTGATGTTGGTTCCTGGTACGGAGCAGACTGTGCGACGAGCCAAGTTCTGCGCGTAGAGGAATCCATCGAAATGTAGCATCTGCACTCGAAGAGTCTCCCTCATCCATCGGCGAATCCACCCACCAAGCCATACTAAGCCGCACCCACATACCCAGGGATTGTCGTCTAACAAAACTCCACCTGGAAAATATTATTCGAAAATCATACTATAGACAAATTCAATAGAAATTATTTTACATATACACTGAGCAGATTTCAAGCTCACTTTTCAATTTATAATACCACATTTATAAATATTGTGAAAATATTGAATAGCCTACAAAATACTCGTGTAAAATTTTTAAGATGTTCGAGTTTTTAAGATGTGTTCAGAGATAGTAAAGAAGGCAAAATATTTCAATTGACAACAATTTGAAGATGTTACATTTGAACTAATTAAAACATTTAATTAATTAAAATTTAACTGTCAAATTGACGCAAAAATTTTAGTAACTCCATTTTTATTTTGAAAGGTTGAGAGAAAAAAAATGTGGTATTCCTCAGAAAAATTGGAATACTATTTCTTATCTTTTATGAATAAAAAGTCAAAAAATTTATTCATTTTTTTGACTGTTTTAGCCTTTATATATTATACTAAATTCACAATATTTTGTTTAACCAGTAAAATTTCAGATATGACATAATTACATTCAGTTTTTCCCATTAAGTGTTTTTAAAAGACGAATAAATTATACAAGCCAATAAGACTTAAGAAAAATTGTTATAGCGGGATTGCAGCAACAATTTAATAAGATTATATATTTGATAAATTGCCGGCCAAATTGTCTAGTGATCAGAGTGTCCGAGAGTGGTAGAATCCTGTTCGAATCCCGGTTCAGGCATGGGATGTACTTTCTCTCTCTCTATCATGTCTTTGTCCTTTCCTTGTGTGTAAATGAGGTGTGAATGGTGTCCTACTCTATAAACGGGTCCCCATGGCATGTGTGTGTACTGAAGAAGTCGGACTCCATACCAAATACGGTTCAGTTGGAAAAAGTGGAGCAGCGCACCCCAATTTGCGAGCCTAGCTGGTACACGAGAACAGCAACATTTGATAAACGGACATCGGATTTTGAAGAGAAATATTTTTAATATTCACTTAAATATTTTAAAAATAAAAGAAATATAAAAAAGTACTATGACTTAATTGTAATTAAAATAGATTTAACTAAACTTTTATCATCAAAGTGCAAAAATTTTTGTTGGCAATTCGAATTCAGTGTTTTAGGATATTAGTTTATAAGTTAATTTATTTATAAAAACAAGGATTAGAATATATTCTCTGAAATCGAACCATTTAATTTTCAAAAATATAACTTACATTCCACATACATAAATTACTATTTTCTTACTCATTTTATAAGATTTTGTATTATGATTGAATATGAATTGAACTTCAGCATTGTTTTAAATATTAATCAGAAATATTAGAACAGTCGGAGATACGCATATCACGATAAATATAAATTTATATCCCAATTTTTTTTTTATTTTGTTTCAAGAGTTTATGTGCAATAATATATTTTCAGTTTTTATTATTTTAGTGATCTCAGATGATTTAAATATGATAGTTAAATCTAATTTGCATTTAGAATTTAACATAACAAACTCTAAGAAACTGGAACAAGCGTGAATCTCGATTGCAGTTTTTCAGTATTAGTAAAGACAATCTAATTCCCAGGAGATAACCATAAGTATCACAATATGAGTATTTGATTTATGGTTTTAAAATCATGATGGTTCTCGTCAAATATGTTGAGAAAATTTATCAGGATTAATGAAAAAGATGCAAGGGTATATATATATATATCATTATTTGAAGATTTGAAGTGAAGACTATTTTTCAAAGAGTCTAAAAAATGTAAAATGAAATTTTTTTTGTATTTTGGTGAGTTTATCAAATGATTCTTTAAGCCGTTCGATTTTTGAAATACACTTAAAATATACATTCGTCTAAAAAATGGAACATCTTCAAAAAATAAGCCAAAATAATAAAAAGCAAATTTTTCCGTGAAAGTTTTCATGAGTAGTTTTTAATCAATAGTGATTTGCATTGAGCAAAATAAAGAGCCGTGAACCACTTAAGAGTGTTTATTAAACCTTTCTTTAAGCTTAGTTACACATTTTTAAGGAGGAGCAACAAAAAGTTTTGCTTATCAAAAACTAAATATGATTAACTAATAAAAAGAAATTAAAAGATTTGAAATATACTTTATTAGATTAAAATCTTGAAGTAAAACATATTAAAATGTAGCTGTATGTTAAATATTTCTTACTAACTATGATGTTAATAATATCAAAAATGTTTTTATGTTTTCAAAAAATTAGTAATTTACTTACATTAAATAAATGTATTTTGGCTCTTTAAAATAATTATGTTAGCTGTCAAATTAAGTGGCTCTTAAAGTCTCAAAATTGGATGCCTACTGATCTAAGATATTAAAAGAATAATTTTAAATAACTCTATTAAAATGTTTTGAAAATTTAGAGTTACAGAGTTGCCTTGTTCCATGTTTCTTAATAAAAATAAATTTTAATTATTCACTGTTAAAATAATCTTAATTAAATCATACCATACAAGGAAATTTACTTTTTATTTATAAATTAATCTCGATAATAATATAGTTGATTTTTTAACTGTAAATATTCAAGGTATCTTTAGGAAAATATCTCTACACGAGAAAAGTATTGTAGAGCTTATATATTTAGCTGAATTTAATTATATATTTAGCTAATTTAATTGTTCCACAATTTTCAATGTATCATATTCGAGGACTTTAGTGTTGGTAGGAAAAAGGAAGTGTTTGAAAGAATGCGTCTATTATTGGATTAATTGGTTGCAGAGGTCAATGTTTATGTGAAAACGTAAAGTAAGGAAACATAACTTAACATACTGTACATGAATTAATAAATTTGGAAGATTAACATATAAAAATATCACATTTGGAAACGCGATAACCGCAGATGCAGTACAGCATGTTTATAATCTATAAGAATTCACAATTTTTGATGTACTCTCCACCGAATGAATATGAAAGTTTTAACAATTATAAAAATGCAAAGTCTGAGGCTTTCTTCCCGCTTAATCTGTTTAATGCATACAGTAAAGTAAGGAAACGTAAAGTAGGCAAATGACTGTAGACGAAATATTTATCGACTAAAAATCTCATTCATTTGTAAAAATAAGAGCATGTCTTTTTTTTTGACGAATATAAAAATGGCTATCTTCTAATGCAAAAAATATAATTTTATATTGACGTAAAAAATAAAATGTAAATGATGTGATTATATATTTTTTATAATTTGATTTTTATTGCTATTTCATGGACCTATTGATGTTTTCTTATCTCATACAAAGAAAATATGTAGAAAGTTCGTCATTGATAAACCAATCGTAAAAGTCTCTTCTTGGTTCATTAAAAATAATCAGCTAGTTTTAAGGAACAATATACAAAGCTATAACTTTATATTACAAATATGGTATAAAATCGAAATCATTGTGAGAAGACGAACTTAGTGTTATTATTGAGTTTACCCAATAAGAATTTATGAATATAATCAAGAAACATAAAGAAAGGAATTACCAAGGTGAAAAAAAAATTCTTTAGGGAAATTTTAATTGAATAAAGTATGTAAAATGATTAATTTTTGAGTGTTTTTATCTGTTTCTTATTGTTATTAATAAAGGCATCTCTTATAATGAAAAATTAAATAAAATGTTTTAAAATAATCCTTAAATTTAAGAAAAAATGGCCTAAACTTTTAAAAAATGTTCAAAATATGATTAATACATGTCATCATAACATAAAAAGAATCATGATAACAAGAGTTTTTAAACAATACACTTGAGAGACTGGAGAGAGAGAATTGATATATTAAATATCAAACGAGTTAATCATACTCACCAGATATATGCTGGGTCGTGTAACCTTCTGACCGCACTTTAGTAGCCGGACTCAAAACATTTTCTTCCATTGTCGTCAGATAGTTGCCCCTCACATCTAAGGTCAAATACCGGATATCGGCCAGGTACTTGAGCAAACCTCCTGGAAGTCGACTGATACTGGTTCCTGTTATTCGCAAGATTAGTTCGTGTGTTTCTAAGCCTTGGAATGCATCCGGTAACACGTACTGTAGATTCCTTCCTGTTACAGTGAGTTCTCTCAGCTTAGTCCCAAACGCAAACTGCAACTGATGGGACAAACTAGTTTCCTCCACTTCGACTAGGACCCGCCTGAGGCTGCAGGATTTGGACAGAAGATTCTGGAGCCGGATAGACCTTAAGCCTGCGTAAGTGCTCGTCTTGAATGAGGTCAAGAATCTAAAATGCAAGATAATTAATTCATACTGAGTAGAATCCATTTAAATTTAATTACTTCGTGAATTCCCTCACACTGTAAAATAATTACAAACTCAAAACAAAACAAGAAATATGAGGTAACAAACAATACATAAATTTTAAATATATGAACATTACAGTTTTTTTAAACTATTTTTAAATAGTTACATAGAAATATATTTAAACTAGCCATTGATTTTAATTTTAGGTTTTACATTTTAAAAGGGTTGTGGTAGCTTAGTAGCTAGGATATCGGCCTTCCACCCAAAAGGACAGGGTTCGATTCATAACTCCACCAAAGACCCACCGTGTACATAAACCTGTGGAATGGAAAGTCCTGTGGTCAGTCGTTGACGCGGGTGCATTGGCCTAGAGGAAATTTTCTCCTCCTTCAGACAAAATTGAGGAAGTGAGATTCTCTGGTGGTGCCATCTACCGGAGGATTTAAAAAAGAGCACAGTCGTACTTTCACTTTCATGGTGCTCTAATTAAAACAGAAGACTCCTCCCTATTGGCTTAAATTCGCATTACCAAGGCATAGCGATATTGGCTTGTCCAAGTGTCATAACTAACAACATTTTAAAAGGAATTTTTACTAATGGATACACATGAATAAACTGTTTATGTTTTTTAACAACTATTTGAATAATTAAAAATGTTTCATTTTAGATCTGCCTATTTTAATGAATATTTTAAGTTTATTTATGAACTAAATTAATTTTTAATTCATTATAAATAAATTTTTTATTTACCAGCTTTAAAGTTATTTTAATCGTTGTTTATAGTTGAAACTTAATTGCTTTAGAATGTGTTGCAGAACTTTTTAACCATTATACTTATTGTTTCCAAAATTTGGCAAATTTAGTAGAGTAATAAAAAATTTAACAAAAAATAATTTATAAGCGATAAAAAATTTTGTATTTGTTGATGAAGGAATAGAAGGAGGTAATGATATGTAGAACCAGCAGAGACGATTTGTGTCAATTTCAATATCACCGAACGCGCACGTAAAGCATTCCAGCATAAATGTACAAGCTATTTTGTTAATGATATAAAGATATATAGTGAAGTAACTGTGAACAGTGTGATTGTACATATTTCAGAGCTATAACTTCGGATACTTGATCATTGAAAACATGCATGATTTCAGAATAATTGTGATTTTTAAATGATCAATTTAATCAGGTGGTTATATTACATCACAACTAAGAAATTCTATTCTACCATATAATAATAAGTGTAATAAAGTTGCACAACACTCTCATGGATTGAAATACATTAATTTTCCCTACTATAGGAAATGTTAGTGACAAAAAGCATGGACGTCCAGTTTGTTTTCATCAGCATAATGACAAACAGGTTTCATGTTCAACTTTAAAATTTCTGGAGATTAGATATTATATAAAAATTGAAGCGTATATCGTATTTTATATAGTTTTAGATTTCTGTTAATGATATTATGCAATCAGATTTTTCTACTTTTATCAGTAATTATAGTTTTGTTTTTGTAAAATTTCCTCATAATTATTATTTGTATTCCATGATTTATTTGAATGCAGGATTTTTTGTTATATATATATCATTAAACTGCAACCAGAACTAGAAACATAGAGTCGAATTCCAGCTGCGATGAAAAGTGAGGTGCTAAAATATTATGCTATCCAATTTACTTTAATTTGCTGTATTAAAAAAAATATTGCTAAAATGTAAAAAGACCATATCTAGATAATTTATGAGTATTAGCTTATAAATAAAATTGATTTTAAATAATAAATTGCTACAGTTGTACACT
This sequence comes from Latrodectus elegans, assembly GCA_030067965.1. NCBI lineage: Eukaryota > Metazoa > Arthropoda > Arachnida > Araneae > Theridiidae > Latrodectus > Latrodectus elegans. Next base: position 31,588,421 of record CM057818.1, on the reverse strand, counting down.
AATTATTTTTTAGATTTAATAATGTTAAAATTTACATTTTATAATTACTGATATATTTGTTATTAAATTATTTTTAACAATTAACAATTACTTTAATTTATATATTTTAAGAAAAATGCATACTTTAAGTGGTGCAAGATTCTTGAATCCATATATTTCAAATCGAGTCCCCGCAGATCAAGTTCTCTCAATTTCTCCAATTTCCGAAAATTATTCATGCTCAGTATTTGAATTGGATTGTAAGAAATGTCCAGTTTGGTGAGTCTTGTAATAGATGGCCATACATGTGTTGGCACTTCGCTTAGATAGTTGTGAGACAGGTCCAGCTGTCTCAGTTCTTTCACGCTGGAGAAAGATAAGTCTGATATGTTGCACAAGAGGTTGTAAGATAAATCTAACACACGTAGAGAGGGTAAAGGAAAATTCGGCACATGAGGAAGACTAGTATCACGCAGTAAAAGTGTTTGCAGAGAAACCAGGGCTTTGAAGGGCTCATCATCTAGTCTCCACAGAGTATTGTGCGACAAATCTAGATACAGCAAGTACACTAATTTGGAGAATGCATCTTCTGATAAGCTCGCCAACTGGTTGGAGGATAAGTTCAGACTTAAAAGATTGTGGAGGTGGTTGAGTCCATTTGTTGGAATGCTGGATATTCTGTTCTGAGACAGATCTAGGTATCGTAATGTGGCTCTCGTATGAGCCAAGCTGTGGATTGGTGCATGGAATATGTTGTTGTTAGACAGATTTAATCGTTCAAGATTGGTACCTATAAATACATCTTCGGGAAGAGTTTTTATATTGTTATAACTGAGGTCTAAAATGCGAAGTGAGCTAAGATTTCGGAAAGCACCACTAAATATAGTCGACAAATTATTCCGACCAAGATTAAGTATTTGTAACATAAGGCAGTTTTGGAAGACGCCATTTGGCAAATTGGATAGCATATTTCCATCCAAATGTAGCACCTGCAGATTTGGTGCATACTGGAAAGTTGAAGTATCGAGAAAGTTTATATGGTTGGAAGAAAGTGTCAAATAATGCAAAGTATTCTCAACAGGTCTCAAAAATTGTCCGTCAACTCTAGATATTAGATTATTACCAAGATCTAAGCTGCGAACTTTGATGTATACTTCATTTTCTTTGAAGTCCGCAATTCTGGATAACTGCTCTATTTTATTATTCGAAAGATCAAGAAATACTGGATTTTTCGCATCTCCCACTTTATGGAAACCGATGAAGGAAAATTCTGTGAGATTATTGTCTTGAAGAAAAATATTCGTAACACTTTTCAAATTCGAGAAAGCAGCTCTTTCGATGAACGCGATATCATTTCTAGCAAGAATTACAGTATTTAGAATAGGCATGTCCCTAAATGATAAGGATCGAATTACTTTGAGCTTGTTCCCATATAGAACAATGTTTGTAAGAAATGGTAATTTATGAAAGGTATCTGTTTCAATACTCTCTATTTCATTGTTCGCTATTACAATGCTATTTAAGCGGGTGTGAATTTTATTTCTGAATAGCCCTATTGGTAAGTATTGTAACTTGTTACCTTCTAAATCACAGTGGATAAGAGATGGCATACCTTCAAATGTAGACGAAGATAACTTGCTCAGTTTATTGTGATCCATTTGCAACCATTTCACTTTTTCCATTCCCTGGAGTGTTTCGAGTGTGGGTAAATTGAAGTTACCGATTTCAAGAACTTCTAATGTTGATTTGATTGGCGTAAATGTATTGATGTCGTACGAGACGAAATTATTGTACGACAGTCTCAGCTCTCTGAGCTTCGTGGTCCCAGAAAATGTGTCTGATGATAAATGCTTCAACTCGTTGTTGGCGAGATTGAGGGCAGTGAGAGATTGTCCCCATACGTTGAAATCACTCGCGCTGATCGATGAAATGGAATTATCTTGAAGACTTATTCGAGAAACTCTTTGCGTTGCATGTAAGGCTTCTCTGGGAATTCTTTTCAGTTTGTTTCCAGAGATATCAAGTACTTCCAGATCATAACGGCACCCATTTAGATCATATGGATCAAGTTCTTTTATAGAATTTCCTCGCAAATAAAGGTGACTAAGTGCAGTTAGATCTTTTAAAGCTTTAGGGAATGTCTCCAGGAGGTTATGGCTGATATCAAGAGCTTTGAGAGTGTCTTGCAAACCTTCAAAAGCGCCGTCAGGAATAGTTGAGAGTCTATTATTCGATAAAGACAATCTCTCGATGACAAAACCTTTGAAGGCTCCTGCATACAGGTTTTTAATATAGTTGAATTCGAAGTGGAGGTTCGTGATAACGATTTCTGTCTTGTTTACAATCACAGCTGAGAGACCTCTAATTAAATTATGGCTTAGATCCAGCTTGGTGAGGTGCTTTACTGGTAATAGAAAGGGCTTGGGAAGATCTTCAATCAAGTTGCCACTAAGCTGAAAGTAAAAATTCAAAACTTTCTATTTTTTATAATTTGTAACATCTATTTCATGCGCTAGCTTAAAAAATATTAGAATTCAGAATTCATTTAATGATGGTATATGAAAGAAAATAATCCTTTTATCAAGTAAATTCATCAGAAATATGAATTTTACCTCACATTTGTAAATCTATATTTCTAATGATAATTATAATAACAATTTTCATGAGTACCACAAGCAATTAAAAGTGCTTATATAAATAAATATAAATATATATATATATATATATATATATATATATATATATATATATATATATATATATATATATTTGATTTAAATAAATATCAAGTGACTTTTACTGACATAAATTAGATTACGTCAAATATTTCAATTATTTTACTTACATTTTTCAGAAGCGTCTTTGATTATGAAAAATGGAATTTTTATCTTTTACTATAAGCAACTACATGATTAAAAAATAACAAGTTTGAATGAAAAGAAAACATTCCAACCAAAAAGAAATATTTCTAAAATAAAAAATCTAAAATTTAAAGAAATGAAAAAGATAAAAAAAACTATTTTAATTTTTATTTGATTTATTTACATAATTATCTTTATTAAATAAGTTTAAAATTCGCATTACCAGATGTGAAAAACTAATTACTATTTCACTACGATATTGTAATTTTTTGGTATAAGGGTGTGTAAAAATATATGGCTGATTTTTAGAACTTATAAACTTGTATTATCAACGAAATTATTGTGTGTCTAATAAATATGGTGATGAATTATTACATCCGAATATACAAACACTAAAACACTGGTATTACGTAAGCAGCTGACTTTACTTTTCTATTTTTTGAATTATATTAAAAACATTTTTTACAAGAACTTTACATATCATTTTTTCTAAAAATCAAAATCTACTAAGTAGCTGAATGAATACAGCATATAGAATTAGCTATTTTTTAATGTATTTAAACTGAGGAAAGATTCCAAAATCATCTTGTGCTACTTTACCTGTAGCCAAGTGAGGTTTCTTAAGTTGTGGAGGGCGGCTATGGGTACATACTGAAACAGGTTGTTGGAGAGGGAAAGCGTCTGCAAAGAGGGTGGGAAAGAATGGCGATCTACATCTGTAAGGCAATTCTGATCGAGATCCAAAGACGTCAGATTGTGGAGGTTGGAGAAGGCTCCATCAGTAAGTCTAGAGATTCGGTTATCTCCGAGAAAGACACTGCGCAAGTTGGGCTTTGATGGTAGACTTGGCCAGTCGTCAATATCGTTGGAATGTAAACTCAGCCATTGTAAGTGCCGCAACTAGAGAGAAGAGTAACTTTCTAATAAATTTAGATGTACATTAAAGAATATAATATTTCAAACCCTATCTATAACATTATTATGTTTATTTGATACTACTTTTTAATTCTTTTTAACACGGGAACATTTTTTCAAAATATTGCAGGAAGTAACAATCCTAACTTTTGAAATAATATTTTGGGTAAAAATTTATTATTAAAAGTGTTCTCTATAAAATCAATGTTTTAATCGAGAAAATTTTACAGTTTTTAAATATTAATCGCTTTTATTAAATAATGCGATAAAAATGGAATATATATATATATATATATATATATATATATCAATAAAAACTATGAGGTGTGATAAATGTAAAAGCAGAAGGTTACTCAGCGAAGTAATTAATATGATTATTATAATATTATTTATATATATATATATATAATATAAAACGCTAAATTTCATTAAAATAAAACTATGTAGAAAATCATACAGTTGCTTTGTTTTGATTATATTTATAATTAGCATCATAGTAAGAAATAATCAGGCAAACGCTTCATTATTTTAAATTTTAAAATTTAATAAGATATCATTTTTATTTAAATGATATCTAAATAAAAATGATATCTAAAATCAGATTATTTAAAATAATTTGCTTAAGACACAAAAAAAAACAAAATACTTAAGGGAAGTATGTCTAAAGAAGTCGAATGTATGTAAAAAATGGTATTTTTTTAAATAAAATATCACGGTTATTCCACTTTTAATAAAATAAACTTTTTGAGATCATATTTTATTCTGATTTGAGCTTATATTTTATTTCGCTAAAATTGAATGTACATTTTGTCTTTCACTATTGTAAAAGAATTAACTGAAATAAAAATAATTCTACAAAAGAAATTTAACAGCTATCAAAGAAACGTCAAAAATATAAGTAAGAATTCTAAGGAAGTTACCCGTTGCAGTGCTTCCTGGGGCAATCTGTGCAATTTGTTGAAACTGAGGTCCACAGTTGTCAGAGCTAATTCACTACCTTGAAAAGCCTTAGGATGAATGTGTGATATTTGGTTTTGCATCATCCTCAAGGAAGAGATTCGAGTGTTCTAAAAGAAGATTTTTAGAATGATTACGTAAGGTTAATGGAATAAGATATTGGACAGGAGCAACGGCGATTGGTGGAATGTCAAGGAAACTATGTCTGTCATTATGTGGGATCAAATTACCTGGAATGAATGGTCATGAATGACTTCGACTCCTGATTTGAGCAGCGTAAACTGGAAGACATCGTCAAGGGGAAGAGTCGGTACTTCTGCAAAGGGAACACCGATGCAGCTGACGTCACGGTGAGAATTGGAACAAGAACAGAGAGGGTTGAATGAGCAGGGCTCTGTGTGGGTGGTTGTTTCTCGGATATTCAGCGTCAGAATAGTCAAAGTCATGACGAAGACTACTGCTATTGCAGGTGAATTGGGCTTCATCTATAAAAAATTTTTTTTTATATTAAACTGTCCGCAAAAATAGAAATGAAAAATTTTATTGGTCATAAACTGAAAGATTAAATAATGCATCTGATGGAACTGAATTCATGTTAAATTTAATAAGTTGAGAGCTCCAATTTTTTCAATAGCTTGGAATATAAGGCATGTTTATTTTGTAGAAATAATGGCAGGAAATATAAAAATTATATTTTAGTTAAAATACATAATGTAATTTGAGATGAATACACTCATGTCCATAAATTAATGATAATTCAGAATCACATAGAAATTAAACTCTAAAATAAAAATTTTACATGCAGAATTATCACACACATCTTGAAGAATAATATGCAAATTACAAGAAACCACCAGATGGTGATTATAGTACATCCCAATGACGAGAATGTAAGAGAAGGTATGTAAGGAATAGTTGTAAAAAGGTAAAATTATTCAAAAGCACTTTAAAAGCATTTCAGTACAATAACCGTATAGTTATGGCACAAAAGAAGCATATGGATAATGTTTTACGTGATAGAATTATTGGCCATCTGGAATGTGGACGTACCCATCTGGAAGTATCCGAGGAACTTGGAATCACTCGGAGTGTCATCTCCAGGCTTTGGGAACGGATCCAGGTTAATGGTAATGTGAGTAGACGTTACAGCACAGGTTGCTCCCGAGTTACAACGTTGAATGAGGTCCAGTATTTGGTAGATATTGCCAAAAGAAACAGGTGGAGCATAGCATGAGACCTGTCTTGTCAGCCCTCTTCAGCTACCGGTACGACAGTTTTAAGACAGACCGTGTACCGACGCTTAGGGCACATTTGTCTATAGGCTCGTAGGCCTGTCAGATATTTTCCACTTATTGCAACTCACTGTCGCATGCGGCTAGCCTAAAGTAGACAGCAGACACCGCAACAGTAGTCTTGTGTTATGTTTTCCGACGGGTCCAAATTTAGCTTTCAGTCTGATTCACGTCGGATTTTCATATGGAGAGGGCCAGAAACCGGTTACCACCAAGAGAAAATTATCGAACGACACCGTTACGATGATGCAGGATTTCTCGTTTGGGGAGGAATTATTCAGGATTCCAGAACTAACCTGCATGTTCAGAATGTAACCATGACAGGCCACATCTTTCGGAATGTCATTCTGGAACAACATGTATGTTTGTTTCGGGACGCCATGGGTGCAAAATTTCTATTTATGAATGACGACGCCCATCCTCACCGTGCAAACACTGCAGACAAATGCCTTAAATCGGAAGCTATCACCCATATGGACTGGCCAGCATACTTACCGGATTTGAATCCAATAGAGCATGTGTAGGACATGCTTGGCCGAAGAATTGTATCCCATCAAATCCCTCCCACATGTCTACCGGAACTTCGGAGAGCATTGCTTTGAGTGGTGTAATATTCCCGAAGATCAGATCGATAATTTTTATACTCAGTATGCCTAGGCATTGGCCTGTATTGCATCATCTGGGGTGTATACTATGTGTTAACCATCATACCAACCATGTTATATTGATTTTTGTAAATAAGTTCTTTTTTGAAATTCGCTCCAGAGAGTAAATTGCAGTTTTTATTAATGATTTCAAACCTATAGCATATTTTTCACTTTTTATCTTTTGTTTAATAAATAGACTTTACAAATAAGTCACATTTGTTTTGCTTCGTTTTCTTTCTTTGCAAGAACTTGCATTATTCTCAATTTATGTACACGAGTGTATTAATTATTCAATTGATACATCAAAATGTCATTTTCTATAAAAAAAACAAGGAAAAATAAAAATATTTTCCAAAAGATAATATTTTACACTATATAATTTAGTTTTTAAATCAAAAATAAAATAATCAATGAGACATATCACTTAATCATTAAATCATAAATTATATTCATGAGTGAATGAATCTCATGAAAGTTAGTGCATAGTTTTAGAATTAATCAGTTAACCGAAAAATAAACTCTTTTACTGCTAACGTGTTGAATATATGTTTCATTTACTGTTCCTGGAGAGGTCAGAATTAGAAAGGAATTCTGAGTTTCGCTATTAAATTTGTTTCTTTCTTGATTTATGAAATGATATAAATTAATTCTTCATTAATTTTTCAATGTCTCTAAAAACGATTCAAATTTCTCTCTCTCTCTCTGTCAACTTTGTATAAAATAAAAAATAGAACACAAACCCGAAAAATTCCCATGTTTATGTTATTTAATGTTGCAAATATGATATCAAAATTTGAGAAATCTTCAGTTGGGTAGTTTTTAAAAGAAATATATTAAAATTCATTAAGAATTTCTTTAAATAGTTAATAGATATTTTTCAAATTTACCTCTTAGGTTTTTAATGGGATTAAAAAACAATCATAGCAAAAATTAAGTTTAAAATCATAACACATTTTAAAATTCAACTCTATTGTGAACTCTAGCAGAAATTGAAGCACAAGGTTAATATAAACTTTTCTAATATCTGCTGTATTTTTACGAAATACATAATAAAATTACCTTTCAAGTCATGAAAAACACAAAATAGAAGATCTCCTTCAACATGTTTTATAAAAGTTTAAGCAAGAGTTTACGAAGGTTATATAATGAAATACTCATTTTTTTTACCATTAGTAGAGAGAGAAGAAGGTTAAAAATAACACAATAATTCTGATAAAATTAGTTATAATGAAATGTTAGAGCACAATGATTTCTTATTCTTAGCTTATTTGATGATACAGTATTATTTATAACATAAAACTTTATTGAAATAATAAAGATCTACAACAAAGTACTGAATAGTGAATCTGAGAAGGAATTTTTTAGTTAGAAGGAATCCTTTGTTTGGATGTTCAAATACAGTCATGTTCGGTAAATGTCAATAGATTTAATTGGAAAAATGAAGAAAATGTTACAGTGCAATACTTGATACACCAAACTATTACATATTATATACCAAAGTTCCATCGATAATATTCCAAATATATTTAACATATGTGTTCAGAAACTTATTAAACTTCATGCAGTTATTTATTATGAATATTAAAGAATATGTTGGAAGGTTTTGAAGATTTAAGTTGAAGCTTATTTCCGGAGGAAATGAGATTCTGCTGCTGTGAAATACATCAATAAAATTATTTCTGTTTTTAAATGGCAGAAAAATTTCTAGTTTTTTCAGTTTGTTAATTTTATATAAATTTAAAGTATGTTTTTGAAAGATAATAAACAGCTTTGGTCACTGAAAGTGTTTTACCATGAAGAATAAAAAAAGAGAGAGTTCGAGACTTATTCATTTTTTTAAAATAATTTAATTAAAATAAAAATATATTTCTCTTTGAATTGTGGAATATGGTTAAACTACGGGTCTTATGTTTTCGACAAAGATAATAAATAATTTTTGCCTACTTCACTGACACTGAACAAAAGTTTTGAATATGTTCTTTTGAATTTGGATGATCTTGGAAATTAGTTTCACAAACAGGCAAATCTCATTTCATGTACAGTGTCACGTGATTATTGCAATCACTGATTCACCTATCATCTTTTAGATATATGGACCCTTAATCAGAAGAATGGTAAAATCAAGGCAATAATACAACCATAAGATGTAAGAACTTTTCGAGTGTTACTTGTCAAATATATTGTTGGACAACAGGCAATATATATCTAACGCTGGAATGCTACTGAGTCTTCTTACGAACAATTGCTTTCTGGGATCAATTTGTTTAAATTAAGAGACCAATTGTCATGTCTTAAGAAAGAAAATCTGTAAAATTTTCAAGCATCTATCTTAACACAAGTACATAAATATAAAATAAATACAGTTTTGATCAATAATGTACAATTTGCAATGTGCTGTAAGAATTTCACCTCACATTGAGTAGTATGACGATAAAATAATGCCAAAATCTTATATTTTAATATTGCCAACTCCTATGAAATCATTATGGCAAAGTACACACTATTTTTTGTTTGTAAAAACAAAACTATTTCATTTGTTCGCAAAGATTTTACAGCTTAATTTCAAGTGCAATCATCTGCAGAACCAAATTGCAACCAGTGATATGTCGATGTAATTTTTGTTTGTTGCAGCGACCGCGAATGATTCATGTATTCAAGTTGGCGCTACTTATTATATGAGTTAAAGTTTTTGATGTTACTGTGAGATCCATCAATACCATCTACAAAACGTACATGTTTTCACATGTAATGAGTGATCAGACTATTTTAATTATTTTCATTGGTCTGTCCACTGCGCCGACCTCAACTGGTAATACGTTCACATCATTTTGACTTGATTACGTCTGAAGCGAACATCAGTTTCTTAGGAGAAAAATCTGCTGTACTAATAAGCCCAAATTATTCATTTTAAAACTTAAAAGAGGCTTGATTTTAACAGACTTTATTCTCATTCTGTTTTTATTTATGATGCATTTTAAAGCTTCCAAAATATCGCTGAAATTAATTTAAGTTGAAAGCTTTTTAAGATGAATATATTGATAAAAAAATCATTCTGTTCTCTATCGACATATTTCTTCTATTTTGGTTATATTGAAATGATATAAATATAATAATCTTTTGATGTAAAAGTATTACGTTCAGGAAGGGTGTTATTTTTCAACTTATGAAAATTATATTAAAGAAAAATTTGAAACATTCAGGAAAATACCTGAAGTATAATAAAGCGATTATTAAATAATAAAAAACGATAATATATTGGAATAATATATAAATATAAAACATTAATAATAGTTTAGAATCTTTCTAAAAATAGCTATAGATTTAGCAGTTTTGAAATTTGATTATGGATTCATATGGATATATGAAGAATGTGCTTAAATTTGCACCGAAAGAGGACATTAGAAACTCGTATCTTTTAACAACAATCGAAATGAACACTTTACGAGATTTTTCTTATCAGTACTTCCCAGAAAATGTGAGTTAAAAGTTTTCAGCAGAAGATTGTATATTGTACTATAAAACGAAATGCTTTTATTTTAAGTCTTGTCAGCACTTATGTGATTGAAAAGTTATAATTCTTCTTACAGTGATATGTGTGTGAAGTTTTGGCATCACTGTGTCTCCAGTATATATACACCAGAATTCATGAACGAGAAATTTATACAGAAATACAAATATACATTTTTTTTCTATTTTCAGTTATTTCAAAATAAGAGAAAACTATAATAAAGGAACTAGAAAACTACAATGTAGTTAAAATATATGGTTAGTAAATATTTGAACAGTATTACTATTCATGTTTGAAAATTCAGACTTTATTGTAAAAAACTTCATAAAAGAATTGCAAAATTTTTTATTGCATAATAGTAATTTAAAATTTGGGAGAAATCTTACTTTTTTCTCATGTCTCTAATAATGCAGAAAACTAGATGCTCCTCTTTTAAGAGCTCATGAATAGTAGTCTGAAATAGTAAATACAAAACTAAGTATGAATATATTGAACATTACTAATTTAAACATATTTAAGCATTACTAATTTGAACATATTTGAACATTAGTAATTTGAACATATTTGAACATTAGTAATTTGAACATATTTGAACATTAGTAATTTGAACATATTTGAACATTAGTAATTTGAACATATTTGAACATTACTAATTTGAACAGATTTGAACATTACTAATTTGAAAATATTTGAACATTACTAATTTGGACATATTTGAACAAAAATTTGTGAAGTAGAACAAAAATAGAATTTATAAAAGCAAAGAAACTTACATAAAATGAATCAATTTGAAGTAAAATTTAAAAACTATGTGAAATTAGAAAGAAATACAGGAAAACAGTTTTTTAAAAGGTTTACTTAATTGCATTAATATATATATATATATATTTAATATAACATTAAAGTACAAAAATTAATTTATCTGAGTTATTTTTTTACTGACTCACAAAAAGTAATTATAACACTTCGAAACCATATTGTAAAAAAATAATAGGCATGAATTTTGTTAAGAAACATATCTTATTTAATGCAAATCTATAATAATTAATGAATAATAGGTTAAAAAATAAGCTAATATACATTTTCTGCTAGAAGAAAAAGTTGCCGATCATTTAGATTTTATGAAAAATTTCCTTTAACTTTTTTCTAGAATAAATGAGCCAATTAAAGAATTTACTTTGAGGCACAAGGACAAAAGCCATCGAATTTCAGAAAAAAAGTGATTCATAAATTATAAAATCTGGGCACAGATGCTGTATATTCCAGGATGCCAAATTCTGAATTTGGTGATTTTTGGCGGATCTTCTTATGTATCAGGTGACTTAGTTTTTTTCTAACGTCATAGGCATGGGGTCCTATAAAAATTATTCAGAAAATTCAATATTGGCAACATTAGTATTTACGTCATTGAGCACGTCACAATATGTCATTTTGGCAATATTTCTTGATTGATAAAAAAATTCAGACTTTGAAATCCTGAATTATACAGCATCTGTGCCAAAAAAAATCTCTCTGTAACATGATATCATAATATTATATGAAATCAACATTTTGAAAGTGAAAATTAGAATGACGTGCCAATAGATTAGACCAATGATGGAATGTATTAGAAAATTTTGGTTTGTTTTGTTTGTCACTCAGCGGTCATTTTTTGTATACGAGTTCTAATTAGAGCGCGACCTACGGTTTAAATTGTATTAGAAAAGATTAGAATAAGCCTCAACGCTATTTTAATCAAAAATACCAGCTTTAATTTATAATGTAAAATTTTAAATTATATATATTAAACTTTCGGTGTGAACCAACATTTGAAATTGATGTGAGGAAAGAATTGAAAAATTTGAAATAAAGAGTTTAATACTTTTATTTCTGAATCTCAAATCTTGAAACATTTAGTTTACATTTTTGTCACGTTAAAATATGTTTGAAAATAGATACATATATATGGGTTCAAATACAAATCCTTATCTATACAAAAATGTCAATCAAAATATACATTGATGTTTTCATCATATATTTCAAAGTAAAAATAAAAAAAGGGAAATTTTAGTTATTTTAAAATAAACTCGTTCCCTTATGTATAAAGTTAGAGAACGTAATTACGCATAGGAGTTCAATAAGATTACTTATTTACAATGACTTGTGTAGTAATTTACACTGAGACTTGTGTAGTAATTTACACTGAGACTTGTGTAGTAATTTACAATGAGACTTGTGTAATAATTTACACTAAGACTTGTGTAGTAATTTACAATGGGACTCGTGTAGCAATTTACACTGAGACTTGTGTAGTAATTTACAATGAGACTTGTGTAGTAATTTACACTAAGACTTGTGTAGTAATTTACAATGAGACTTGTGTAGTAATTTACACTAAGACTTGTGTAGTAATTTACAATGAGACTCGTGTAGCAATTTACACTGAGACTTGTGTAATATGTACAATGACTTGTGTAAATATTAGCATTATTCTTAACATAAGTACAAAGCCACAAAGTTCATAAAGTGGAAAATATTGCATGATATTATAATTGGTAAAGAATTGAAAAATTCTTCATAACTATAAAAAAGAAAGGTCAAAGAATTAAATTTGTAAATGCATTAATCTTCAGAGAATTTAATCTCTTTTACAAACTTAGACATTTTGAAGTTTTGTGATGCTCTGACAATTTCAAGTATTAGTTGTAGTATTTATAAACTTATAGAACAGATTTGTAAATTAAATAAGAACCATTACATTTAATAGAAAATTTGATCAAAATTTAATCACATCTAGTTTTTCACTTTTGATATAGTGGAAACAAATATAAGATAATACAAATAAATACATTCAAAAAATAAACTTATTACGGAAATTTAAAAAATTCATATTCTTTCCATAAGCTATGAAAAATAATGGATCCAACTTCAGGGGAGGAATGCGTCATCAAAATTTAAATCTCCTTCCTTAAAAAGGAAACTAAGGGATCAGTCAAATTCTTTCTCAGTCGCAATCTCCGGCTGTGCCTAGACAATAAAGCAAACTCGAAGCGACAAATTTTTCCATTTCCTGCAGTGAAACAAAGCAGTTGCTCGGGAGAAAAAAAAAATGTTGCCAGCGAGAAGAACTGAACACGAGTACGACGGATAAGGAAAAGTAACATAGTTTAAGGGAGGCTTGCAATCATCGATGTTTTCCACTGCCCCCAAGGGATCGGAATATTTTGTCCACCAAAGCGTGATTTCGAATGCTTTCCTCACTCAAGAAGGTGACATCTCCATTCAGTTGAGTTGTTATTTTGGTCCTTCGAGACAAAGCAGACCCATTCAGAGTACCAGTTCCTGGGGCTGACCCTTCAGTAGAAAACTGTTTGTTGTAAAAGGATGGTAAAAGATGTGCCATTTTGTATGAATATCAAAAATAAAACACTAGTTTGATGTAAATTTTGATTTCTTTATTTAAAGTCTGTAGTTATAGTTCTTATTTTTCTCTAAAAATGCTATCTTTGTTGGGAATGTTTTATTCCCTTTTCTTTACTCTGCATCAATACGAATTTTATTCATTTTTTTTAATTTAAAAGCAAAACTACTTTATACAAATAGAAAATGTTTATCCCATGCAGTTGGTCAGAAATTAAATGCAAAAACGTGTATGGTTGTCGAATGGTACTTTTCTTTTTGCCCATGTTTAAGAACGAGTACTCTAAAACATGGAAATTCGACCCTATAAATCATCAATAGAATCTATAGCTACTTTTATTTGACCAGTACTGTTTATTTTGAGTATTATGCTGGAGTCAACATTTTTTAAGTACATTAAATGAATTCTGAGATCTTAAAATTCTGCTGTGACAGCACCAAATAATGAGTCAATCAGTGCTTGAGAATGTTCACTCACAAATTATCATCCATTGACAATAGCACAGTACTTTCGTGCTTAAAAAGAAACCCATCTTTTAACTACTATGCGATTTATGGCACATTTAATCATCGATAGCATACATATATCGATTAAGCTTTGTAGCTTCTAAGATGCGATTAAATAACGATATTTGATATATCGTTGCGGAAATAAATAATCTCGTAAGATAGATTGAATGTTTTCTAAAGACAACATTCAATTTAAAGTTTCTCTCTCAACATTTTTTTGCTGTATATATATATATATATATATATATATATATATATATATATATATATATATATATATATATATATATATATATATATATATATACTAAAATTTATAAACAAAATAAATTTCATATATAATTCATCCAGAAAATCTATATAAATATAATTTTAATATCAATTTTTCGCAGTTTTAATGTTAGATTCCTCTGTAGTGTGAGCACACAAGTGAATATATTTGCACTTTTTTCAAGTATTTGGTATAATTTTCAAATTATAAATTTTTAATTTTAAAATGAATACATTGTTAAAAAAAATACACAGTAATGTTTTTAGAATCTTTGAAATGTTTTTAAATACGTTATTGAAAATTTTTACTGTTCGTCAATCTGTAGATGAAAAGAAATTCTGCATTTCCTCAGTACACAGTTATCTTTCGATAGCTATTTTTATAAAAACAGTCTCACCCAAAGTAAGACTTATTAATTATATTTACTCTTTAAGTATTTTAATATTATACACTGGTGGAAATGCAATTAAAGACACTCAAAAATTCACTTATTTTTCATATAAATGCCAGTGCTATTTTTTTGTATTAACTTTATTTGAATTAAATTCTTTTGTCTTCAATCATTTTGTGCAAAACATTTGCAATGAAAAATTAATTTAGTGAGTATTTATATACATCATTTAGTTTAAAAAAATCCAATATTTCAAGTGTAAGTGTAATTAAAGACTTTAATTCTAGAATTTCAACTATCTACCACTTCATTTTTTTTCTAAAGTGCTTAAAAGGAGCAGCTTGTTGTTTCTGGTGTGTTAAGTACTAAATATTTCAAAACATCTTGGCTCAATCACTTATTATTCAAAAGAAATTACAGAGTGGGACGTAACATCAGGCTTTCGATAGAAGAGCGATCAAAATTTCGAATTTTAAAGGAAGAAGACTAATCAAATAGGTCGATAGCAGAGAAAATTAATTTCTCTCCAACTATTGTATTCAATTTTTCAAATCTAGGTGATATGTATGGAGTTAAGAGGCGTCAAAGTATTTGTAGTAAATTAAGTGACCATCAAAAGCGGCAGAAAATTCGCGAGGCAATAAGACCTAACGTAAATTCCACTAAAATTAGTAGAGATTTATGCCTATCTGTTACAACTCGAAGAATCAGAAAAATAACCAGTCAATCTGGAGTTGTTAAATGGGCGAAAAAACATGGCAAACATCTCTTAAGTATTCAGCATAAGAAGGCTCAGTTGGAATTTGTATAAAAAAACTTTTTAAATCAGAACTCTGAATGGAAAAATGTGCTGTTCAGTGATGAGAAAATGTTTAATTTAGATTGACCAGATCGGAACAAGTATTACTAGTATCGCATGGGAAGCAAAAAAGAGATTTCTGTTAGCCGCAATTTCGGTTTCAGGCACATTGATAGTTTGGAGAGCTTTCTGGAACTATGGAACAACTCCCATCTGTTGGATAACACCTAAAATGAATTCCTCCGATTATATTGAACTCCTAGATAACGTTCTGTTGAATTATGAGGAAGGTATGGATGAAGATTTCAGGATATTTCAACAGGACAATGCAAGCATTCACAACTCTACACAAAAAAATTCCATTTCATGGAGCGTAACATCAAAGTTATGGACTGGCCAGCTAGAAGTCTCGATCTGAATCCTATTGAAAATATCTGGGGATTGATAACACAAAAAGTCTACGAAAACGGTCACTTTAAGTCAGTAATGGACTTAAAAGACAAAATTCGTGATGTATGGTCAAATTTGCCATTAAATTACCTTCAAAATCTTGTGAAATCGATGCCAAATAGAATGTATGAAGTAATTGTAAACAATGGAGGTGTCACTCATTATTAACAGCCGAATGGTTAGTGCTCTTGCCTTCAGTTCAACAGTTCGTGGGTTCGAATCCCACCTTGGGCATGGATGTTAGTAGTGGTTCGGAATCCACTTTAAGCCATAGGTACCGGTTGTGCAAAAATGACCGTTGAGCGGCAAGCAAACCAACCAACCACTAATTATTAATTATTAAATTCGTTCGAAAAACAAGTGTCTTTAATTGCATTTCCACTCGAAATTTCTGATTTTTTGATTAGATGATTTAAATTCCCACTAAGTTAAGTTTTTTTTTGCAAGTTTTTTACACAGAATAATTGAAAACTAAAACTGTGATTCAAATAAAGGCAATTCAAAAAAATATGCACTTTTATATGAAAAATAAGTGAATTTTTGAGCGTTTTTAATTTCATTTCCACCAGTGTATTCAGAAAATTTTTTTCTTTTGTTCAAGAAAGCCCTTAATAGGGGACAATCATTTAGACACTTGAAATTTATCTTTGGAATAATAGTTGATATCAAATTTTTGTAAGTTTTGATATTATTTAGATATTAATGTAAAAAGCAAGATGTGATTGATATAAAATCAAAAATATTTTTTTAATATAAAACGATTCGTCTAATTTCTTAAAACTTTTTTGAGAATTATATCCCAATATCTAATCATTTTATATGAGAGTGCTACAACTGTTCACTAGCGATTTCCATTTAAATAAAATACAATAGACTACTCTTTTTGAGCTTCTAATTTACAAAAAACCGTGAATTTATAATCTAGTACCTGGTCTCTAACATAGTCTCACAGACAACGAGGATTTTATTTCCTATTTATAAAATAATATTTTTAAAAAAATCTGGCCCACCCATGAACTAGTTAGTTTAGGCGTAGTTCGAAATCGAAAGGTAGTGAGATCGAATCCCGACCCAACTGAAGATCAGACGTATTTGATAATAATGGGTGGGGCACGTAAAATATGCCATGGTCGCATTGTCTTCTATGCGAAACGATAACTTTGGGGGTGGAGGGCCAACCTGGGGTTTTATTTCTCGCAATTTCCTCTATCTAATCTAACACCGGTCTTTCAGCACATGTATCCAGGCATAATCAATAGCTACAAGATCAATTTTCAAACAGTAATTTTGAAAAGAGTGATAAAAAAATTTCAGTTTTCTTATAAAATTCCGAAAATTATGAAAACCAAGGACATTTACCTGACAACTTGAGTGAGGATGATCCTTGAATTTTTAGAAAATTAAAAATACACTGATGTCCAAAATTTCATTTCAGGAAATTTTAGAAAGTGGATTCAGATATTTTTTTTTCCAATGGCAGATTGTAGACAGTTGCAACTGCAACATAGTCTATTAATCTATTGTTCCCTGATACCCAAGGAACCGGCTAGAAACAGCGACCTCTTAGCCGACGAGGCGTTGCCCGGGAGCACCACAGGGGGTGGAGCACCATCGCTCCCTCACGCATGCAATAGGGACCCGTTTATAAGGTAGGCATCATTCATACTTCATTCAGATACACTAGGAAAGGACAAAGACAGGAGAGAGAGAGAGAGAAAATACATCCATGCCTGAACCGGGATTCGAACCCAGGACCTCCCTATCCGTAATCAGGCACGCTGACCCCTATACAAGTTGGCCGGCGGCTTCAGATATAACTTGTACGAAAAAAATATCGAATGATTAAATAATTAAGAACACAATAAATGAAAATGGAAAAAAATTGAAGAACTTTTAGATACCAAACAATGTGAAAATAACGTATTGCTGCGGGTGTCTACAAAATGAGAAAAGAAATGACCTGCAAGTCTGAAGCATTTATTTAAAGAAAAACAACAGAGAGAAATTTTTTCTTACATCAAAAAATATACTTTATAAAAAGGAAATAAATTGCATAATTATTGATCAATAAAATGAAATAAAAAATTGTTTTTAAACATGTATTTTATTAAAAATATTTCCTATATAATGTATTCTGAATAAATTTTCAAATATTACTTTATTTATAAAGATACAGAGCACTTTAGTAAAAAAAATAGCTTTTAGGTCTAACACTCATTTTTGTAATTTACGAGTTTTCGATTTCAAAGGTTTCGTTATTTTGAATCACGACTAACTGATGGATACAAAAACGGAAGTTGTACTGTTTTGTTCGAATGTTTACAGTACATCTGTCGAACTATATTGATACAGATCTACCTGGTTTAATTCCAGAAACCATTTCAACATAACCAGATTTTGTCCTCTGAACCATGAGCGTCAAGTCTCAATGGCGATAATTCACGAAGTAGGATAACATAGATGATATAGTTTAAGAACCACTTTACCATAAATAAAAGAGAATTTTATGGTGCTAAAGATTTTGTTATCAAGCATCATCATTTTAATTTTTGCTGATTTAGTTTTAGTAACGTATTTTATAATATTAAAATTATTTTCTTTTTTGAAAAACAGTACATTTTATGCACGTATTTTTTTTTGGTTTCGTAAAATTTAGCTTTACAATAAAAACCTCTTTTTTGTTACAAATGCTTAAGAAATTTTTTAAAACAATTTTAATGATTAGCAAATTTTTTTTTTAACAGCCCTGTTTTTTTTTTTTTTAAATTATATTTGTAAAATTAAACAATTATTTAATTATTTCAAAAACACAAAATAAAATATCATTTTATGTCAACAATGAGGTTGAATTAGAAATAACTTATCTCTTTCCAGAAGGTGTGTGGCATATAGTACATATACCTACACACCCCTTTTATATCTTCATATTAATTTCATGACAAAATAAATATTCCTATTATAATACCCCTACTATAAATACCCCTAATTAAGTATGTTTATTTTTTAAAATTCTGACACTTTTAAGTAAATTTAAGATGTAGTTAAATACAAATTTTGGGGCTTCGAAAGAACACTTCTAAAGGAAGAGGTTTGGATTTACTGTCGCTTTTTTGGTCATATTTTGTGTTGGAGGATTAATTAAATCAAGATATAGAGCTTAAACTGGATTATAAACCACACTGGAAATATTTATATTTGAGATAGGATTCATAAGAAGAAGCTGAATTATAGAAGGTCAGTACCCAGCCATTCAACTCTTAGCTAGCCATAATTAATCGAGTTTAAGAATGATGAGTTTTGGATTTAAAATTAAGGAATTTTCATTATTGATTTTTTAAATAATTGATACAAATGTACGTTCACCCTTGGCGCTTTTCTTGGCGCCAAATTTGGCGAACATTTTTATTGAAAACCCAGCAAATTAGTATTTTGGCAACCCTATTTGTCATTAATTTCTCATGAATATTTACCGATTTAAATTCATTAATATAAAATTTAATCAAAAAATTTTATGGATAATTTAACATACCAGCTTTATTATATTTTACCATTGATGTTTAAAATCTATAAATCTGTGTTCTTTGTTAATTTTGTAAAATTAGTTGAGCATATTATTAGATACCAACAATATATTAAATATTTGTAAGTATTCCAGCCGTTTTTCCCGATCGGAAATTCGTCACACGGTCATCCTTCGCGACGTTTTGAAAATTTCACCAACGGTGACCGTACGGTAAAATTTTAACCAATTTTCCTTATTGCTTCTTTAAATTATTGATATAAATTATTTAGATACAAAGATCTATCATGTAAGTAAGCATTGTGTATTTTTAATTTAAAGTTTTTATACTAAAGATAAGTTTTATTCTCATTGAAGAAAAAAATATTCATTCAGGCGCAATTTTCCTTATATATATATACAAGCAATGTTTATATGACATAAAGATACTTAAGAAACCTACCAAAATAATTTTAAGTATGTTTTTAATTAGAGGAAGTATAAACTTTAACGAACCAAATAAATTCATTAAACAATACTTAACACACACACACACACAGATCAACCATTAAATTTAATTATAAAAGAATAATTTAAAAATCTAAAAAAAATTAAAACATTCCCACTGAAAAAAAATAAAACTTTCACGCAATTATATGTTGTAGGAGAGAATCGCAATTAATGTTGAAACGATGTAATTTTAATTCCATTTTCTCTTATTCGAATGTAAAATGAAGATAGTAAAAAATTTATGAATGTAATTACACGTGTTTAAGTGTAACTCCTCGTTTTTATGAATGGCTGTAAATAATGAGATAATAAAATGCTCATAACAATAAGTCATTCCCGTGGTTAGCAGTAGAAGAAACCGGAATAATTGCGCTGTAAATAAAATCTCTGTTGTGAATACTGGAAAACTCACAGTTCTTCACATTTTAATTAGATGTTTCTCTTTTTCTGTCGTTCTAAAGCGGGAATAAATGTGATATATCTTGAAGGGAATATTTATACGGCTTTGGGGCTTAGTTTTATATTGCTATAGCTAGAATTCTTTACCTCCGATACATATATATGTACAGAGGATCATTTTTATAGTATATTTTAAAAATACTAAACATTGAAATTTATATGCTGAAAAAAATGAATTAAGAATATAGCGAAAATATTTGCAAACATCTCCTGATACTAGTTATCAAGATTAAATGTAAATCAATAATTTTAAAGTTTATTTCTGAAAATTCGTTATATATATATATATATATATATATATATATATATATATATTATATATATATATATTATATATATATATATATATATATATATATATATATATATATATAGCATTGATAAAAAAATCACAAATAAAATAGTTCTGAAAATTCGATATATATATATATATATGTATAATCATAAAGAATTAATTATAAAGCATATATTAATATTTGGTTTATTCGAGCACATAACTAATTATACAATGAGTGCAGAAAATGACAAATAAAACAATAAATTTTAAGAAAAATTTCACTTTTATGTCATCAAAATAGCTTTTTTAAAAGTACATACATTCGCTCCAACTCATTTCTAATATTTAAGTTTTTTTAAAGGATTTATTTTTGGTCTTAAAATAAACTTCAATTTCGACACAATCACTTCTTCACTGCAGCCAAATCTCTTCCTCTGCAGCATTCATTCAAAGGGTGCAAATAGATTGTAATCGCAAAGAGACAGAGCTCGGAAATATAAGGAGACATTAATATTCAAGATATAATTCATATAATTTTCTGTTGTTACTGGTGACATTGTTTTGAAAATCGAGTACTTTTCCCTTTTAGTCATTTTTCGCCCATAATTTTTTTCATATGCCCTAATAACACTATTTTTTATTCGCTCTATTGGTGTGTGTGTGATTTTTATTCTCTTAAAGTAATCCATAAATATATTGTCAAAAAATTATTTAATTTTTTTAGGTAAATCCTATATGTTTAACTAATGATTGAGATGAACCGATTTATTTGTCATCTAACCACCTGTTTTCGCACACCAGGTTTAATGAGACCTTTTATTTAATATTTAAAGTAGATTCCAAATCACACCCTGTAAGAACTGAAGACTATGACTGGATTTGAACTCACAAACTTTTAAGCCGAGGGCCACAGCCATTCAGTTAATAGCCGAATAACAGTTATGAGATTACAATAATTTAAAAATATAAATATACACTATCAGAGAGCATATATGCTATACAAACATTTATCTTAAGAATTTATATTTATTATGCGATATAATCATTTTCTTTTTGGTAGAAATTTTAACAAGAAATCATCAAACTAATTGCAATCAAGCAATTAATTTGATTGCTTCTTGCTAAAATTCGAAAACTATTTAAGCTTTAGTTTATCAGTCAGTTTAAAGCAATCCAACATTTCAAATAAAGATAATAATTGAAAATAAAAGCCAAGTAATATATGCCAAGTATTTAAGCTGTGGTATTCTTATATGTATTGCGTTATCATAGATATAATTTACTGCACCAAAATTCCAACATGTACTGTACCTTTAATAATAAGGTTTGATACTTGTATGTAATAAAGAGGAAATTATTATTTTATTGCGTTTTTTAAAATAAGAATTTATTGGGATTTAAAAGACAGTCGCAGATTAATGCCGTTGAATGGTTAGAATTTCATCGATTTATCTGCTCAAGACAAACAGAGAAAAATTAGATTGATCAGCATGACATTTTTCCGATTGAGTCAGGCAAGATGTTTCTAAAGGTGTTTATAAAATTTTATTTTCTGTAATTTATTACGAATTTATGATACCACTATAGAATTCACTTGGTACATACAGTATATTTACTAAAATAATTTACAACCTACGCTGACCAATGCCAGAGTGGTTATCGTCTCTAACTTCGCAGCAGTATGTCCCGGGTTTCAATACTGGTTTGGGCATGGATGCTCCTTTCTTTTCTGTGTATGTTTCTTTATCGCTTCACTTTTGAGGCGAAGAGGGCACATCCACTGGGTCCCCCATAAGATGCCATCACATTAGCCCCTTAAAGCACTAATTAGATATATCCTAAATGCAGACGAGCATTAGAAAAAAACTTTACCACCCTCTTAATTTCGAAATGGCTACTACTATATTCACTAAAAATAGGAGGAGTACAACGAATCCAACCATGGGATCTTAAATATTAATACATCAAAATGTTTGCATCACACTCCTCTACAAGATTCTGTTTGGGTCCAGACATTTCTAGGCTATTAAATTATTCCAATCTCGTCCCCCGCCCTTTTAAAAATTCATTTTTGTGTTCTTTTTGATCAAATTTTAGAAAAATTAGGAGTGTTATGAATCTAACCATGGGATATTAAATATTAATACATCAAATTATTCGCAACAGTCTCCCATACAAAATTCAGTTTAGTTCCAGACATCTCTAGTTGCTTAAAATGTACTAATCACCCACCCCCTTTTAAAGAATTCAAATGTTTTTAACATTTTGGTCGATGTTTTTAAAATAGAGGAATGCTACGACTCCAGCCATGGGATCTCATATATTAATACACCAAAATGTTTGCAATAGTCTCCTCTACAAGATTTAGTTTGGTTCCAGACTTTTCTAGCAATCTAAAATATACAAATCACGCCCCCCACCCTTTTATTTTTGTGTTCTTTTTGATCGAATTTTAGAAAAATTAAGAGTTTTATGATTCTATTCATGTGTTATTAAATATTAATACATCAAAATGTTCGCAAGAGTCTCATCTACAAGATTCAATTTGGTTCAATACAACTCTAGAATCCTAAAATGTCCTAATCACGCCTCTAGCCCTTTTCAAAATTCATTTTTTTGTTCTTTTGGATCGAGTTTTAAAAAAATTAGGTGAGTTATGATTCTAACCATGGGTTATTAAATATTATTGTATCAATAATATTTAATAACCCATGGTTAGAATCATTAAATATTATTGTAAGTAATGCTTAAAGTAAAGTTTTCATGGGCCACTGTGTGAATACATTCACTTATGGCACTACATGTTGAAAAAATGGCAACTTTGCATTCCTATCTTGAAAAAAAAAAAAAAAAAAAAGATAAATAAGTTATATAGAAAGTAGAAGAGTATAATAAATTTATTTTGAAAAAATACCTTGTTTACATTGATTAATCTCTTCGTTATAGAAGGTAGCGCCGTTCATATAGTTTGACAAGAAGCGGAAAAGATGGTAATCGGTCGGTGCAAGATCTGGAGAATACGGCGGATGCTGAGTATCCTCCCATTCGAGCTCTTGGAATGCGGCTTTGACGACTTCAGCAACCTAGGATCTGGCGTTGCCGTGAAGGAATATGGTTTGACCGTGTCGATCATGTTTTTCAGTCGAATAGCCTCACTCACGCCATGTATCTGGGCAATGTAGGACTCATTGTTGACCTTGACATTCTTTTCGAACATTTCCCAGTGCACCAAGAGGTTCTTAAAAACTGGTTCAACAACTTCTTTGACACCAGACCAGGCGATTTTAGGTGGAACGGCATTAATAAATTAGTCGAGAGGTGGGAAGAAGTTGAAAACAGCAACGACGAATATATAATTGATTAACATATTGATATAATTATTGTTTTTTGCTTAAATAAAAGTCTTTGATAAAAACGTTACAAACTTATTCCCTAACCTACTAATTATGGCAGTAGCTATTTCGATAATAAAAAGATAACAAGGAACATTAGAGGTCATATTATATATATAATTAATTGAAGAGCATTGTGTGTATTTTAAATGTATTATGGGAATTAATGTCTTAAATCTAATAATGCACCGTAGCAACTTAAATTTGTAGGGTTATAAATGGTAAGAAATAAGAGAACCATTAACCAATTTCTTAAGAAATTAGTTTAACGAAAATATAATTGGGTACAAAAAATAAGAACACGCAGAATTTTTTTCGAAACCCGCATGCTTAACTGAGAATTAAAGTTCAAATACAAGAATATTTTAAAACAAGAGATAATATATGCCACCCGCATAGAAAAATTTGCTAAGTAAAGCAATTTGCGAAAAAAATTATCGCTGTAAGAGTCAATTTTTAGGTGGCACAATTTATTCTTTTTCTAATTATTAAGATAATTCATTCTAAAATTCCAGAAATGAATAAGAAATGGTATTTTTGATACATGTCTATCGATGATAATATGTACAAAAGATTAAACATACATAATAAAACTTATTTAAAAGTTGTGTGTTTATTTTCATCATCTAACTTTGTTTATAGCAAAAGTAAGCTCCATTTATATTTGAATATACTTAAAAAATTTTATTTGAACAAATATATAAGAGAATAAAAACGTATACAATATTAACAAAATGTTTGAATTACATAAAATAATACAGTCAATTAAACACTGAATAAAATAAAGCAGTGAATATATACTTTGAGTGAAATCAATGAATGTGAAAGCATTAATGGTTAAGTAATATATATATATATATATATATATATATATATATATATATATATATATATATATATATATATATATATATATATACACACACACAAATACAGTATGTATTTACTGATGTTTTATCCTGTGTTGAACAACAGCCCAAAATGGAATGAAACTTATGGGAAAACGGTACCATCTGTCTGACTAATTATAAAAATAGCCTGTTTCGTTCATAATTTTGATTGTATATTGCAATTAATTTAAACCTTAACTATCTTTGATTTCAACTAAAAGTAAAGTTTTTTTTATTTGCCCTGATCAACATTTCAGAATATTGTTTGCTTCTTTAATAGAAGCATGCATTTCTCTAACTTTTGTATGTGTATTTACTGGTAATTATGAGAAATATTATGACATATATAAGATCCTCCCTTTTTTAATATAATTCCTAGTAATTTTTTTAAAGTAATGATACTTGTTGTATTTTTTGGTTTCTGAAGTGAGTATTGTTTATACCAAATGTTAAGAATGCGTTTTCGGTTTTCCTGATTAGGATATATTAAAAGGCGGATGAAAGCAGTCCTGACTCTTAAATGCTTAATAACTTTTGATACTAGAGGGTACTTCCAATTCTACTTTTCGTTGTATTTGTCTTTTAACTGATTTATAGATGTCACGTCATTTGTTGTTGTCGTGTGCCAGCTAGACGAGCATTATGGGGTGCGTTGCTCCACTTTTCCTACTGAACTTTAGGTGTGGAGTCAGACTTCCTCAGTACACACATGCCATATATATCCATTTATAAGGTAGGCAATCATTCACAATCTATTTATACAAAGAAAGGACAAAGACAGGATAGATCGAGATAGAAAGTACATCCATGCCCGAACCGAGTTTCGACCATAGTCATGCCTTCCCTATCCGCAGTCATGCCCGCTGGCTACTAGACAAGTTGGGCGGTGATATGTCATTTAATGATGCAAGCTTTCAAATAAAGCCAAGTAAATTGTAAATATCTTTAAAATTTTTTAATAAACATTACTATATTTTGCAAATCAAATATTTTTCCCGAAATTTTTTGATTTAGAAATATTTTTGTTATATACATTCTTTTGTTTGTTTTATATTTCTCAATAAGGAAATTTAATTTTTCTATTCAAAATGAGAGTGATTCTAATGTGTTTAAAAAAATTATGTATTTAATATACTCTATATAATTAAAAGCATCAAATGTATTTTCTGTGATTTTTAAAATTAAAATTTTCTGTATTAAATTTTGCTGTATTTTATTTCTAAAAATTAATAAAGACCGAAAATGAAATTGTTTCACGAGAGAAAAGGCACATGCTAGGCCATTTTCCCATGAAGCAATTTTTCTGTTTTTGAAGCACCTATATTCTTTCAAAAGTTTTCTTTGTAAAAATTGGTTTGAGTTAATTGAACATTTTAAAATATATTTTCATGGTCAAAAGGTTATGATCTCTCGCAGATGAAAAATCACAATTATGGCAGCACGCTGAATTCGAATAGCGGCCTTCAAACACGTGACACAATTGCAGCAGCACGCTGAATTCGAATAGCGGCCTTCAAACACGTGACACAATTGCAGCAGCTTTTAGGTTGATGGTATCCACCCATGTTGTGGACAGAAAGCAACATATTGTGAGTTTTAAGGATGGGTGATATAAGTTTATTTTTCTTTCTTTGTCTGTATATCCCGGAAGGCCACAATCAAGCTGGTTTCTCACATACTTAAAAATTCCTTATAAGAGTTCTGCAACTGTTCTATAAATACACTATAAACTTGTATATTATGAAAAATCAATACCCTTTATACGGAAAAAGTTGAAGATGTGGCCAGGCAGTGTTCCATGCCTTTGGTCCCACATGACGTGTCTTTTTTACCTTTTCTTTTCTTTTTGAACTTGTCACACGACACAACAAAAACAGGAAGAATCAATGGATACCAGCAAATACTATGCAAAATCATTAGTATTTAATTCGGGAACTTTATGATTATCATGTCACTATCGGGGATTTCATGTTCTTCACTGCTTCACATTTTACATAAGGAACGATAATGTATCCAATTTTAGTGAATACCATTTTATAAAGCAACTATAAATGAGCAGTTTTTTAATCTTTTAATATTCTCTCGATAAGTAAATATAGAAACTGATTATATAAATATATAACGAAAATACATTTCCAAAATTCCTTTTCAAATTTAATAAAAAAAATTTGATGACTATTGTATACATAATAATGAATACATTTACCGAATTCTGATTATTTTATTCAAGAACTTTTTCCCTTTAAGAAATATTATAAAATTAATTTTAAAAAAAGCTAAGCAAATATTTTTAGAGTTTTGTCTCAGAATAAATTGAACTAAAATTTATCCTAGCGTTTATGTTACAAAAATTAGTGAAGCTTAGGTATTTTTTGTTGGTAAATAAAAGAAATGCCAAAAGAATATCCTTTACTTTGTTTAATACTTCGAAACTACACTAGAATTCTCCTATGAAGAAATTTACCTTCATGAAATTTCAATTATTGGATTATTAATGAAATTTAATTAGGGAATATTTTTGAAATGCTTATTTTTTTGACTGTTGTCAGAACTTTGTTCTTTTAACAAAATTTTAACTAAGATTTATAGTTAAAACTACAACACTTGTGTATCATATAGATTAAATATGCATATAGTAAAAATTATATATATATATATATATATATATATATATATATGAAGGTCACAGTTTGAATGAAGATTAATTAATTTATTAATTAAAAAATCGGTTTCACTCAGTGAAAATTGTTATGCATTTAAATTTAATAGAACAAGAAAATACGAATAAAACTGCCAAAAAAATCGTCTGCAAGAATCGTTTTCTCGTAAGCAACTTCGAACAAAAGCCACTTTTATCCGCAATAAGTTGGCAACAGATAAGAATCGACGAAAGCTATTAGTTCTCGGGCTTCTAAATAGAAAAGTTGCCAAAATGACACTATCGTCGAGATTCAGAGGGCGCAAGGATACTTGGGAGAAGAAGAAAATTCCAAACAGTAGGGTGAAGACCAGGAATAAGACCGGGGCGCATTTCAGAACGGGTATTGTTTCTGTCACAGCTTAAAGAGTTCCGTTCCTTCTGGGTGTTAGTGTTTAGCGGACCTCGAGGCGAGAGTAAGAGTTGATTTTATTGAACCGCTTTCGATTCTTTTGCGAAATCGTGATTTCTCTCCTCCTTTTTGTTGAATCAACCTTAGAAACAGTTCTGAAATAGGATAGTGGCATGGTGCGAGTATGTGTGGATGGGTAAGGAATAGATAGATAGATAGAGGAAATGGGTTTTGTGGCTCTTGCTATAGTTCTACTTTATTTTACTGACATAGTTTGGATGTGGGTTCGATCGTTGGGAATATTAGATTGCTCGGTTGGTAAAAGATCTTTCCGGGAAATGCTGTTGGTGATTTGGAAGCGTAAGGAGGAAGGGAGAATGTTCCATAAACAAATGCTAAAACCTTTCTGCTGAAGGAAATGGGAATTATTGTTCTTGGGGGTCATTTCATAGCTTGAGTCGAATTATGAAAATTGGAATAAAAAATGCTCTGTGTTTTCTCTCAACTTATTTCCACCAACTTCATAACGTATAATATGCAATAATAAAATAATAATACAATAATAAAATTTAAAGTTAGAAAGTTTTATAACTGATCAAAATTCCAGAAGTTAACATTTTTAATTTGAATGCATGGATAAATTTAGTGCAGAAAAATTACTCGTAAATAGTAGATATTGGTTTTAAAAAATTAATGAATAGATATATATATGTATTAAAATTTGTAATATCACCAATAATATAAAAAATATTGAAAATTTTTAAATGATATGTAATAATTAATATGTCATTTAAAAATTTTCAATATTTTTAATGTAATAAATAATATTGCTTAGAATATATTAATATCTAAAGTTGTATTGTTAAATCTATTAAGAAATTTTGCTGGTTTTGTCATTTGATTATAAGGCATCTGATGAATTTCTTTAATGTTTTCATTTTTACAATATTGAGTTTTCAATAAGATGTTTCAAATTTGCTCAATAAAATTATAAAAGTATCAAATATTAGAAAAACTGGATAATTTTTGATAAACGATAACTACATTGCTCATAAAATAATTCTATTCTTATCTTGAAAACAGATTACTAGAGAAACTTATAATTATGATCATTGCAGAATATATAAAGTAATCTACGGATATATTGAGTATATCCACAAGATTGTGTTTACATGTATAAAATTATGCAGGCATTGTATGTAAATATATATAGAATACAACTAATAAGCATTAAAATCTGAATTTGCAGTCTATGGCAATAAAATTATAGAATGTTATGGAAATCCCAATAGATTTGTGATAATTTTGATTTATCGTCACAATTCAATGAAACTGTCCCACACTAAATATGCATAAAAAATTCACACACAATAGTTTACATATTTTACCATTGATATATAAACGACAAATACCTAAATTTTTTTCAAAAGTTTTAAAACTTTAAGATAATTTTCTATATTTATCCAATTTATTGTTAGTATAATATATTCCGTTTCCTCAAAAACGAATATTATATTAAAGAAACATCATTTTGAATTAATAGAAATTAAAATTATGTAATTTTAAAAAATGATATTTTATGTTTTCTCTGTGAAATCTAAGCAGAAATATTTTGGTGGAAAAATCATTTTGCTATTGAAACTCTCTATACTCTCTATACTCTATATATATATATACTCTCAAGTAAATATTTATATTATGTAAGTTAAAAAAATAAAAAATAAAAATAAAAATAAAAAAAACACTTTTTAAAACCGTTACTGTATCGAAATTTGCAATCTTAATTCACATCCAAACTTTTCAATAAATTTCTTAATCACATTTAGTGAAGTCTATCTCACGAATAATTTTATTTAAAATTTGAAGAACAATATTATTAATTTAGTTTAGTAAGTCAAGCGCAATAAGATAATTTAGTTATATTTTCTGAGATATACTTAGTATAGAAAATTCAGCGAAAAAGGATTAACAAAGCATTAAAAAATTTGAACAAATCTTTAATTGCAGTTACTTAAATAGAAAAAAAATTATATTCTCTGTCAACGAAGAAATGCTTTGAAATATATTATCTCTCATACGGATATACAATTCCAATTCATGCATGTATGAAAACGAGAGAAGAAAAAATAGAGTTGAGTTGTCTGTTTGCCGTACGATTTGAAATAAATCCATCCACCTTTATCATATTCTGCATGGTCCATTAAATTGAATTAAATATACTCACTGCCCACTATTTCATTTCGAAAATTATTTTTTGATTTTTCTTCCTTGATGCATCAAAGTACTCCGTCGAAAATTAACAAAATAAAAAACCAACATCAAGAGAACCAGTTTTTAACAAGCTGTGTTATCGAAAGAGGAATTTTTGACACCTCTGTATCTAAAGACTAGCAGAGTGGAAGCAAGGTAATTAAGTTGTTGAAAAGGGGGTTAATTTTTTTTTTTCGTCTTCACTTTCCATATTTGCCTTCAGAAAATTTATTTTCTTGGTATTAAGTTACTAACATAGATTAAATGTTTACAATTCCCTGACTCTGCTTTCTAATTGAGTTAAGATATAGAATGTGATAACGGTTATATTTTTATACTTCTTAAGTAATCGTTCCTATGAACTTGTTATTTTCGATCTTGCTTTTTTTTTCTCCTCGAAGAATATGCCGATGAACAAAATGTGCTCCTGCTCGTCTGAATTACAAAGTATAAAATATTTTCCTTTTCTGATCATACAAAAATTTTGACATACTTGATTTTAAAAAGTTTGTGGCTATTTAAAATTGACAGTTTTATATAATACAAAAGAAAAGAATTCTATTTTATGCTAAAAAAACTATTGGTATAATGCGAAGATTTTTATGAGGCAGGCTTCAGGATTGTTATCTAAAATATATATTTGATATTTATTGATTGATATATTTTTAATATATAATGTATATTAGAAAAAAATCTCCATTGATATTGAAAGTTAACTTAAGAAAATAGATTAATATTACATTATTTGCTTAATATGAAATAAAAGTCTTAAACAGAAGCAAATTATAAATAAAATTATTCACAAAATTTCTTGATTGTTCTTTATATCCATCAATCACAGTATATAATTACCACTATCGTTGCATATATTTTTTATCTATTAACAACTCGCATTAATGTTATGCATTATATTGTCTTTTGAATTTATTAAAATCACAATATAATTTTCATAAAACCAACTTTAAGGAAATTTTTTGTACATTTTGATAGTGGCCTGAGATAAAGATGATTAGAATGACGGAATCAAACTTAAGTACATGGGTGATATTCGTTATTATTAATTTTTTCCGAAAATAAAAAAAAATACTTTAATTAAGACTACAAGTAATCTGTGCAAATGAATGAATGTCATATGATGTGTTTTAGCTATATAGAGCTCTTTTCATACAATACATTCAATGAGAGAAAACTTTTAAATACTTTTAAGACATTGGAATGAATAAAATGATAAACTTTACAAACAGTGGCAAATATAGAAGGTCACTACATTTATTTTCTGTGAAAATGACTCCTTATGTCGTTTGCGATGTAGTTATTCACTATCATGCTTCTTTTATTTTTTTATGACAAAGACATTTAAATATGTAAAATTTTACTCGAATTCTATAATTTGTACATTTTTTATCATTTTAAATAATTTTGCTGCAAATTCTCAAAAAATTATCAGTTTTTGTAAAATTTAAAAATTATTTTTCATGGAAATTTTTTGACATATTATTAAACGCTGGATATATACGGGAAAAACAAATATGCGATGATATTTAGGTATTACTTAATCATTTCCAGATATGAGGTGTTCTAAAGAATTCCTTCAAAGAAAAGCATATGATATTTGAATATTGAGACAAATATATTTTAGATACCACCTAAGGTTATCTAACATACGGAAAGAAGCTACTAAATTAAATCCTATAATAATAACATTGCAAAAAATATCTCGTGATTGATTCAAGATTTTGAACTTCCTTAGTTCAAATTTTTCTTGATTTAATTCGTACAATAAAAAAGATTGAATATTTTAATTCAAAATATCTTAGCAATTGTACTAGTCTTAGCAGTTTTACATAGCACCAAACAATATTAAAAATAAGTGTATTTTAATTGCAATTATTATGAAATTATGCAATTATAAATGAGTTGCTTTTTTAGTTATACTCCTGTTAAAGCATACTTTTTTTGTTTTTGTTTTGATAAATAATGATAAACTGATTAACAATGACGTAACTATAATAGCGATGATAAACTGCAGTTTTATAATAGATTTAAATTTAAAACAATTCTTAAATTCCACTTCAGTAGTAAGCATTATATGCTGAGATGAAAAAAAGTTATAACTTATTTTTTTTATCTTAGGACAGAGCTTTGCAATAGGATAGCTTTTGACCTTTGAGTTTTTCGTTTAATTGTAGTTTTTACTTAGCCTTTTAATTTGTCGTTTAATAGAATAAATTTGCTGTTACCTTAAATTCAATATTTTGAAAATATAATTATTTTCAAGAAACATTAAATGAATTTGAAATATTTGAATGGGCATTACCCTTTAAATAACGACAAATGACATGATAAAAATTAGAGAACAAGCAAATAAGTTCATCGGATAATATTTAAAAGTCCATATTTTCATTATTTGTAGGCGAAAGTATTCAAGGAAATTATAAAACTTATTTTTAAAGGAATTTATGTTGCTTGATAAATACAACTATAACATTATACTGTTAACATATAATTTGAATTTATTCTCAAATTTTTTAATCTTAAGTTTTTTACTGTTTTACAGAAGAAGGAATTCGTTGTTACATTCAGTTCAATGTCTAGAGAGTACAATCATTTGTAAGGAAATTTAATTAAAAGTGATATAGTTTATAGAACGATACTCTTTTTAACAGAACGAGAAATAACATAATAATAATCAAATAAAGGAACAAGAGAATCAAACACTTTTTAAGAGTCTTTGTTTTCTGCATTTGAAGGAGGAAATCATCCAACAGACCATAAAGTTAATTTTCGACAGAATTAACGATAAATATAACATTAACTGGAAAACTTTGCATACTAAAAATGTAATTAAAACTCATTTCAACTTTTTAATGTTTAAAAACCACACTTTTAAGCACGATTAGCAAATTTATAACTGATTTAATTTCATTTAATATTATCAACAAAGTCTCGCACAATCATTGGCGCACATGTACTCTACTTTTCTATTCTTATAATATTTAATCGTAGATTCAAAAATAAAAGAATGCAAATATTTCTAAAATACCATCCTCACATTCTTTTTAAATGGAAGAGTAAAATAATGCGAATAAAAATGGAAGAAAACAGTGCAATCTCATCCTCCAGTGAATCTGCTAATAAAACACTCTTTAATTCCGAAAAATTCGAGGATTGTGCAAGTGAAGGGCAATTTCCGAGAAACGGCGAAACTATTTCCAAAGTACACAAAAAAGAAACAAAACCATTCTTACCTCAACTACCTTCGAATAATTAAAAAGCTATTTAGTTATTTTGTAGCGATTTCTTATTTTTTTATCAAAGAAATGGTTGGTCGGAAGAACAAATGAGAAAGATACACCATGTATTACCGAGCCAAATGGGAATTAGTAAGCTCTTCCTTAGATCTGAGTCTTGAAAAAGTTAATGAAGTAGAGTTTACATTTTGAAATGTTCTAATTAAAACAAATAGATGAATGTAAAAATTATATTATACGTAATAAATTTAGAATATTGATTTTACATTCTTATTGGTGTTGTTTTAGTTGAGTTATAAAAACCTACTAGGTTTTTTGTTAACTTTATAAATTTACTTAACTTTTAAATTCTTTAAAAATATTACATAATATAAATATAAAAATGACGGGTATATACTATTCAAAATTAATTACTGTCGCTAATTTTAGATAAAAAATAAAGGTAAATAAAGTTGTTTCTATTTATTTAAATATAATTGTTTAAATGAATGTTTAACTAAGTGTCATATATAATGTGTAAATGTTTATTAACAGTGCTTAATATATTCAGCTTTTTAATGCAAAAATTCAACAATTCTTGGCATTTATATGCAGTAAATGCATATATATATATATATATATATATATATATACAGAGAGAGAGAGCTTTTGAACTGGAGCCGAGGTGTCTGGACTAACTAAGGTGTTCGTTATCGCGTTTCGAGTCCCAACTAAATATCCTCACCAAATGGTGGTTGAGATGCATTAAATATGACGTGGTTGCAATATCGTCCATTTGAAATGATACCTCTGGAAATTTCAACCCAAATCTGGGAGTCTTCTTTGTCCCTTCTCCTAAATTACAAAGCCCCTCCCACTTTCGAGGCAACGATGGCACACACAGTGTGCCACTTCCACTCCTTATTATGCTGAAAAGGTGAAACTATGCTACTATACCGACATTGTATATAAAAAAAATATAGCTTAAAATTAAGTAATTTGTCATTACTTTTAATTAATTATTTATTGTTTTTTTATACTAAAAGTAAGTTATTTACAAATTAGGGGAAGAATGAAATTTTTTAGAGGTATTTAAACTTATAAACTCATCAAAATTAAAATAAATTCTTTTCAACACATAATTTTAAAATTATGTTTTTGGCGTATTTACTTCTGTATCTGTCTAATTTTTATTACGTCATAGATATGGATACGTATTAGAATTATGCAGAAAATTCTATTTCGGTAACCCTAGTATTTACGTAATCGCGCACATCATAATATGCCATCTCTCCAACATTTCTTCATACAAAAAAAAAAAAAAAAAAAACAGAATTTGGCATTTTGGATTATACGGCATCTTTGTTTTTAAGATGTAAATATCACTAATTCTGTGAAAAATCCTTCTGCTTAGGTAGTATACACAGTGAATGTTAAATTCCTTTATAAAAACTTTGAATGATAGATTATTCACTAAACAAATATTTTATTTCATGCAGTAGTTTAATGTAGTTTAATTACTTGATGATATAATACATGTTTTTGGAAATATTTTAAAGTAAAATTTTGTTGTGCTGTGAATATTATGTCATTAAACTTGATCTAAGAAACTAAATAAAAGATTTTAGAAACGTGAAATTCCTTAAGTCCCTCAATAGTTTTCTGACTTTTTTCAATAATTTAATTTTTATCACTATTTAATGAGAGCTCTGGACTACTAATTCATTTCAGACCTGCTATAAGAAATAAAGTAAAATGGGATGTATACATACATACATATATATATATATATATACGTCAATAACTAACTATACAGTATATATATATATATATACGTCAATAACTAACTATACAGTATATATATATATATATATATATATACGTCAAATCCTATAACTTATTCCTTAATGATACTAAACTTAAAATCATATAAAATAATGAATCAATTAAATTTGTAATAATAAAATATATTTTTCTATTTGTAATTTTAATATTTTATTGTTTCACCATGGAAGAAATTTATAGATAGATATTTTTTGTGCAATTATAATAGTAGAAATATCCAGTGAATTAAGGCATTGGTTTTGGGTGAACAATCCATTATTTACCCTATTCTTAGCGGAGTCTTTCTTCGCGTATTTCCGATGTGATATTGATTTTAAAATCTCAAATTGGTGTTACAGTTTAGATTTGTTGAATAGAGTAAAATAAATTTAAAAATTAACTAAATTTTAATATTATGACACTTTTAATAAAGCTTGTACTGTTTTATATTGTTAACACACACAACTCTAGTACTGCCGTGGAACCGCATCACCTTGAAACAATGTCTTGTCCCATGGGATGATTTAAATGGCGTCATTTTCCATCCAGATTTGCCTGTTTATGTAAATAAACGATCTGATATACCCGACTGTCTGAGGCAGGTGGTCTTTGAGAGTATTGGAGAAATACCGAGGGATGCCATACAGGTTTATACGGATGGCAGTAAAGATAAATTCAATCGTATTGGCAGCGGAATTTACATGAAACAGCAAAATAGTGTCTTAAGGATGAAAAAGAGAAATCCTGATTACTGCTCGGTGTTCCGTAGTGAGCTTATTGCCATGGAAGTAGCCCTGCACTCCCTGAATTCACTTTCACATGGAGCTGAGATTTGGGTTTTGACTGATAGTAAAAATGCAATACAGCATTTGGCCAGATGGCAACAAGCGAGAGACAGGACTGGAGTTTCAATACTTCAAATGTTAAAACGGCTGTCCGTATCCCATCATATTCATCTACAGTGGATTCCTTCCCAAGTGGATCTCGAGGGGAATGAGATTGCGGACACTTCGGCCAAAGCTGGTGTGGCTGAGAACGGTGTGCCGTCGGCACCTCTCACATTTCAGGAGATTCATTAAAAGAGTAAACACGAGGATAAAACCACTTGGATTGTCCCTCCTGAGCATCATTGGTACCGCTGCGCGTGTCCTGGTGCTTCCTTGCCTACTGGTCTTAATAGACAAGAACAAATGGCTGTTGCCCGTTTCAAAAGTGGCCATCTTAGTTACTTGAATTTCGAAATTTTCTCCAAGTGCTTAAATGAACAGGCCTCTCTTGAACATATTCTTCAATGCCTTGGTCTCTCCGGGAGAGATCTGATGGAAAATCCACTTATGGTACTGGACTATTTAAAGATGTACGCGCTCATGGACCTGGTTTAGCGCTGCTGACTTCGGAGTCATGCAACAACAATTATAGTACTCTTACAAATTGCTGTTAGATTTTTGCTAGTCTATTGTACATGCACAAAATATAGTTTTAACAGTTTTCCAAGTTTTATCAGATTTCATAAAAAAAATTTGAAAATAATCCGGGGAATTTAATCAACCCAAATTTAATAGTATATGTTTGTTAATAATTCAGAACTCAGAATATGTAAATCGAAATACACATTTTACATGAGCGTAGAAAAAGGATTGTTCTTTAAACTTTCAATTCAAATTATCATCAAGTTTATAAATCAAACATGAATTTATTACTGATTTATGAAAAGCTTTTTTATGGGATAAGATAAATGGAAGAATTTTGCCATGAAAATTATGAGATGATGCAACCTTTTAGAAAATAAATTTTTGCTCAACGAAAACTTGAAAATATTATTCATTGTATTTTAGATTTAACAATTTAATTTTATTTAAATAAATTATATATATTAAAATAAAATTAATTTTATTTAACTAAATATAATTTACTAAATATACGTAATTATATAATTTAGCAGGCATTGGGTAGAAAATGAGAGAGAAAAAGCTCGAGAAATTTCTTTATTGACAATTTCTTAATAGGATTTTTTGACAATTTTCTAATAATTTATGAATACGACATTTTACGTTTTATCTTTATCATAAATTATTTTCTTGGGGATATAAAAATAAGTCACCTGGGAAAAAAATTCTAAAAATTTAAAATTTAAAAATATTAAATTTTAAAATATTCTAGATATGTGAAATAACCGATAAAATCTTTTGACAAATTATTGAAAAATTCTTAATTAAAAAAAATTTAATGTTTTATAATGGGAGTTTACTCTTTTGACACATATTTTTTGTTCTGGTTAGATGATACTTTTTTTGAACTAGTCCCATAAATATCTGATTTCTGTTAAAGTGTAGTTAGTTATAAGTAAAAAAAAGAAAAGTGTATGTCTAGAGCAGGTGCAAATTTAGGGATAGTTCATTATATATTTTTGTCAATTCAATCATTTCACATCCAAGATAAATAAACTTAATCTCTAAAAAAATTTAAAATCCAATTATTTTCTTTCTATTTACTTTGTATTTGTTTAATATTACATTTCTTTATATGATCAGATTTCTAAATATCTCGTTTTATTTACTGAAGTGGAAAGGAAAAAATCAGGAGAAAGTGGGAAGTTAGAGGAAGGGGGAAAAAAAGAGAATCTAGGGAAAACGGCTCTGAGGGAGGGAAAGAAGAAAAATCAAAAAAAGAAAATCTGGTATAGTGTCCCCCCT
This sequence comes from Latrodectus elegans, assembly GCA_030067965.1. Taxonomy (NCBI): domain Eukaryota; kingdom Metazoa; phylum Arthropoda; class Arachnida; order Araneae; family Theridiidae; genus Latrodectus; species Latrodectus elegans. Next base: position 31,550,368 of record CM057818.1, on the reverse strand, counting down.
GTTTGAATAAAAATCCCAAACTTTGGAAAAGAGTTGGTGAAGTGAGAAGAAGAGTTACTGCCCCCTTCGTCTCATGAATGTAGGTTTCCGAGTTGAATACCAAATTCCCGGAGATCAGGAGTTAAGAAAAGACACGGAATAATAAAGAAGACGGAAGAGTCGGAAAAACGGGTGGTGAAATTCGATTTTATTTATTTTTTTCCTTACATTCATTCTTTATCTTTTTTCCGCGGATCGAATCAAGCAGCTTCAATTGCGATAGCGAAATTCCCAATTGTAGTCTTAACCGTCAGAGGGCGCCACTCGCGCGTTGCCTGCTTCCAAAACCTCTAGGTGTCCCGGAAGAGCTACTTTTTCCCCTATCGTTTTTTCCCCTTTTTCTTTTATTTTAAGGATATTTTTCGCTTTTTTTTTTTTAAATATTTTTTATACGTGATAAATAATTTCGTATTTTTCGATGCTGAAACCATGGAGAAAAAAAAATTGTTATCGTGGGCAAGTTCTTGATTTTGTAATAGTCAGCGTTCTTTGATGCGCTTTTCACCCACCGCTTCTGGCTTATTCACATTTGAAATATAAATAAATAAAAAATAAAATAAAATAAAAAAAAGAAATTGTCTTAGTGGTTTAAATGCATATTATTAGGGTTATCAGTTTTAAAAAAATGCTGGTAGATTCTATCCAGTTAAAAAAAAGAGAAAATAGAACGTTTTCCTCAGTTCATTTTCATTGCAATTTCATATTTATTATTACTAGTGAGAAATCCTGCATAGTAAAAGCATTTACGTCATAAAATAAAAGCAAGTTTTAAATGCGATATTAATAAAATAAATAGTATATATATCTTTAAGTGTGAGTCGTTAGTCAGTTATATTTATTTATTTATTGATTTAAAAATGCTATTATTGATAATGATTCGTTAAGTATACTCTGAAAGAATTTCTAATTTATAGTTATTTGCAATAACGCTATTTTTTTTTTTTTTTAAAAAAAAAATACTTGTATTAAGACTTCCTGTATAATAAAATCAAAACTTTCAAATAATTTAATTAACTCTTTGACCAAAATTGCATTTTTAAACATTTATTTTGAGAAACCATTTCATAGAATAAAAATTGCATTTATTAGACATGACAGTGAAAGACACTTTTTAAGGCTATCTATCTATCTATCTATCTGTATATATATATATATATATATATATATATATATATATATATATATATATATATATATATATATATATATATATATATATATATATATATATATATATATATATATATATATAATATATTTCCCCACACTTGTAAGAACTTTTAAAAATGGAAGTGTAATAAATAATTAACTTAAAACTATATTTTAGTTAAATTTTTAAATTTAAGTTGTGAAAATTTTAAATTTAAACTGTAAAATGTTTAAATTTAAATATATATGCTTTCATAAGAAGCAGGAAAATAGTACATAATTTGACAGAAATGCTACAACAACAATGTTTAGAGTGAATATTTTAAGGAATTCTTAATAATCTATAACGAATGCCTAAATCTAACATTATTGCAACTATATATAACTACTCTGCTATTAAAATATGACATAAATTTTTATATTGGCATTCTATATCTGACGTCAACAGCAACTAATTAATTATACAAATAATAAATCAAACGTAAAACAAATTTATCTAATATAAATTAATAGTCATGATAATTTGCAGCGGGAAGGGTAAATTAATACTAGACATTAAGAAATAAAATGCATTTCATAATCCCATTTATTAATCTGCTAATTAACCAACTTCATGTTTGAATAATCGAGACTACCAATAAGCTAAAGAAAACTTTCGCAATGAATTAATCATCATCAAACGTTGCTTAGAACAAGAACTCAACAGCTATTTGATCTCTTATGCATTTAGTTGTAGTGTGAAAAGAGGGCATTTATTGTTTCATCGCTTGTTTGTCGCCTGCGAGTCCCCTCCGATCATTCACAAGTTCATACAATTTTCTGGCTTTTGAAAAGACCGAATCGTATGAAGATTTCCGAAGGTAAATAATCCAGCTCCCGAAAACACTTCTGCTTTAATTATGCTGCGTGTGTAGTGGGTCGAAATGGCAGCGGCACGGTGGCATCAATCACACGTCCACGCCACGCTACATTAGGCTGGAAAGGGGCGATTTAAAACTCTTCGCACCTTTTCCGCCCCCTCACTTCAATTTAGTTCCCTCCTTACTCATTAACTTATCCGTTGATGCAAATGAGTATTTTAAGTCTAGATCAGGTTTAATGGCACGTTAAGGGGGGGGGGAATAGCGAAGGAAGAAAGTTTCCTCCCTCCATCCCTATTGCGTCTTCTTCCTCATCTTTTTCTCAACGAAATGTTCCGCGTTCCAAAGAGTGTGAAGAAGATGGAGGAGGATAAAAAAAATATAAAGTAAAAGGAAACCCGTCCAAGGAAGAGAAGGGAGATCTATAAGAATAAATTTAGGCGAAATGGACCTGTTGTAAAATGACTTATTACGACAGCTTATAAAAATATCTCTACAAGATAGTGATTTTCATAGCATTTTATATGAAAGAGCAAGTTATGAAAATCATAAATTCGAAGGAAATCCATACTTTCTATATTATTTTTCATACTGTTGCAGTCAGTGAGGTAATAATCCAAAGACTCTTTTCTAAATGAAAGATTTGAGTTCACTGCAAATTATTTAGTAACACAAGACGACTTTCGTATTTCTGCTTTTCGCATGCACACCTGTTGAAGTGAATTTTAGGGTAATTTTATGGTTTTCTCCCTTGCAACATCTCCAGAAAACTCATTCCGGACAGTAACATATAGCTCAGTTTGGGAAATACAATAATTTTCAGATATTGGGCTAAAGAAGTTACAGTCTAAAAAAACTATTTCACTTATTAAGAATTAAGTTTTAATTCTTAAATGCTAATAGTCAATTTTTTTAAATCGATAGTCAATAATCAATTTTTTAAAAAAAAATTGGTAGATTTTTTATAGAATTACTTTAATTTTTAAATTATATATATATATATATATATATATATATATATATATATATATATATATATATATATATATAACACAGAATACAAGTTTAACAGTTTTCATAGTAAATTATACCTTACTTAATTGTAGTGATGCATTCAAAGTTTATTATGACAATATAAAAAATAAATAACGAGTTATAATTTATATAACCATCCTAAGTTATTTTATGAATTAAAAAATTAAATATTGACTTAAATTGCAAAGTTGTTCTAATTATATTTTTATTATATAACAATAATTTATTTAATTAGGATTACTAAGAGTAAATTTTATTTAAAAACAATATTAAAAGTTTATCTCTAATACCAATAATTATAGATCGTTAGTTACAAATTTATATTTTTGAATAATTATTACAATATTTTTAATTCGCATTTTTAACATAATAATTTGTCTTTAAATATCGTTGTATAAAAAAAATAATTTTAAAATTTCAAAATACTAACCGTAGTTTCTTAAAATATTATTTGTTTACGTAATACTTTTATTTCATCATTAAAAGCATGTTATAAATGACAAATTTTGGAGTGTTAATACTTGTTTATTGATATAAAAATAACACTAATTATGTTTTTAAAAATAAGTGATTTGATTTATAAGATTTTAAAGTACTCTTTAAACACATACATTTAAAATATTGATTACAATTATGGCTTTCCTACGTATTATGAAATTCGATTTTAAAATAAGAACATTTCAAGTATAAAATATTCAATGCGTTTATTTCATGATTTCAAAATGAAACTGAAATAAGGAAACGTACATGTTTTTTCTTTTTCATTTATTTGTTTTCCGTAATTTGGGCGGGAATACATGAATTTAATATAAATAACATGCTCATAATTTATCTATATTCTATTCGAGAAATTAAACATGTTATATTTCGAAATAGTGAATTATTTATCGAAAGTAATTATTTCGAGAAAGAGTAAGTTGAAAACGAAAAGCTGTCTACGATATAAATTAAATTTTTCCTCAGAGAAAATGCTGACAGATATCGACGAACAGCGATTTTAGAGGAGGAACACCAATTTCTTCTTGTCATAACGTCAATAAGTATTGATTAGAAAGCGTAACATGTGCAACCTCGTGATTCCCGACGAAAATGAAACAACAGATGAGCCATTTTTGCATTAAACCGGAAATCGGTATCAGCTCCGGCGATGACGTCACAGCCGGCGAAAACCTTCTTTTCTGGTAACATTAAACCAAGAATACATCATGATTATGCAAGTTGCACAAATTTCCCTTCCTACAAATTCTCATGTTACCGCTCGTTCGACAAAGAGTTTTAATTACTGCTAAACACGACCACCAGCGTAACAAATCTTTATTTTCCATGTCGGAGCCGAGACGAAAATCGCCATTTATTAAGCCGATTCCCGGTCGCCAAATGAATATTAATAGCCCTTGATGTCTTCAGCTCCGTCTTTTGCAAGTGCTTGTTCTAATGATCGGGAATTTCCAAAATACAAGGTATTAATTAGCCGTAAAAAATCAAACGATGGATTTTGATTAGGGTAGGATGGTTCTAAATAAGTTCTGCTACTTTCACCAAGTTCCTCCTGAATATTCACGCGTGGCTGGATGTATGATTATAACTAGTATTCCATCTTGATTTCCGCCATTTTGATTTTTCATGTTGTTAGTTTTTCCAGTCTGAAGAAGTACTTTTTTTTTTAAAGATTAAAAGAAAAAAAAGCAAACTAATCAGTATATAGAAATGTTCTTTCCTTAATTGTTTTTCTATGTATGATTTTAATTAAAGTAACATTTTCAAATTTCAATCTAATGTATATGTTCCTAAATTAAAGTGTAAGCATAAAGACAGTTCGAATCAATTGAGACAATTTCTTTTTGTGGAAGATTTTTGATGTAATCTTGGTACAAATTTAAATGGAGGCGGAATACTAAAGAAAAAAGAGAAAAATATTTTAATGTATTCTTAGAATGAAATATACATTTGGAAGGTTTTTGTTCTTTTTGGATTTCTGAAATATCAGAAGAATGACATTGATAAAAAAATCTATTCGGTAAAAAAAATACTTAAATTGCTTTTTTTTTTCCTTTAAGAATTCTTAATAAAATACCAAAGAATGTTATAATTGCAATCAAACATAAAGACAGGAGATTTTTGGTAAATTAAAATGTCTCCAACATATGTTTCATTTTAATGACTTCTTTAAATAGCTTGCGGGATTCATCGGTATTCGCTCAGATAGTTGTCGTCAGGAATATTGGAAAAATTTTCGAGAATTTCATCTTTGATTGTTTCCACAATTATATTTCTTTTACATAAGTAAAACTCGTAAGAAAACTTCCAATAACATATTTCCTTAGAAATGGAGAGAAAACTGTGCATTAAATAATAGTTTTCTTTTCAAAACAATTTAATTAAGAAATTAAAAATACAATAAATTTTCGTGGAAATATGATGAAAATTAAAAAAAAAATAATAGTAATTGGATTTTATGAAAAAATAAATAAAAAACAAATTTGCAAAATATTTTTTATGATACAATCTAGAAATTTTATATAAATTAAAATGTGAATAAAATTGAAAAATTTTAAATCAGAATCTTTAAAAGCTTTCAAGAATCTTAAAGTTTAATTTCACGAATAATTGCATAGTTATAAATAAAAACATAAAATTATTTAACGTTAAAAGCTATAGTAAAAAGAATTAATTCATTAATATTCTATTCAATTACATTTCATAAGTTTATTTAAATTATAAAAATAGAATTTGTATATGATGAAATACTAAACATATTCTCACATCATGAATTTGTGAAGTGGCATATAAATCTGAGAATTATCACTTTTAATGAAAAAATACTTTTATTTTAGACAAAAGTTATAATGTATAAGTTATTTTCTTATCATAATTATTTATCTGACCCATTTACACACTCTATATTCTTTGTCTTTTCGAAGAAAATATCCCCACATTAATTAAAAAAGATCATTTTTGTTAAAAAGATTTATCATTATTTTTAATGAATAATATAATAAATTTCAAGAAAGGATTTTGTTATAAAATTTAAGTTTAGAGAAATACACATAAATAAAGGAATAAAAAAATTGAATTAAGTAAAGGAACTCGGATTCAATAATTTAAATGTCCAATTCTTTAAAATACAAATGTTCTAGTGACAGATGTACTACAAATTAATGAAAATTCTGAAATTAATATATATTCAAACCAAGGGAATAATCTTAATAATTTCAAAATATTTTTAGCATATAACTCAAGCTTCAGTGATGTAGTATTCAAATCTAAGAATTATCAACAACATTTTAAGATTCATGATTCAAATATTTGCATAGAAAAACATTTTTTAAGTAACTTAAATGCTTTTGATTTCTATATATTTCAATTAATCAAAGTAAATTTTACTGCAATTTATTACATTTTATCTTCTTTTTAATATAATACATAAAATTATTTTAGAATCTTAGGTTTTTCAAATTTATCTTGCATAAATTATCAACAAAATGTAAAATATTTTATCCCATTTGAATCAAATTCAAAATGTTTTATATTATTATTATTAAAACAGCTTCCCAAAATATTTTAGAATTTTTTAGAACATATTTGTAAAGGAAAACACAAAAATAGAATGAAACAAAATGTGAAATTTTTAAAAATTTATCTCACTGATTGAATAATAGATATAAGTTATAAATCTCACATTTTAACAACATTAAAAATTATTTATTATTTACCTTTTGTAATGAAATATATTTTTGAAAAACTATTTCATAAATTAGAAAGAGAGTATTATTACATAAATGTCTCAGCAAAATATAAAAGGCTTTTAATCTTCATATTACGAAATATCGTGTTGAAAAACTATTTTTCGTAGTATGAAGATAAAAACTTTTAATATTTTACTGAGACATTTATATAGAGTGGTTTATTATTCTTCACCATTTTATCTCAGATTTAAATTTCTTCTTATTATTTTTTGAATTTATTTTCTGGTAATATTCCATCCTCTCTTTTTGCACATTTTAGAAATCTTTAAAATATTTTGTACTTTTACAATAATATTACAATTATTCTATAGTTCTTTAAATTTATAGCATTTTTTATTTATTCTAATCTTATGCATTATAATGTTTTTTATTAATTAATTCAATCTGGTATTTGAAATTTACATTCTACACAGATTTATATCATGCGATTTCATTTTTTAAGCTTCTTAAAGCTGTGTTTCGTATTGTATTTCGGAAAGATGTATTCGTTGTTTTCATTATTTCTTTATTTTTAATATTTTTAAATAAAAATTCATTTTATTTCATTTAAAATTTCTTAATTATATTTATGCGAGTACTGTTAGGTATTTTTCATACAATTCTACATTTTTTTCTATTCAATTGCAGACAAATACATTTAATTTAATATTCTACCTTCATTTCCCACTTTTTATTGATTTAGAGACATTTTAAGTTTTTTCAAAATTTCTTCTGTATTCTCGTATTTCTGCTGCTTTTATTATAGTGTAAAATTAAAATTTACTTTTTTAACTGATTCAAAAAATATGTTTTGCATCATTATTCGTCAATTAACATCGCATTTGTTTATTGTTTAGTTTTATTTATACGTGACATTTTGATATTTTAGGTACTTCGCAGTTTTTTTTATTTCTGACTTTTAGCTTATTTTTGCATCAAATTCTTTAATCTTTGTAAACATATTGTTTGCAATTATTGATTTTGAAAATTCTCAAAGGAATATTTATGCTAGCATTTCAATAAATGGCTCATATTTAAAAAAACCATAGTCATTATATTATTATTTTAAAATAAAAATATTAAACAAATAAAATAAGCTCTTTATCTCAAACAGATGGAATGATGATGATAATAAAAGAAAAATCAGCATCAATATAAAGTTAATTTTAATAAAAACTAATTTCACAACTAATTTAATTCATTTATTCAGCAAATATTTGTATTTGAGTTCGATTCCTATTTCGCATATTTATACTTGTAATGGCTTGGAATCCATTTTCAGCCAATAGATCCGGGTCATGTTAGCCCTCGTTTATAAAAAGTGACCAAGGGGTGCTAAAATGGCAAACCTCGATATACTAGATAGGAAATGAATGTTAAATACATTTTCATATCATAAAAATAGTAATTTCAGAAAATTGTATTGTTCTTTCCTCAAAGGATACAAACAATATTTAACTTCATAATTACTGCTGTGAAATTCAATTTCACCCGAATTACTTTTCAGACTTTTACATAAGAAACAATTTTTGTAAACAGAACCTCTTATCCCAACTAAAATAAACTACAATTATTACCACTATCAATCCGCTGTTTATTTTGAAACTGTGAGTTACGTATTTCTCATCCTTAAGGATTTTTAATTTGAACTACAATACATACTTTAAGTTTTCATGTGATAAAGGAGGTAAAAAAACTTACTATTTTCCATGTCAGTGTGAAATTTTTAACCCAAACTTTTCCAACTCATAATCACACAACCAAGTCAATTCCACCGAAGAGAATTTGTCATATGAAAAATAGTTTTAAATTTTAACGTTGATAAAATCAATTATTTTTGCAGCAAATCGTGCATCTTATGGGTTAAAAAATATCTTACCTCCAAATACATCAAACACAGGACAAAAATTTTACTATATAAAACTATTCTTAGACCCATTTTAACTTATGCTTCAGAGACTTGGGCCATGACACAGAAACATGAATGCCGTTTGGCTATTTTTGAAAGGAAAATTTTGAGAAGCATCTATGGTGGAGTGGAGACAGATGGGGTATGGCGTAGAAGGTATAACCATGAATTATACAGAAAGTTTTAAGGACATTGATGTTGCCAAATACATTAAAACACAAAGGATGAGATGAGCTGGCCATGTTATTCATATGCCAACTGAACGCACCCCTAAAAAATCTTTCTTGCAAGGCCAATGGGAAAGCGTTCCAGAGGTAGGCCCAAAATCAGATGGATTGATTGTCTTGATAGGGACTTTAACACTATTGGAACATCTAATTGGAAAAGTGCTGCTGAGTGGAATAAGCTCATTGAGAAGGCCAGGATCCACACAGGGTTGTAGTGCCATTGTTGATTGATTGAAAATCAATTATTTAAAAATAATTATAGTGTTCTTAATAATTATTGATATCATTAGTGGATTATTTGAAGAAAAAAAAGCATCCACCCGAACAGGGAAAATACATCAAAAAATATTTTGTAACCATGTTGCTTGTCAAAATTTTAAATGATGTTTAATAAGGAAAACTTTCATAGATGGTGGCATATGGAGAGTAATTGATGACATCAAAAGATAAATTTGAGGCAGTTTATTTAGATAAAAATATCTTAATTATATTCTAATTTGCTTATTATTAAATCCTTAAAAAATTACACATTAATTTAGATAAGTTATCATCCACACAATTCAATGTAAATTAATGAAAAATGGAATAGGACTGCAAAATATTGTTTAAGTAGTTGGTATACAAAAGCTGCCAAATTTGTTCATGTAAAGGAATAAATTTTATTTTATAATTTCATAAGGAAGTCTTCCTGATTTTGTCAATGAATAAATTCGAAACAAAATTATTTGCATTTTCTGAGTATCACACAAGTACTGTTAAAATTATAAATATTCATTAAAAATACTTCTTAGATTTGAAAAATCATAAAAAAATATTTTGTACAGTTTTTGAAACTGATGTTTCTGATGCAGACCGTTGGTCAATGAATGATGGATAACAACATAACATTGGAGGTTTATTTCTTCCAGACACTCATCAATAACACCAACAAATAAATGAGAGTTAAATAATGTATTTTCTCATCACATTCAAGAATAATATTTGCTAGAGACTTTTCAATAAATAAATGGAAAGACGTTTAAATTAAGAATAAGGTTTAAAAATTAAATTTTTCAACGTTGTCAATGGATATGTTTTATAAAGTTGCCTTGTGTTATTATAAATTTTTTTTCAAGATAAAAAAGCTGCTTAATGTAATATTTCCAAAGTATTTCAGGAGCTATTTTAAAAAATAATACATTTTCTTACATTGAACTTTTTATATTTTTACTTTAAGAACTTGACAATCTAACAACTTCAAATATTTCTTTACTGATTATTTAGTTTTTATATCAGTAAATGTATCCGCAAATTGAAAAAAAAATTGTAGAAATAATTCAATTTCTTACTGAAGGTTATTTATCATGCATTTTAATTTAGAAAAATATTACAGAAAAACGAGTTGGTTTTAGTTTAGAAAACAAAAAAAGCATACTTTAGCCTTCTTAGAAAGCAATCCCAAAATGAAATAAATGACAATTTTTATAAAAAAATTTTTCCCAAAACCTCAATACAGTACACTGTCTAAAAGAATCATCACTTTCTAACGTTCATTTATTGCTTCTATCTACAAGCTTGTTAAGTGGTTTAGGATGTTTGTTTTCTACACCAAATTCATGCTAACACATCGTGTCTCAAGAGGGACATATCTGAAGGCTGTATCAGCGTGGTTAAGTACTTTCGCAGACTTTCACTCATCATAAAGAAGCCTTTTTATTCCCCAAAAACCGATTATTACTTGTTTATGTAAATGTTACCGAAAATTATGCAACGGGAATCGACAATCTAAAAACTAAAACTCCGATAACGCTTACGAACACTATTTCTTAAAAGTTGCTTGGTTCTTCAAAGAAAATAGGGGTAACGTGCTTAAATACTAGCATATTTTTGTCTTTTAAAGATACAAATATTAAAACTGGTGACATTTCTGCTATAAGTTATAATATAAGCAGTACTAAATTTTTGGAAGATTAAATGCAAAAATTTAAAATTCGGGAAATGAGTAACAGCAATGGAATGTGTTTGGAAATCATTATTTTTGAACTGTGTAATTTAAGTTTTTCAAAATATGAGATTTTTTTATAAATATCAAAGGTTAGGAAACAAATAGCGACGTAACTACAAATATATAACACTGCTAGTTGAAGAGAAATGTACACATTTCATAATTTATTTTAAAAATTGAAAATAATTCAATAAAAATGTTTTTCTTGAGACGTACGTTTCCACGCCTAAATAAATTTCATTTCACAATGAAAAACAATCCATTTAAATTTAAAAAATTGATTTGAATAATAATATTCGTTTATTACACCGTTATTTAGAATTAATTATTTTAGCGAGATGTATTGATTGTCATAATATTCTTAAATATATTTTCCAAATATTCTGTCTAAATACTGAGACAAATGAGAAAGTAACGTTAAAGTAAAGTCATATCTATTCTCATTAAAATGTTTTAACTCCCAATTTATAGTTAGTATAGTCATGTACCTAGAAACTCATAAATGGTGTTGTTCTCCATTAGGAAAGTAAACATGAATAATGGCATTATTAGGTTATATATAAAATCGAAATTAGTATGGAAAGATGATTTACGATATTCAAATGCTCATTGTTACAGTTGTTCACATTAGTGGAGACACATTTGTGACTTAAAGCATTGTTAAAATCATGTGCTCACCATACTAACAGTTCATGATACTTAAAACATAGTGGAAATTTTCCCTCTGGCGATTGCTATTTTGCGAACGACCTGCTTTTTGATTAAATGTTCATGGTATTATGTGGCTGTACGGATATTTAAAACTTAACAGATAAAACTATTTGGAGTTTTTAATGAGAAATTCTGAGGTTCAGCAAAGAGTTTTATTCAAATATGAAGGAAACCATTGTTTCCCTGTTTTCTTTTTTATCTCAAGCAAATCGAGAATCATTACCGCAGTAGGATAAAAAAAAAAAAAAGTCTCGTCAAGTAACAATTTGAACTTTGTAAGAGTCAAATATATAATTGGCAGGTATATCCACTTCTTATATAAAACATAACTATGATTTTTTACTTTTATATATTTTAAAGTAACATTAAAATTCCATTTTTCCATGATAAATTTACATTCGGTAGATATTACTATTGCAACTTGCTTTATATGAATGTGCTTGTTATGATATTATTTCATATCATAGAGTTTCCGTCTTATGTATATATAAATATCAAATTTAAAAAAAATCCTCTTTTGATTTGATGAACAACGATAAAATTAAGTTGTGATTTAGTATCATGTAATGTTAATGGCGACAAAGCATTAAAAACTACAGTGTAAATAAAAGGATTTCATTGTATAATTATTTAAATTGTAAAAATTGCGCAGCAAAATGATTTCACAAATGATCCAATTTATTAAAATCACTTGATAAATGAAAAAAGAAACACTTGTTGAAATATTTATAATGCATTATCCTATGTTAGCAAAAACTACATCGAGTATTTTTTTTAGTCCAAAAAATATGTAATTACAAATATTGAAATATAAGAACCAGAATTAATTCTGTTTTAAGAAATTATAAACCTTTTAATGGTGAAATTTCTTTGTTCTATCATAGAACCTTGAGACGTGTTTTATTTATTTTGACAGGTCTAGATCTTGTAGAATTTATGAAATTCTCCAGAATGAAGGGTACAAATAAGAAAACTGAATAAGGACAGTTAATTCCCAGATTGAGGAAATGTATTTTTATTCCATAAATCATCTTCTAATTGAAGGAGGTAAACTTTATCGGAAGTAGTAAGCTTACTTCATTTTGGTTACAACTTTTCTTTAAGTAAAATCATAAACAAACTTAAAGGAAAACAAAATGGTTGTCAAATCAGAAAATGCTACTCAAATTTCAAACAATGAATATAACTTGGCATTTTGGTAATGAATCTACTACTCCTGCATTTCAAGTGCTTTACAAGTTTAAAAGGATCTTTTATTAAAATGTTCAAAAATATTTTTGCGAATTTCAACGTTTTAGTTAATTGAATGGCTGTCTGACAAAAATAAGACTATGTAGTCAAAGGTGATAAAGTAATGTAAAGTTTTAATGAACAAGCATCTATAATATTTGTATATAATATCTATAATATTTGTATATAATATTTGTCGATTGTATAGAATAGATAATAATATCTATTCTATACAATCGCGACATTTTGGTAATGAATCTACTGGTAATGAATGATTGTATAGAATAGATAATAATCTATAATATTTGTATATAATATCTATAATATTTGTCGATTGTATAGAATAGATAATAATATCTATTCTATACAATCGCGACATTTTGGTAATGAATCTACTGGTAATGAATGATTGTATAGAATAGATAATAATCTATAATATTTGTATATAATATCTATAATATTTGTATATAATATTTGTCGATTGTATAGAATAGATAATAATATCTATTCTATACAATCGCGACATTTTGGTAATGAATCTACTACTCCTGCATTTCAAGTGCTTTACAAGTTTAAAAGGATCTTTTATTAAAATGTTCAAAAATATTTTTGCGAATTTCAACGTTTTAATTAATTGAATGGCTGTCTGACAAAAATAAGACTATGTAGTCAAAGGTGATAAAGTAATGTAAAGTTTTAATGAACAAGCATCTATAATATTTGTATATAATATTTGTCGATTGTATAGAATAGATAATAATCTATAATATTTGTATATAATATCTATAATATTTGTATATAATATTTGTCTATTGTATAGAATAGATAATAATATCTATTCTATACAATCGCGACATTTTGGCAATGAATCTACTACTCCTGCATTTCAAGTGCTTTACAAGTTTAAAAGGATCTTTTATTAAAATGTTCAAAAATATTTTTGCGAATTTCAACGTTTTAGTTAATTGAATGGCTGTCTGACAAAAATAAGACTATGCAGTCAAAGGTGATAAAGTAATGTAAAGTTTTAATGAACAAGCATCTATAAAAAACATTTCCAATGAAAGAATATGCGGTCAAAGGTGATAAAGTAATATAAAGTATTAATTAACAAGGATATCTAGAAAACATACACTATAAAAGACTATGTAGTCAAGGGTGATAAAGTAATGCAAAGTTTTAATAAACAAAGGTCTATAAAAACATGCACAATGAAAGACTAAACGGTCAAGGATGACAATACATTACTTTGTCATGTGTTAATTAAAAGTATTAATTAATGTAATGTCATATTAGTCTTTTAATTAATGTCAAGTATTAATTAAAAGGATCTATAAAAACATGCACGATAAAAGACTAAGTAGTCAAGGGTGATAAAGTAATGCAAAGTTTTAATGAACAAGCATCTATAAAAAACATTCCCAATGAAAGACAATGCGGTCATGGGTGATAAAGTAATGTAAAGTATTAATAAATAAGGATCTATAAAAAACATGCACTATAAAAGTCTAGGTAGCCAAGGGTGATAAAGTAAAATGTTGATAAACAAGGATCTATAAAAAACATGCATGAACTTAAGTCCACCAGAGACATATTTTTACCTACACAGTAAATATTGTATTTGATTCTTTCTTGGTTTCTTTCCTTTTTATTAATATTTCAAGAATTAAAATTACACTACTGGCCATTAAAATTGCTATACCATGAAAAAATACAGATAACAAAATGATATTTATTGGACAAATATATTATACTAGAAATAACAAGTGATTAAATTTTCAAAAAATTTGGCTGGATATATAGATCCTGAGAAATCAGTACCCAGAACAACCACCTCTGGCAGTAATAACAGCAGTTATACGCCTGGGCATTGAGTCAAACAGAGATTGGATTGCATGTACAGGTACAGATGCCCATGCAGCTTCAACACGATGCCAAAGTTCATCAACCGTAGTGACTGGCGTTTGGTAACTAGCCAGTCGCTCGGCAACCATTGACCAGACGTTTTCTATTGGTGAAAGATCTGGAGAACGTGTTGGCCAGGGCAACAGTCGAACATGTTCCGTATCAAGGAATGTCCGTACAATACCGGCGACATGCGGTTGTGCATTATCCTGCTGAAACGTAGGGTTTCGCAGGGCTCGAATAAAGGGTAGAGTCACGGGTCGTAACACACCAGAAATGTAACGTGCACTGTTTAAAGCACCGTCAATGTGAACAAGAGGTGACAGAGACGTGTATCCAATGGCACCCCATACCATCACGCCAGGTGATGGGCCAGTATGACAATGACGAATGCAAGCTGCCAGTGTGCGTTCACCACGATGCCGCCAAACACCGATACGACCATCATGATGCTATACACAGAACCTGGATTCATCTGAAAAGATGACGTCTCGCCATTCATGCGCCCAGGTTCGTCGTTGATCACACCATTGAAGGCGCTCTTGTCTATGACGCAGCGTCAAGGGAAGCCGCAGCCATGGTCTCCGAGCTGGGAGTCCATGCTGCTGCAAACATCGTCGAACTGTTCGTGCAGACACTTGTTGTCTTCCAAACGACCCCGTTTCTTAACTCACGGCTCGTGACGTGGTTGCACGATCCATTACGGACATGCGGATAATATGCCTGTCTTCTCGGCTGCTAGTGATAGGTGGCCGTTGAGATCCCGCATGGTGTTCCGTATTACCGTCCTGAACCCATCGATTCCATATTCTGCTAACAGTCATTGGATCTCGACCGACGCGAGCAGTAATACTGCGATAAGATAAACCGCAATCCTGGTACGCTACAATTCGACCTTTATCAAAGTCAGTAACGTGCTGGTACGCATTTCTCTTTCTTACACGAGGCATCACAACAACTTTTCACCAGGCAACAACGTTCAAAGGCAATTTGTGTATGAGGAACCGGCTGAACAATTTCCTCATTTAAACACAATGTAGGTGTCGCTACTGGCACCTGCTTTGTCTGAATGCGCTGAAAAGCCAACCATTTGCATATCACAGCACCTTCTTTCTTTCGTATAAATTTCACGTCTGTAGCATGTCGCCTTCTTGATGTAGCAATTTTAATGGCCAGTAGTGTAGTTTATAACCAAAATAATTTAGAAAACTTTAGTTTTTAATTTACTAACAAATTCACAATTTTATATTTTACTTGGAATTACCTGCATTTTTGTTATTTTCTTCGATCAATTTCTGCAGTAGGACAGCATGAAATGTCTTTTACAGATAACAATTTTTAATTCCAAAAAGCTAAGGTAAAGATTAAAAATGACTCGTTTGGTTAATTTATAATTTAAATAATTTGAATTCGATCTCTAAATTCACACTTTAAATGAATGTGAAAAAAAAAATGCCTCGTGGTAGGAAATGTATTTCGTAGATTAATTGAAGCATGCGATGGAAGACAAAATATTTAAATGCAGACTTTTACTTGACTTTTGCAGTGAAACGACAATACAGAGAATTTATATTTTTTCAAGAACTGTTTAATGTTTCGATATTAGCAAAAACATTCCCAATGTTTAGTCAAAAAGTCATATAATTTCATTTCTCTCTACAAATAACATTGCTAATGCACAAGTATTGATATTTTAGATTATAATGGGTACGTTTGCTTCACTATGTTTAGACATTTGAACAATATTACACAGTACTAGCATTTACTCAGCTTTAATTTATCTTGATTATTTTTGTTACTTTACTTTATCTTAAAATATCTAATGATAATCTTTGATTATAAATTTAGAAAACATAGTAGTAGGCCCAATTAAGTTGGCCTGGATTTTACTACTTTATAAAGAATGATATCTTTTATTAGGTAGCCATCAGTATAAATAGCCAAAGACTTCTGCTTCATATTAAAACATTTTATAACAGCACTCTTGTATTTGAATAAAGTACTATAACAGTCGTATTGTTTCTGTCCCTATTCATAGCAAAATATTAATTTCCTGAAATATTATATTTTTATTTACATAAAATTATCGTAGAAGTATTACAGCGTATTCAGATGTTTCGTTAGCTAAAAGTGTAACTCAATATATCTTATCAATAAAAATATAGAGAATAAATATAAATCATTGTTTAATTTGTGTCAAAATTAATTGATAGTATTGTTACATTGAAATAAAAAAGTAGTTACTCAAACGTTATGGATTTATTCGACTCTATCAACGTTTCCAAGAAGTCTTCATTTCTAATGATATTTTTTCGATATTTCAATTTTTCCATATGTTTATTTGCATAAAATTCACATAATTTACTTCTATTTTTTATAATTCATTTTTTATATCTCTTTATTCATTGTTTGAAGATATTTTCAAACAACATACAAATTTCATATTTATTAACACATTGATTTTTTTAACGGTGGGTAGAAAAAAAAACCCCATAAAATTCACATTAAAATAATATTTTGATTCTGTTAACCATTTTAACATTGATTTTAATTTGCGCTTCAATATTTAGTTTATTTTTCAAGGGCATTTAACAGGCTTTTGGAAACTGAAACGTTTCTTTACATAAATGTTTCACTTTTTAACTAAATTATTTCAGGAAAAAAATCACTCTAAAATCTACTGAAACTTATGATGTTGTTAATATTAACGTGCTCCTTATAAACAATTTAAGTATTTCAGGAACAAAGTAAAGGATAAATTTAAAAACAAAATAATTATTACTATTTGTTTTTCTTTCTCTTCCATATTGTTAATCCCAGATATACAATCTGAAGGTCAGTTTTGCACATTATTATAGATATTTATAGTTCAGTAATAATCACAGTACAATATAAATAACCATAAAAAATAAAGTATTCATTAAAAATCTAAATGATTTCATTCATATAACTTAATTGCTTAAAATCTGAAATTTTCTTTGTATGATTGAAATTGTTATATTATTTGTATGACTGAATTTATTATCTGGCTGCAAAATATGTCTTATACATGTAAATGTTTTTAAAATGACTCCTGAAACAATCATGTTTAAGAAGGTTTTTTGAAATTAATGGTGCTATGAAACGCAAATGAATGAAAATAGAAATGTCTTTTTTCACTACTATGATATTAGTTGTCATCCAATGTTTAATTGGAAAAGTATATTTAATTTTTATTTTCAGTTTTTTTTCATTGGTAAGAGTTAATTAAATCCTACTAAAGAAATTAATTTTTTGCTTCTCCTCTACCTAATCCAAGTTCAAATAAAGAGCAAAAAATATATATTAAATGTTGCTTTTTTGAAAATCTTCTCTAGTTGTTCAAAATGACATTTTTGTATTGTGCACTTATTAAAATTAACTGTTTATCATGAAACATTATATATATATATATATTATTTTTGTTCAATGACAAATAAGTATTAAACTCCTTATTAATGAAAAAATATTCCTATAAAACAAGTTGCAAGAAAATAAGAATGAACTAGACAGAAATATTTTGCCACTAGATATTTTATAAACTACACAGAAATATTTTGCAACTATATATTTTACAAACTAGATAGAAATATTTTGCAACTAGATATTTTATAAACCAGATAGAAATATTTTGCATCTAGATATTTTATAAACTAGACAGAAATATTTTGCAACTACTAGATATTTTATAAACCAGATAGAAATATTTTGCAACTAGATATTTCATAAACTAGACAGAAATATTTTGCAACTAGATATTTCATAAACTAGACAGAAATATTTTGCAACTAGATATTTTATAAACTAGACAGAAGTATTTTGTAACTAGATATTTTATAAATTAAACAGAAATATTTTTCAAGTAAAAATTTAATTCTAACACAGAATTGTTATCAACACTAAAAGAATTTTAAATTACCATTAATTTAAAAAATAATTTTATGGGCTAATTTATAGACAGATATTATAATATAAATATTTTCTAACAATACATTACTCGAAATTTAAACTACATTTACATTAATATCATTTCATACTGCACCAATAAAAATTTAATTAACAAATAAATTTTCTGGAAAAGTAAAACAAAAAATAATAAATTTTAAAGCTGATTTTTTAATATAAAAATCAATCATTGAAATGAAATGCGAAACGTCTGCGAAATAAGTTATGTAATTAACAGAAAACTTATGTTGAAAATAAAATTTATAAAAATAAAAATATTTGAATAGAGATTAAAATATATATATATATATATCGAATTTCTCTTTCTAAAAGTCAAGAATAAGAAGTAAAAATCATGAATTAATATCTCCTCTGAAGAGAAAGATGTCACAAAAGGGAATGTGTAATAAAAAAAAAAAGAAATTTTTCTTAATTAGTTGTCAACAGGTAGTTGTCACGTGAGATGAAGATTGCTGTTTTCTTACTTGTAATGATTGGTTTCCGGCGCTATGATGGGGGCGTGTCTTAAAGTGTACGTAATTGCAATCGGGCGCCATCTTGGTGTGATCAAATTTCAAACGGTAATTTATTTGTTAGAAACTCACTTTTCATATAGTGGGGGAACAACCACAAATTATATTAACACTTTAAAGTTTAATAGAATCAAAAATAGTTAATATGATGTTAATTTATTTTCTCAGAAAAAATTCTTTTTGTAAATAAAATAGCTATGTCTGATTTCATGCTTTGATTATGAAATGATAAGTTTAGATGTATTCGAAAAGTTAATTAATTTAACTGGGAAATGAAACTGATAATTAATACTAGGTTCATTTATGCATGAAAGTTATTAATATAAATTCATTAATTTCGTAAATTGGGTTTATAAATTTATGTTGCGTCATTAAAAACTTCTGATATCTTTTAATTTCTAATAAACATCAATGTTGGTTTGACTAATTATTCCAGTATGTTTTGTGATATATTCGATATTTCTTTATAATTAACGGGGATAGTTTTTTGTAAATAAAATAAAAAAATTGCATCAAGCATAATAGTTAAAGATAAGAAACCTATAAAAAAATACATTAGCATCTTATCTGCAAAATTGGTAAACGCAATTAAGATGACTTAATGAATGCTAGTGAAAATCTTACAATAAATATGGGAAGAAGAAAAAATAGTTTAATGTCTTAATTGCTAATATAATAAAATATTATTATTCTTTGTTTAGAATATTTTTTAAAATAATTCTTACAACCCTTCAAGAGAGTTGCATAAAACGAAGATTTTTATTTTCTAAATAAGAATTTTGTATAAAAATACATGTTTTACTTAATATTCTTTTTCACAATATATTTTTTAAAAATAATTTTGTTTTTGTCTCAAATCTTTCTTTGTAACAAAACAATCCTTCTCTAAAAATACGCAAATTTTATACTACAAATTTGACTCACATCAGAAATATAATATGTAATTTTCATTATATTGTCACAATTAAAATTTAGATTATAATTCTGCAAATGTAATCTATACAAATGACATTTAAACAATTAAGCATCTGAAATCAAACTTAGGAAATAAATTCCCTTGACAGAATTATTTTAGCTTTGTTCCGTTAAAATTATTGTCTCGAAAGTTATAAGTAAATAAACAAAATAATTTAATTTAAGCTGAACTGAATAAAACTCAAAATACGCACATGCAAAATATATATTTTATAGTATTTGAGTTTTCTAAATTTATCTGGACTGCGATTCCCAAGATATTATTATCTTTGTGATGGTAGAAGTTTTCACTGCTTTCATCATTTGGTAAATTTAATAAAATTTTTAGAGTGACACTAGTTTACAAAAGATTCAAATATCCTGATAAATAAAAATAAACTGAATTAGAGAAAAATATTAGTTTAAAATATTCCTAATACGTTATAGAGAGAAAATTGTTCAACTTTAATCGTGCATTTCTAAGGAGATTTACAAAAGCATTCATAAATGATAAATATGAAGATGATAAATGAAATGTAAATAAAAGATAGAGTAAATAGTTTATTATATTGTAAGAGAGATTATTGATGATCTAAAATTAAATTTAATGTCCACAATGTTGTATATTTTGATTTAATTATTTTTATAATCCCGGTAGGTTACGATAAGGGATTGTCACTTATAATATATATTGTTTTCTTTACTTTCAGTTCAATGTTGTTGTTCTCGTGTGCCAGCTAGGCTGGCAAATTGGGGTGCGCTGCTCCACTTTTACCAGGAGTCCGACTTCTTCAGTACACACACATGCCATGGGGACCCGTTTATAGGGTAGACAACCATTCACAAACAAGGAAAGGACAAAGACAGGATAGAGAGAGTGAAAGTACATCCATGCCTGAACCGTGATTCGAACAGGATTCTATCCGTAGTCAAGAACTCTGACCACTAGACAAGTTGGCCAGCACTTACAGTTCATTAATTTAAATGATAAATGTAATTTAGAAGTATCCATTAAATGAATAGCTAGTAAAAAGCCTCTACATCAATAGAAGTGGATTTTCCTGAAGTGTTTAATTCTTTATCAGTTTAAGAATTTTATCTAATTAGGGTGTGGTTATAATTAATAGCAAGTTGTATTTTAAACATAGCTTTTCTTAATAAGTGTTTGTAATATGTTTCAAGAGATAACTTTGAGATATAATTAACATACAATTGTACTATAAATGATGCAAATTATATATAATTATTTACTTTCTAGATGATTTAAATAAATATAGTGCACTTAAAGAATCATCCAATTATCGAAATCCAAATGGTAATTTTTGTGATATTTATGTTGTAAAAACTATTAATGTGAATAGGTATTAATAAATAACATCAATTAAATATTTTTGATACTAATAATAATTTCCATACTATGAAGCATATTAATATATTTTTTTTAATTATTTACTGTTTATTATACTCATTTTATAATTTGGATAAAAAGGAGAATATAATTAAATTATTAATAACTTAATAAAATGAGAATATATTTGTTTTCCCAATTTAAAGATATTAACAAGAAAAATATAATTATGTTCCAAATATAAAAGTAACATTTGATTACAAATTAAAATAAATTACTCAAAAACCTAAATTTTTAATAGGAAATAAAGCTTAAATTATTTATAAAATGAGTTTGATGAATTTTTTAATATTATAAAAAAATTTATTAAAATAATTAAAAACACTGACAGCATTTCTATTTCTATAACATTTTATTTGCACTATTTATTCAAGTAGAATTTAATAGTAAAAATTACCACTAATTTTCAATATAAAAAATATTTTTTTGTGCGTAATATATGCTGCTTATAATAATAATCTCAATTACATAAATATTTATTTTCTAGACAATTTTGTAAATTACATCTATTTCAATTAAAAATTAAAATATTGTTTTTTAAATAATTATACATTAATTAATTTTTTAAAGAAGCATCATATAATTTTAATACATATATTGCAATGAATTTTTCATTGTTTATGTAAATATTTTTTTGAATTACATGAACTTTTATATGTTTCAAGTTGGTGTTTTTCCCCTAGCTTCTTCATATAGAAAACTAATGCATAAATTTCATAATTACATTATTGTGTTTAAAAAAAATAAGAAAAAACTTTAATTTATGAATTATTATATTTTTAAATTAATTTAAACATTATAGAGTAATATATCCAAAGAAACTCACGAAACAATTTCATTGTCTCTTGTATGAGGGGAATTTTATCTGTATAAAAATGCCACATTAGTTGAATGGTAAATTAATAATGCTAGTTTTCATTTAACATTCTGTATCTACAAGAAAAACACATTAATTTCAATGAATTTTTAAGTTCCAATTTAGAATACCTTTTTCTGATTTTAATATTCTTATAGTGAGGTTTAATTTTTTTTCTTGATTTACATTTCAAATTGAAGACATTATAAATATAATCATAGAGAAATGTATAAACTCTCAAAATAGGCATAAAATAGATAGGTATACATAATACAAAATATGATAAACTATTGACACGTGATACAAACGCTTAGTCATTAACAAATTAAATTAACTTAATCTGAATTTGGAATTAGCGCGAAACAACGAAATCTATTAACTATTCTAAAGCGAAAAATCCTTATATGGAGATTAGTTATTATTTACAGGGTAATTTGATTAATTGCTTTAAGTAAAATTGCGTATTTTTGGAATGATTTTTGTTGAGATATGTTTTTAAATGTTAAATTACACATAAGTCAATCACGATATTAAATACTTATTATTATACATAGATTATAGACTGAAAATAAAGAACTTTTTTCGATCTCTCATTTTCTTTATAAATTTTTGGTCAAACTGGTCCAAATTCTAAAACTTACCCTATGATCAAATTTAAGATAAATTACATTGTTCTACAAAGAAAATCTGTTCTATAAAGTCTGAGAAATTGTCAATTATGGCAGTGGAGATTTGTGACATCTGTACAAGCATCATATTAGATGGCCACGGTCTTCTCTATGCTCCTGAATGTGGCTTTAATATTTGCAAAATGTATAGAGATGAAATCTAAGTTCATTTATCCAAGGTTCAAAGGACTGTAATATCATTTTTAATCGATGATAACTCACGGTGGCACAGGTTTAATGTAAGTTTAGAAACTACAGAAAAGTATAATGTGATAAATAGATTTGATTCGTTATCAATCCTCTGTTGGAACTATTTTCGCGAAAAGTTTAAATACCCTGACTATTTAATACCACGTAAATAGCAGTCTAACAATTGAAAGCTAATGCTATGCCGAGTATTGCTTGTTGAGGGTGATTGTTTTATAAATAGTGGGTCGAATTCATGCATCACAAAGGGGAAAAAAAAAAGAAAAAGAAACACCATTTACAATTGTCTTGTATATGCAGAACAGGAAGTCTACTTTTCTCCAACCGGTGTATGATTTGATTTGTGAAATGTAATTCTGAATTTCAAGGGTACCATAAAGAAATAACGTATGCAGTTGTATCTTCTGAAAATGATTATTTTATGAAAAATCGATATATTTTATGCAAAAGGTCAAACATGTGGAAAGAATTAACAGATGTCATAATTACAGACATATGGAGAAACACATTTCATTCAATAATATAGTTATCGCTGGATTAAACTCGTTGAAAAGAAAAAAAATATTGTAAAAATTGGCTTGTTGCTATTTTGAAATGAATTACAATTGTATCCTTCTTCAAGATGTGAGGAATGGGCATACATCAGCAGAAATTTAAGTTTAAGAATTGCTTAGGATCATGAATTCCATTGTATTTAAAAACTCGTAATCAGCTTAAAGAGCCGCCACTCTGCCTAGTGGTCTGCGTGACTGACTACGGATAGGGAGGTCCTGGGCTTGAATTCCAGTTCGGGCATGGATGTACTTTCTCTCTCTGACTACCTTGTCTTTGTTTTTTATTTGTATGAATGGGTTGTGAATGGTTGTCTACCCTATAAATGGGTACCTATAGCATATATGTACTGAGGAAGTCGGGCTTCACATCAAATTATGGCTCAGTTGAAAAAATGGAGCAGCGATCTTTATATTGCCAACCTAATTGGCACAAGACAACAACAACATCACTTTAAAGAATATTCAGATGAAATGGCGAGTGAATTTTTGGAAATTTTTAATTCATTCCTAAGTAATATCTTTACTAGGTGAAATATAAATTTTTTAACAAACTCTTTCTCTCTTTTAAATAGTTTAAGATGATATACTCATCCATAACAATATACTTATTCACATAACTTAAGTTTAAAAGATGAGACAATCAGTATAGAGCCCACCAATGATCAAAAGCTTTACTTTCTAATGAGTCTGTGACTACTCACTTCCCTATATCATTATGAACATGCTAATTATTCTCATCTGCAAGCATTCATAGGTCGTAGATTCTAATGGAAAACACATGGCTGTTGTTCTTGTTTTCGTGTAAAAAGTGCAAAAGGAAAAAAAAAAAAAAAAAGAAAAGGTAAAAATGACAAGTCATATGGGACCAAAGGCATGGAGCACTTACGTGGCAAACAACGTCAACTTTTTCCGTATATAGGGTGTCATGGCAGCAGTTGGTGTCAATAAAACTCTTGGCTTTTGGCAAAAAATTGCTATATTTAAAATAATAACTATATTTACTGTTCTTTTTACAGTATTTTGCTCATTTATTATTGTTCATAGCATTGCTTTATTTTTGGAATGATGTGTTATAAACGGAACAGTTGAAAATTAAATCGAATGAAAATTTACGTTAGACGCAAAGTTTGAAAATTCATTTTAACTGTAAAGTTATTAAATGTTGATATCTAAATACCTTTTACTTGTGTCTGAATAAATTTTTCATTGCTAACGAATTCGAAAAACTGGAAATACTTAGATGTATTAGGAAAAAACAAAACATTTAATAAATTAAAAAAAAAAAAGTAACTATCATTACTTTTTATTTCAAAGTTGCTCTTATAGGATATGCAGAAAAAAGAGGAATCTGATATTATATTTATTCTTTACAGTCAACAATTACATATGGATGAAAGTTTTAAAATCTTAGAAAAAAATCCTACGCCATGGTGTAAGTTATGACTTAAATTAGTTACACATTCTATAAAATTTCTAAATGAAACATAACTTTGATTTTATGCTAATCGGATAAAACAATTTTTTCACATGATACTGATAAGTGTAACTTTAATTCATATGTGATTTTAAAAATTCCTATGTAAACGAAAAAATATATTATTAATATTTATATTGATATAATACTTTGTGCAAAAAGATTATTTATTTATTTATTTTTTTTATCAAACCACATTTATTTCGTAATTTCTTAAGGCATTAAACTTAACTGTAAAAGTAGGATGAATGTATACGAAATATATTTTTTTTAGGTGTCTGTTAAGTTTATTATAATGAGTTTTTTAACTAAAAATATCTATAAAGAATAATTAATGGAACATAAGAAAACAAAATTAAGAAAACAAGAAACCAATATTTAAAAGTCAAATTACTAAAACAAGAAATCTAAAATTATTTGGTTTTAAATGTGTGTATTCTTTAAATTCTTAAAGTCGGAACGTTTTTAAATTCTTTAAATTTCATAAATAAAATTATTTCTTAGTAGTGAGACATATTATGCTATTTATTTATCAATGTAAAATTATCCCAGTTAAAGATTAAAATTTTTTATACATATTTATGTATGGATATGTATTTTTGGATTTAATCATATTAACAATGTTTAAGCGATTTCTGAAGTATTGCTCACAGAAATTTACATAGATAATTTATTTATAAGTCATAAAAAATAAAAAAAATTTAAAATTTTTTCTATCATACGATTTTAACAGCGAAATTATTAATAATTTAAGAAACTTAAATATTATTAAATTAACAGAAGTTGTATACTTGTGAGATATTTGAAGCTTTTTAAGGTTTCTAACGTCATATAAAGGAGAAAACATCATCTCTCGAGTAATAAAGACACCTTAAAAACTTGTTTGTTACAGACAAGTTCTATTTATAAATTTGGACATGGTTTTCAGTTTTGTTTCTGGAAGAAGTTCTACTTTAATTGCCATAAAATATCCTTCTTTTTACGTCAGGTAGAATCCTGTTACAGCGGTTGGAAGCGGATAAAAAAAAACCCACCATTAACAAGGTTCCGGAATTAGCAGTATTTGTAGAAAAACACAGGATTACCGTCACTTATTTTCGATATCTTTTATCATTATTTCATATTATCTATCGTATCATCGTTCATTTGTTAAAGCAGATTTTATTTCCTTTGTCTGCGCCTGTGTCACTAGTGCGGCTGGGAATATCAATACAGGATTATTCGCTTAAGACTCGGGAACACTTCTTCTTCATAGGTTTACTACCCTTTGTTTAGGGATGCTCATTATTTTTATCATTTTTTTTATACAAGTAAGTAGTAAGAATTGTAGTGAAAAAATTTTAAGGAAGCAAAAAAAGTAATTTTAAAATTTTAGGTTTAATACTAAATGGGAATACATAATTCATCTTAAGTAGTAAGAATTAGTGTTTATTTTTATGTCAGAGTCTATGACAAAGAAACAGCAAAATATTTTCATTTCAAAGCAAATTTGAAAACGTGTGGATTAGATATATATCATATTTTAAACAAAAGTAGACAGCTATTTTTAAAATGTAATAGATTACTGCTTGAAAATAATAGTGTTATAATGGATCTCAAAAATTCAGTTTAAATTTTCTATGAATGAATTATGTTATTTTTTTAAAAAAAAATAAATCATCATAGTTTACAATTAATAAAAAATTAGGCAGAATTTAATTTGAAAACTATATATTCATTGTATTGCTTATTTTTTTGAAAACAAGAACCAGTTTTGATATTTATTTATTTTATATGCAAGAGACACTTATAGTTATTGCTTACATATGATATGAAGATAAATATATTGAGGAATAAAGTTTTTAAAAGCATTTTCTAGTTTTAATAACGACTCTTCAAACTATATTTGTTTTATAATATTTCAATCTAGTTTTTAGATTTCTTTTATTAGAATAAAATCAGAGTTGTAAAAAAATGTTGAATTTTTCTATTAAGTTTATAATCAATTATAAAACGAATTGATTAAGACTTATTCTTATATAATTAGGTTTAATATTATTATAAAATCATATTAAAAATTAAATAAACAGATAAATAAAATTGAATTGATTGCTTTCAAACCTTTAAGTTTTTACCCAAAAACAGCTATCTAATGATTATTGTTAAGTAATGAAATTTTTTCAAAATGTAATTGAAATAAAATTATCAATTATTTCAAGTAAATTTCGAAAAAATTATAAATAGTTAAAACAGCGAATATACAAAATATTCACACAATTTTAAAACCCCAGAACCTGTTTGATAACTTGAACTGTTTCCTAGATTTGCTGGGAAATATTTTTGAGAGGCTACTTTGAACTGCTTTAACAGTTTTATTGATGGAAAACTATCTACAAAAGTAACTTAAACGATTCTTTGACTTTCAAATACTTGGTATGTGTGTAAAGAAAATATAATATTATATTTATTATTTTATAGATCATAATTTTAATAATGATATTTACACCTGAAAATAAAGTTTTTTTTTATGTTGCGAGTTTAATCCCTCTGATGTTTGACTTTGGTGTTTGTCTTATAGCGCCAGGATTAATAGTTGAGATAATTAAAATACATATATATTTCTAGATAAATAAATTAAATTTTTATATTTCGGTAACAGCGGGATTTGCTTCCCTTCTAAGTTTTTTTTATTTTTTTATATATATATTTTAAATTATCGTTATCGATTATGTAGTTGATTACTTTGAAAACTTCAGAAATTTTGAGAAGAAAAAGTAATATATGGATGAAAAGTAAAAAATTAAAAATTTTATGATATAAAAATAAATTCGACAGTTAGAGTATGATTTTGAACTGTATAGAATTTCTACTCACATCCCTGGATTATTTTCCGTTGGATCGGTGTTAAGATAAAAAAAAAAAAAAAAATTGACGTGCGTTTGAAAGATGAGACAGGAACATTATTAATGTCGCTTCTCTCATCAAAAACATGTTTAATCCTTTGCACCCTCTCGCTCTTCCCTTCAGGAAACACAGAAAAAAGTTTTTCGATTAAACTTCTGATGTCTCTTAAAAATGGAGTCTTGAGAAGAGAACTAAATAAACACACATAAACAGAAATCAAATAAAAGAGAAAACGATTTCTACATTTTTTTTTTTACTTATACTTCCACTTCATCTGCTTCTCGTTCTTTTTCATGAAAGATTCGTGTTCTCGTTTTCTTTTAGTCGTAAAAATCGTCTGCCTCTTTTAACTCTGGCGTGTGGAAAACGAACTCTTTGTTGCGCGGCCATTTTTTCCATTCCGCCCTATCTCCCAATCACGGCGGATTCCAGAAAATGTTGCACCCCCGGGGCTCAAGGCCGATCCCGGAAAATGACATTTCGAACTTCCACTTGCCGAGAATCCAGATTAAATAGGATTAGAAGCAGGTCCTGAGAACAGTAGCGAATGGCGGCCATATTCCTTGCCAGCTCCCGCAAAGTAAGTGCCAACATTAAAGGTCTCGGAATAATAACCATTCCCGTATACAACTCTATATCCACCATTTTGTTCTTTTGGTTCATTCAACTACTGGAATCTTTCCGCAGGGGAAGAAAAAAAAATAGAGCTACAGAGAAGACGATATTTGAAATAGTTCCTTGGAGTTTGTTATATGGAACGCATCGGTTTGATTGGTTCGATTCATTCGATTACATTGTAAAACATTCCCAGAAACCAATAAAAACAAGAACCTGAAACACTTTCATTGTAAGTTAATTCGCAGAGTTTGTTTTTTGGTTCTTTGAAAGTACAAGACACACAAAAATCGTTATAAAAAATCTTCATGTTTTGGCATCGTAAAAGAATACAAATGTCTAAAAATATTTCAAAAACATCGCTGAATGTCTAATAGGTATTTATAAAAATGTGTTCTCTCAAAAATTCAAGTTTAATATTTATTTGAAACAATATATTTAAAAAGTCGCCCATAGAATGTTGAGTAGTATTTTTAGGTGGGGCAATTCACATAAAACGGATCGAAGAAATTCAATTCTTTCAGAGTGTGTTTTTGAAAGCTTTTGAATTCAATTGCTTTACATAAATATTGTTTTGAAAAAAATATTAAAACAACACTCAACAAACTTAATTCTTAAATATAATACCAAACATTTTCAAGTTAAAATTTTGAATTTTCGCTTATAATATTTTGGCAGAGACTTTAACTAAAAATGAATTCCTTTAACTGGTTTAATGCATTATTTTACCTTAATTAATCTCGATAGTTAATATATTTTTCCTGTATGTTGTTTTAAATGCATTAAATGTAGACATTTGTATATTATTTATAATTGAACTTCAAATTATTTTCATGTTATAAAGAAGTAGGAATATATCTTTAATTTTCAAATAATAGTGTCTGTAATTATAACTGTAAGAATTATTGTTAAACTCTAACATCCAGATTTAGGAGAAAGGTCAGTTTAAGAAACCAATATTGGCAATGATTTTCAAAGCTCATTTTTGTGTCAAATATAAATCAAAATGATGACCAAACGACAGTATCAAAAATTTTAAGACAAGAATTATGAAGTGTTGATTTCCTGATTCTGAATTATTTTTTTTTGGCATAGCTATAATCATTGTTTTCATTTCCAATAAGCTCTTTCCAATATTTTTATATGGTCATTTATTCTCACTCTGATAGTTTTATTAATCACATTTTCTTTCTTATTTCTTTTTAATTAGCGCCCACACATTAGTAGGATTGTCGCAATTTCACTTATAACTACATTTTCTACGCAAGATATACATAAAATTTATCACATTTTAACTCCAAATTAAGCTCTTGTATTCTTAAATTTGTTTTCAGGTAGCTGTTGTAATGTTTTAATAATTTAGCGCTAAAGGTGATGGTTAGTGCTAAAGGTTAGTGCAAATGGTGTATGATTTACAATTACTTTAATCTTCAGTATTCTTTCGTTCTATGAAATTTATTTCAATCTTTTATAATATGCTTATCTCATTTATGTTTTAATGTTATTTTCTATACATGCGAAAGGTTACACACTTGGAGACAATTACATACTCTAGAAATTGTTGCTTAAGGATAAGAGTTGAAAACTAATTCGCTTATAATTAACTTTGTTAGTAGCTTTTTGCTTATAATTTGGATGATATTATTCAGTTTCCATTTAAAATGAAAATATTACGTAAAAATTAGTACATGAACAATATATTGTAGTTTAGAAAAAATAAAGTTTTAATTTTTACAGTAAAATTATGAAATTTTGCAGTAAAATTTCTTTTGAAAATTTAAATTGTTAAAAAATCGTGGAATTTAGAATTAAATATATATATATATATATATATATATATATATATATATATATATATATATATATATATATATATATATATATATATATATATATATATATATATATATATATATAACACTGCATTTAAAATTAGATATGGAATTTAAGACAAACACTATTAAATTCATTTAATAAATTGATGGTTATAGGATGCTTTAATGCCTAAAATTATGAATTAATTAAAGAAATGTATATATCTGTTAAATACGGAAAAAAAGACATTTAAACAAATTCAATTAAGCCATTGGATACTATTCTAATTCCTTTTGAGAAAGCTATGGAAAGTCTAAAATTATAAATGCAGTAATCATTTATAAAAATTAATGGATTTGAATGTGTGGTCAGTAAAAGTTAATAAGAAAGTTTAAATCAATTATTACCTCATGTTATCTCAAGTACATTACGAAATGAAAGTACTCAAAATGATATCATGAGATAAATCAGAGGGTTATGCCTCTATAGTACATGTTAAGTACAAAAGGTAAACAAGAAATTTCTTGATGTTTTCAATGATTCAAAAAAACATACAGAAAGTATAACTTGTTGTTAGTCCTCGAAGTATCGGCATTCAGCACTTTCTGCCAACGTATCTCCAATCAATCCTCTTGCTATAAAGCTCGTGGTGAGATTAGCACGCAAAGAAGTTCATGAGAGCTTGGCGCCAGTCTGCTTCATTGGTGAAGGATTTTTCATGAAGATGATTGTTGAGGGAGTTAAAGAGGTGGCAATGCGATTATGCAAGGTCAAGTGATTAAGAAAGATGGCACAGAATTTCCCAACCAAGTCTCTGCATGGTGTTCCTGGCCTCCAGCGTGACTTGCATCCTCTTGAGACAGTACACCTTTGTGATTAACCAGTGCTGTCTCCTTCTGTTGCAATGCCTGTTGCACACGTTATAAATGCTGTGATTACATGTCCGCAGTGACTGTTTAGCCCATTGGTAGCAGGTCATAGTAAACCACTTTATGACTAGTCCAGCAGACACCAGCTTCATAACAGAGGGAAAACTCTCCCGACCTGAATTGGGAAATAAATGCCCTGGTGTATGTTCATTCACAACATTATCCTCAAATGCTTGATATATTTGGCCACTTTCAGCAGTTGATTATTCCACTATGAAATTGTAATGCAAACAACAACACCTGTACGCATAACTATTGATGAATATGAACGATGGACCATCTTTTATAACAAATAATATTCATTCTCTCAACCGACTGGTGTCTTAACCATGTCAATGCATACTTATTCTCACTTTATTGAATGGCAACGTGAAAACGGCATGAACTTTCTTGTGCATATAATATCATTACACATACAGTTGGCAGAAACTCATATGAACCAAAGAAATTAACATTTTCATAACAGAATCAAGAATTGTACATATTTCACCAATAAATAAATGTTACTATAAACTATTATCATAATTTCTTTTAGCACGAATGATTTCTTTTTTATGTCTTACAGATAATATAAATCATATATCTGTAAAAATATATTTTTGAGTATTTATATTCAAAATCATAGTTTTCACAGTTCACTTTGACTTACATAGAGGTGAAGAAATATATTTTTATCTTATAACAGGTTCTAAATGTATCATTTTATTACAATTTTTATCGTGGAAATCTAATGGTTTATTTTTAGTAAGCGTGACTTTATGCGAAAATGATGTAAAATGTACTGAGCAGTTTAATTCATTGAATGATATCTCAGAATCTCCAAATCAAAGTGACGTTGCATAAACACCTCATATGCATAGAATGACAATATTTATTCACCAATTTTTAGTGTAAACAAAAAGATGGCTCTCATAAATCTTCAACCCATACACCAGATTCCAAAAATCCCCTGCCGTCTACTCGACAGTTTTATTTCGAATCCTGGAATCCACAAACAAACGCGTGCAATTTACCGAATTGAAGTGGCAACACATATCAGGCCGATATTTTATCGCATTTTTAAGTCCCCTCCTACCATGCCCCTGCTTACCGAACACATAACATTAATGATACCTTTGGGTGACATTTAACTTACCGATTACAGTTTTTAGTGCCGTCAGCTAAAAAACCAGTTTTTTTTCCTTTGCTTCGCTTAGTGCTGCCGTTTTATGGAGGCGTTAGATTTAGGGTTTTATCTAGGGTAAATGAGAGTCATTGGGAAGGGGTTATGGACTTTTAATACGGCCTTGATTATTATGATGGCAGGTTTGGGTCCTTGGTGAGGAGGAAATAGAGACCAAGGTGCTATTTACAATGTAGATGCAAAGGCAGACAGAGAAAAGGAAAAAAAAAATGTTAGCAATCTGAACGTTTTTCTTCTTACTCTTCTTTCCGATGTTTTGGGAGCCTATACATGTATCGAATTTTTAATTAAAAAGAAAGGAAGGTTATTAAAAAGCAAGACTTTTAACTGTTGAAATGAAAGTAGGGCCTGTTGTTAATTTCGAAATGTCGCGGTATCGATGACAGGGTCGTTAAATTTGAAAGGCCTGAAAAATGCACTTCACAAGCCATTACAGTTGATTTTTACGAGGCTGCCTTCTATGCGTATCCATCTTCTAAAACCAATAAAAAAAGAGCTCCTTAATAAACTGCATGCTAATTTTATGTTTATAGAAAGGGTTCGTGACATTATAAGATGCATTTTATTCTCGGAAGACAAGCCTTTCTTTTCTCAAGTTAAATAATGACCTCTTTCTAAGACATTATGCTGATAAGAGGTTTTAAGTATCTTATCTAAATTTAGAATCCAAGAAAGTACTTTTTAAGTTCTTATGGTATATATATTCTTATGAAAAATTGTTCAAATTCTTATACAGAATTTGAACAAAGGTTTTTGACTATTCTGTACAGAAATATGTATTGGAATAAATGAACAAAATTTGTTACACAATCACAAAAGTGGATTCGCAAATATAGTAATGAAATGCAAAATTGACTTTTTCTACTTCAGAATTTGCGTTACGGCTTACCATGCGCAAAGAAGAAAGCCGCATAAATATATTGCATCTCTCATTAAATTCACTTTCAAAAGCAAGTTTTGGAAAAATAATTACAATTTAATCATTTAAATTTTGCTTATAATCAGTTTTACTGTTATGTATTAATATTACATTCGGCATAAAAATTGTAGTATATCAATGATAAATGTGATAGAGAAAATAAATTCGGAGCAGAAAGTGTGGTAAATAAATAATGAAAGTTTGAAAATCACGTATTGTCATTACTATTACTTTAAAAATTAAAATTGTTCATGGTAATGAAATATTAACATCGTTATAAAATATATACAATACATAGTTTTCTTCTCATTAAAGTGCATGGTTTAGCTTTTTACTGCTATTAAAAAAACTGATATAATTTCAACGATTCTAAATTTTGTCGGAAAATTTGTCATTAGCAAATTAAATTGATTTTTGATTTTAAAAAAAACATTCCGTAGAAGAAGTTATATCTTCACCAATAAATTTGATGAATTAACACTTATATTAAAGGTATAAATTACTTAAAAATACTAAGTTGATAAATATAAGATTATATTTACTAATTTAGTATTTTTAGGCCATTTATGCCTATAATATAAAAGCTAATTCATTCAAAAAAATTATATTTTATTAATTTCTTTTTATGAGTAAAATATATATGATATATTTTAGTATGAGACCACAATAAAAATCGATGCTTTTTGTACCGACTTCAAAATTTCAAGCACCAAAAGAATACAATTTTAATATTATAAGATTTTTCGAAAATGTGTATCCTTAATCGCATCTTCACTAAATAATTTAGGTCAAAGATTCGAAGCTAAATATTGCTTAAAAATGGAAAATATATATTGAGCTTTTGTTTTCTCCATGTACATTTATTTGGATGAATGCTTGAGAGTTTTCTTCTCAAGTATTCATTAGTCATTTATCATGGAATCAAGCGAATATAGTCTATTCTCTATGAGCAGTCATTTCGTACTGCTAATGACTACAATTATCTGTAGTTGTAAAGCTATCAATTCAAAGTTTCAAAATTGTATTGCATATATTGATCTTATTTACAAAACCATTCACTTTTGGAATTCAGTTATTATAGGTAACAACTTTGTAACTCCTTTAATTTCTTTAATTTTTTTAGTAATTTAATGAAACATTTCCGTGTATATTATGTCGTTAATTTTCAAAAGTACGTGAATCATCAAGTTCTACTTTAAGTTTCATTTTGTACGTGTTTATATCACATATTTTTATGCATAAGATTATTTTTGATATTAAAGTTAATAAATGTATTTTTTTATCATATAAGAATTTAAATTTAAAACGCGTGACTTTCTAATACAAACATACAATTTTAACTCTAAAAAATTTCATAATAACGAGTATTTTCCTGTGTTAGATATTGCATTTAAAATATATTAGTGCAATGACCGCGCACACCTGTTTTAGAAGCTCAAGCACAAATGAAATGTCTAAATTAACGCAAGACCTATTGATCTGCTAACACAGAATGGTAGGCGTCATTAGAAGTTATGGGTAGCCCACTCATTCTAATATTTATAGCTTTTCATCGGGTATTTCATCCCTTTACCCCACCCATTCTTTCTAAAACCTAGAATCTGACCTGTAAAAGAAATGAGAAACTTTAATCACAGCAACAACTTAGAAAGTATTTTCGGTGTGGGCCCTGCTTCCCCCTCAATCTATTCAACCCCTGCAACCACTTTGAGGTATGGCCGATGGGATGCCTTCTTAATTAAAGAAAGTAGCGAGAATAAATGACCTATGACGAAATGCTAGCTGTATCCGTATCCCCCACCACCCTGGAAGATATACGAGAGAATGTTGAATTCCCCATAGAAAATTTAGCTCTTCAACCTTTTTTTTAAAGTTTGTTATTGTAACATCTCAACTTAAACGAACGCTTAGTTTTTTTTAGCATAATATGTATTTTTTTTCTAGTTTGCAATTTAGCAAACTACAGGCAAACGCCCTGATCATAACGTACCCTCATTTTGCAGTCCATCCTGATCAAGCGGAAAGAATTCAGCAAGGACATAAATTCGTTCTCAGTCAGACGCTTGTACTTTAATTAAAAAGGACACGGGACATTAATATTTCATCATCAAATCTCATTTCTGGGGTATTTGAGTTTTACAAACACAAAGGCTATACGTTTTTAATAAATGTATGAGTTCTTATATAGATTTTGTCTAGGCATAAGAGTTATTTAATTAAAATTTTCTGGTTCGAAGAAGATACTATCATGAAATCATCTTGAGAATGTAAGTATGTATATAAATATTTTTTTACCTATTATATATATCGGCGACGTTAAATTTTTTAGAATAAAAGAGAAACCCAGTATGTACTCTCACTAAAGAAGAAATAAACTTCTCAATTTTTCTATTACCGAATGCTACAATGTTTACGAATCATTTGAATGAATTTTTAAGATTTCCGAATCTCGTATTTAAGAAATAAAAATAAAAAAATCTTTAGATTATCAGTAAAAGTTTAAGTTGAAATAACATGTAAAATGTTCTTAAAATTTTTAAATTTATCTGTGGAGAAAGAAATTTTGAAAAAAAAAATGTAAATATAATTGCCAATGAGAAATATGCTTAAAACATTTCTAAATATCACCAAACAAAATATATTATGTAGCTGTTAAAGCCACTTTACAGTTACGTATATCTAGAAAACATGTTTTTATACATTCATCTTCTATTTTGAAGACAGATATTTGCTTTATTTTTTTTAATTATTAATTGAAATTTTAATTAATTGAATTATTTTATAATATAATTCCGATTGAGTTAAGTTGCCATGTGTCAAAAGTGATAATAGAAAGATAAACAATCCAAACTTAGATAACATATTTTAATAAAATACTAAATAATTCACATAAATTATTACTTTAGATAAAAATTAATTAGCCACACGATAAACTTGCTTTTGAATAAATATTACATTCATTGAATACATTCCAGAATTGTTTCATTGAATGTCTTCTTTAACTGAAAATATATTTCAATTTGAAACTACAGTAAAAAAAGGTGTAACACTAAAAGTATCATAGATTTAAAATTGTTTGAGTTGTGTAATTAATATCAAATATCTAATTAAGGAGAATTTATTTTTTTAAACTTGAAGGAAATTAGAGTTTCCTTCTTTACCTTAACTAAAGAGTAGGATTTAATTAGAAAGTTGATTACGAATAAACAATTAGTTTTCTTAATTCCAAAAGATTTAAATGAATGAAATAGGCTCTAAAATCTTTCTCTACATTCTTAAATCTATTTCAAGATCTTTGGAATTCAGTAGTAGTTTTTTTAAAGAACAGAACGGTCAGCCTGCAGAAAAACAATAAAGAATGTTAATTATCTCATCAGTTCTTTTGTAACTGTAATCGAAAAACTAAGAAGCACTAACCGTTTATGATATTAAGCAAACAAGCGCAACTTCTTAATGATTAGCATAATTTTAAAACTAGAAAATTACAGTTAAATCAATTTCTTCAGCATAAGCATTTGCTTCCTTCAACAAAAAATAATGATTATTATTTAAAAATTAAGTATTTACTAAATAAGTAATTTTAGATTGATACTCACACACACACACACACTAAAAAAGTTGAATTCATTGGAGTAAGAGATCTTAGAATACGGTAATTTTTTTTATCACATATTATAGATGTTGTAATATATAATATAGATTCATTTATGGTGAAAATTGTAGAGTAAAGCCAGCGAAAAATCAAGTTGATTATAAAGCAGATTTCGTTCGATGTTTTCTTTACCCAATCAGGGACCATTATTCAGAAAAAATCTATGTACATGAAATAATCATGTGTAATGTTTCCCTATTAATGTGGCATTAAATAGGAAAAAAGATGTCAGGATTAAGCTTATTCGCAACTGTTTTAAAACTATTGAAGGTCATAATAAAGGTGAAAATTAAACCAGCAGTTCAAAGATCCATAAGGTAGTTATTAATATATGATGTTACAATTTAATTTTATTTATATTACTAAGCAAATAAATTAATAAGTATACTTGTATAGTTAAAATACAATAGATACGCTATAATAGCTAAATTAAATTTCAAACCATCAAAACAATCTTTTTTTGATATACTTGAGTTATCAGCAAAAATGATTACAAAATAAAAATATTCGAATTTTGGAATTCGAGATAGCCTTAAGCACATTATTTACACATTATGTAGTAGTACATAGATTTAACAAATTAAAGTTAAATACTTTCTTGTATAAATAATTAAGTTTGTTTTTGAAAATTATCTATATAGTGTTTCCTTATTCATAAAAAATTACCTCTGATTATTTTAAATAAGGTTATATCACTTTATCAGTTAATAATTTTTAGGAAGAAAATTAATTTAAAATTAATCAGAAAATCAGAAATACATCTAATCAATGTTTATATTTGAGCAGTTTGAAATCATTGAAATTTTGAGATGGTATGCATTGTAATGATAAAAAAATGTAACATTATTTTTACATTGCATCAGTGGAGAAAACTTACTCATCTGTTTATTGTTATGTTTTTTTTTTTTTTTTTTTGTGCTTAAAAACACGACGCAAATTCAGCGTACTACAAATAATAAATTTATTGAATAGCAGGAAAGCAGAAAATTTTTATAACCCCCTTCAAATTTTGAAATCTATTTTCTGCTTTTTGATACAATTCCTACTTTTAGAAGAAAAAAAAAAAGAATTATTTTTCTTGGGAAAAAGAATGCAATAATAAATTTCTTAACCTCAAGCCTTCCTTTATCCGTGCGATCACCAGGTGTTGCATTCGCTTCGAAATTTAAAAAATAAATATGTATCGTGCTTTTTGATCTTCATTTTGCAGAAACTTCCGATAATCAACAGTAGATCTTAAGATGATCCAACTCGGGTAGAAAAAAATAAAGAAAATATATATCCCTATGAAAAAAAAAATCTTTCATTTTTAACCACCACCCAGCTTTTCCCCATTTACCGAAAACTATGATATATAAAATATAACTTCTCTTCACACTACGGCATCGAATAAATTTTGAAGAAAAAAGGAATAAAATTGTCAGTAGAATGAAAAAAGATTAAAAAAAAAATGAAAAAAATTCTTCACTAGATGAAATTGAGTTGCTTCAAAAAATCCAGACGTCACATGTGTTTATGAACTACCCCTGTGGGTAGAAAACGGTATTATTAGTATGCTAAGTTGAAGACAGATGGCGTACAACAGTAGTGAAATAGAGATTAATTTTATGCTGAATATAACCCGAGGAGGGATATTTTTTTCACTGCACCTTGCTGTTCTGTTGATCAGCTAACTTAAAAAAAAAGGCAAGGGAAATGGAATAATTTTTGTTCGCATTTTTTCCCCACTATCGATCCAAGGAAGAAAGTATATTTTATTATTACTATCTCTAATATCGCCCATCCCACTATTGCCCCCCAAAACTTTTATTTCAGATTCCGGAATATAATCTTTTTCCCTTAATATTTCAGGGAAAGAAGGGAAAAAATATATTCTTTGTGCGCTTAAAATTTTTATCCCTCTTTCCATGTGCTTATGTGCTGGGTGTGGCACATATTTTTTACCACTTCTGTTAGGGTGTGATTCTTACCACCGAATGTAGTTCTTTATCGTATCTACGTGCGAGGAATATATAGGTAAGAATTCTACCAATGCATTTCTTGTTCCGTTTCAAGTCAATATTTTTGAGAATTGTATTTCACCCTTTTTTTTTTTTTTTTTTTACAACACGAGAATATCTTATAAATATTCTTTTTAGGCACAAAGTTCGTGTCATCTAAAAATATAAGAATTTATAATAATACTACAATATAAACTATGTTTAAATCATTCTGTTCATTAAAAAAAAATTAAGGATTAATTTTATTATCGTCTCAAAAATATTGATTTTTTTTGTAAAACCATTCTTATATATATATATATATATGTCATGAATTTTTCATTCTTTATCATTTATCATAAGAACAGCAAAACATATGGATGAGGGGGTAAAGATTTTTGCTCTTAACTATGTATTATCAGGTCTAATTATGATGAGTTTTACTTAACTATAACAATGTTTACAAAATAAATAATTTATTATTAACGAGTATTTTATTTAAAAAGAAAGTATATTTTATTCTGCCGTTTCGGCTTGATCTGTGGTTTCTGCTCACGATTATTTAGACATTTGTATGCAGAAGCTAGTGATATCCTCTGTCTTATATGGATTAAAATATAAAAACATATTTCAAAAACTTATTTTCACTTGAGTGTGTTAGTACGACTTAGTAGTAAAACGATGAATAAATATATTTGCTACAAAAGTTCAACAGTGACGTTTAATCTACATTTTATGTTTGCTTGACGAGCTGAATGGTCAGGACCAAAGTCTGCAGGTCAATAGCTTATGAGTTGGATTCCCCTTTTGAGATTTGATGTTTGTGTAATTCGTAATCTTCTTTGGTTGCTTATGGCTTCGATTGATTTTAATTATGTGTAAAAAATTTGGAATAAAAAAAACAAATATTTGTTTTTTTAGGCTACTTCCTTCCTCATGAGTAATATTATCAATTGGATAGACATGCAGTTGTTATCCATTAAATTTATAAGAAAAATTTCTATGGAAAATATCGCTTAAATTTTTAATTTTGTATGCCATTTATTAATTCTTATAGTAAAAGCGATTTGTAGAATTTATAACTTTAATTTTATAAGGCAACAACAACATATTTAAAAAAAAAAGCTTAAAAATGTAACTTTGAATAACCATGCAATTAAGGTATAAAAATTTTGAGATAAAGAAATCTTTCTTTTTTTCATTATTAAAATCGGAAAATTTATCATATTTTAACAGGAATCAAATTTTTAGAAATGAATGATTCACTTATTATTTTCACACATTTTATTAATCATTTTAACTACAAATTTTTCTTATGATTCATTTATACAAATATACGAAACTCATATCTGTATTAATAACAACAGTGTTTAAGAGCTATATTTATTATTGATTTACAAGATTGTATTTAGGAAATTTTGTTTCGATTGGTAACTAAGAAAAATCTTGCTTTAATGATAATTTTCAGCTAGAAATCTACCATAGATGTCACAATTTTAAATTTCATATATAAATTTCAGCAACTTAAACACATTTTACTTTTAATTCCAAATTTATGGTATAAATTATGAATATTAGTAATTTTAAATGCATATATTTCAATCATTTTTTTTAACAATTTCCTTTGTAAAAATATTTAAACCTTTTAATTCTCCACATACAAAGAATAACTTTGAACTAATAGTAAAATAAGATTATCAATATAAATAAATTAATATCTCACACATGGGATTATCTGAGTTGTATGTTTCAAATGATCTATGTAAAGTAGGTTTATAAATTAACAAAGAGTTACGGTGTGTTTTATATAGTATGTAGAAAATATTAAACTCTCTATCTCTCTTCTTCATTTTATCACTTCAGTTAGATAATTAATAAGAGATATTTAAATACCTCTATATTTTTAGAATATTATTGGAGAAGTATATAAAAGTAATATATATGATGCGATTTTCTTACGTACTTGTTAAGAATTCGAAAACCATAAAAACAGTTTTTTTTTCCTTTAAAGTAGAAATTTTTCAAAAAATTAATTTTTTATTAAAACAAAGAATTAAAATTAACAAATGAAATATTTAAGTGAAAATAGTTACTTAAATTAGTATGTTTCATAGCATACTAGTAGGATTAAAACTACACATATTTTTTCTTATCTTATACAAATTAATAACCTTTTCTAATTCTGACAATAAATTAAGTTAACATTTTTCATGAATAACACTGCATATTGGAAATCTTTAATACATGAATTAAATAACTTTGGTGATTAAAGATAAATCCACATAATTGTAAATAACTGTGCATATTCTAAATTAATTTTATAATATTATATAATTCTACATTTCAGATTAAATTATGTAACGCTTATGATCAAAATTATAAAATCATTTGAACTACTATCACCATTGGAATTATTATAAGAAAAAACATAATAGTGAAAAAATTACAATTTCAGATGAGAATAACTTTTAGCATGAAGAGTTTTAGTATCTAAGAAAAAGACTGATTTTTAGGGTCAATGATTTTAAAATGAGATTTCATCCCAATATAACTAAAGTTTTAGAAAAGGAAAATCTAAGTGAGATTAAATATGCATAAGTAATCTCTAAAATAATGATTCTATTTCACTTTTTCATAAATTTTAAAATTTATGATTAACAGAAAAAGCTCAATTGGAGCTTCTTTGAAAATCGGATCTACCAATTTTACAGAAAAGTTAAGCATATGGGTTTTCAGGAAAATAGACTTTGAAGTAAATTAAAAATTAATTCTTACCATTAAAATATATTCTTAATATTAATTTAAATTCGTATTCAAAGACATAGTATATCCTTTTAATATAAACTTTCTTATTTTTCTTGAATAAGTGATTTAATAAATTCACATTTGAAACAATACCAATTTATCTAACATTTTTTGCAAAGAAGATACACTTATTTTTTACGTACAATTTATATATTATTCTTTGCATAAATTCTGTGAAATAAATTTTAAAAGAAAATACTTCAAAGAGATTATCTTAAAATAAATAGCTAAGATAAATTATTTTAAAATAGTTTTAGTGTTCTGAAAAAAAAATAATGTATGAAAACTTAGAAAAAAATATTACACTTATATTGAATATCGAAATTTTGCATTTAGCTCTTTGAAAAAATGTATAGAAATCTCTATTTTAAATTTACTTTAAAATAAAAATACAATTCCTCTAAAGATGCTTTTATGATATATTGATTAAATAATATCTGCATGCATTTTGGAAATTATCTATAAAATAAGTGCATTTATTTTATTTTTGTCATTTTTCCTGCGTTAGATTATGGTGAAAGACGTATTTTCTTTTAATAAAAGTAAACAAGCAAACACAATGCCAGAAACAAAAGTAAAAAAGGGAAATTGTATACATATAAAAGGGACAAAATGTAATCACAAGGAAACGTACCCAAAACAACCAAGGGAAAATAATATATAAGCCAATAAAAGAAGATTAGTGTAGGGAAGAGGAAGGGAAAATCTGGTAGGGAGATTACCACCAAGCTAGTACCTGAAGAAAAGCGGGAAATGCAGTGCAGAAAAGCTAAAAGAAGTTCTATCCCTAAAAAGGGGGAAAAAAACACTGGCAATTACTTACTGAGTACAATAGAGAATGAACAAGACCAAAAATGGCCGACCGTTAACTTTTATTCATATCCTTTCTCACTTAAAATAATGAAGCCAATTCTCCGACTCTGAGAAGTGTTTGATAAAATGTTCCAGAATTTGAGTTTGTGTGCTTTAAAAAAAGAAGGAAGAAGGGAAAAAGGAGATTTCATTGAGCTATCTCGCTGGGAAAATTGCGTACCTTTTTCTTTATTTACCTAGCTATTTCCTTAATTCCTCCACACTAGGGAAAAATTAGATTTGCTTTAAATTGCTTACAGTTGTAGAACTTCAAAGTTCTAGCTATTTATATTTAAGCAGTAAATGAAGGAATGATTTGGCACATTTTACGTTTTTGGATTAGAAAATTAGTTAAATTACTTGGCATAGAAATTGAAACTAATTATATTATTTTATGGCATTTAAGTCTCTCTCATATATGCAATGAATGTTTGCATTTGGAATGTTTTATTTTAAGATACTTTAACCACACTTATTACATTTATAACCCTACTTATAACACCAAAGTTTTTATATTTACAATATTCTTAATCAAATAAACTAAATCACAAAAATAAAATTGGATTTTTATATCAATTACAAAAAGGAAAATGAAATAAAGATTTTAGAAAATATTTAATTTTAAAACTACTTATGAAAAGGAAATTTTAAAAAATCCCAGTTTAATAATTTTTTTAAAAAGTAAATTATTTTAACGATAAAAAGAATTATTAACATATTGGTCTCTAAATATGCACAATACCATTTACTGCAATGAAAGTAAGTGTTCTAATAATCTATTTATTATAGTATAATTAGTACCTGCCATATAGATTGTGAACATATACATCTTCTCGCTTAAATCTCACAATATTAATATACCTGCAATGCTGAGGCATTTAATATATAGAAGAAAATAAAACACAAAAATATTTAATAATATATTTCTCAAAATGTTCATG
Organism: Latrodectus elegans; assembly: GCA_030067965.1. Classification (NCBI taxonomy): domain Eukaryota; kingdom Metazoa; phylum Arthropoda; class Arachnida; order Araneae; family Theridiidae; genus Latrodectus; species Latrodectus elegans. The sequence continues at coordinate 31,506,404 of CM057818.1, read as the reverse complement.
AAATAATTTAACTTTTTATAAATGTTTATTCCAATTTGATTAAAGAATCTTTTTAAAAATTTCTTATCTAATAAATTGCAAAAAATTATAAGCAAATTTATCATATCTTTATTTAGTGATTCGTGAACATCTAACGGAAAATAATGATTTACATGTACAGGAGGCTTGCATTAACGAGAAGAGCAGGTGTTTATGTTATTGAGAGTTATTACACAATTGATTATCTCAGACATCTAAAACTAAATAATGAATTACATATGCAACAGACTATGTTAAAATGAAGAACAGGTGATAACTGTTTATGTTATTGAGAGTTATTACACAATTGATTATCTCAGACATCTAATACTAAATAATGAATTACATATGCAACAGACTATGTTAAAATGAAGAACAGGTGATAACTGTTTATGTTATTGAGAGTTATTACACAATTGATTATCTCAGACATCTAATACTAAATAATGAATTACATATGCAACAGATTATGTTAAAATGAAGAACAGGTGATAACTGTTTATGTTATTGAGAGTTATTACACAATTGATTATCTCAGACATCTAATACTAAATAATGAATTACATATGCAACAGATTATGTTAAAATGAAGAACAGGTGATAACTGTTTATGTTATTGAGAGTTATTACACAATTGATTATCTCAGACATCTAATACTAAATAATGAATTACATATGCAACAGATTATGTTAAAATGAAGAACAGGTGATAACTGTTTATGTTATTGAGAGTTATTACACAATTGATTATCTCAGACATCTAATACTAAATAATGAATTACATATGCAACAGATTATGTTAAAATGAAGAACAGGTGATAACTGTTTATGTTATTGAGAGTTATTACACAATTGATTATCTCAGACATCTAATACTAAATAATGAATTACATATGCAACAGATTATGTTAAAATGAAGAACAGGTGATAACTGTTTATGTTGTTGAGAGTTCTAATAGTTGATTATTTTATACGTCTAATGCGAAATAATGTGTTACATGTGTATGGGCATTGCTTCAAAGAAGTCGTGATTATTGCTTATGTTGTCGAGTATTATTTCCTAATTGACACTGTTATAATTTCGTATACTGATTGGGAAAGTGAATATTTATTGATAAAAGTAATCTATGTTGTTGTTATTCCAAAGAATGCCTTTTTAAATAAAAAAAGAAATCTTTGATTAGCATAAAAAATGCAGATATGTGTATACAGACCCAGTTTAAAAACTTTAGTGCAGATCACGATTTTGATATATGTTTCCAGAAATTAAATACCTTTATACTAGTTCTATAAATTATATGTTAATGTTTTATAAGAGACATTATCAGCTAAAAGATCCTAAAATCATTGCAATAAAAATTGTTAACAGAGTGTTTAAAGTAAGAATTAGTCCTTGAAAGAAGACAAATTCTAATGGCAAACACAGTTCAGTATTTTTTACAAAAACAATATTTTATGTAAAATTTTAATATTTAATACTATTTTATCAAAATATTGTTGATGGAAAAATCATGCCTACTCTTCTAAATGGCTTACATTTATTATCTTAAAACTTCAGATATATTATATTACTTTTACTATTTTTTATAACTTTGAAAGAATACAAATATGTCAAAATACAATGATTAGTTTTTTTAGGCAGTGTTGTAGCTGTTTTTATTTTGTTTTAAAAATTAATTATTCCCTTCAGTAACTAGATATTATTTATAAATTATTGAATTATATAAAGAATTACAATTAAATTAATCATTTCTTTCGATTAGAAACACTTTGTTACATGGTATAAATTTAATGGTAATCTAATATTATGTTTTTATAATAAACTTTGTTGCGCATTTGAATTTTATTATATATAAAAATTTCAATTAAGTACATCTTTATGATTTCATTCTTGACGAATAGAGCAATTATTAACAATAACCCCTCAAATAATAATGTTTTTAAAAACATTTGCTGTAAAATATTTTTAAAATATTCAAATTTTAAAATTATACAAGAATTTAAAATTTAAAAAAATAATAATATATGCTTTATTTTACTCATACATTACTTTTTCCGTTATAATTATGATAAACATAATGAATATTTTTTCAACAAATAAAATAGAGATAAAAAGTAAAAATATATAATTAGGAACAGTTTAAAGTAATGATTATATATATACATATAAAATATTGATCATACTTACAAATGGAAAAACTCCGTGTGTAAATTTTCTGTTATTTAATTGACATATTCTGAAAAATTAATAAAGTAAATTATAATAACATTGATAAATAAATTACATAAATATAGAGTCCAAAATAGAAAAAAATAATTTATTCACTTTTTAAATTGATTAATTTATGATATGTTCATTTTTCAGGATTAAATTTTTTAATTTTTATCTTGAAGTAACTTTTAGAAACCGCCTCGCTCTATAATAGCAGTAATTATTAATCTCAATTTTTACTTAAAAATATTCTTTAAAAATTATTCAGTTTTAAAATTTTAAACTTTGTATCTGAATTAATTATAAATTTTTCAAAAGAAATTGTATATATTTTGTAGAATATATATCTATTAAAAAAACATGAAAAGTAAAATTGTTTGTACGTTAATGTGTGAAGCTGTTTCAAAATATATCAGTGGAAAACATTCTACTTTTTATATTATTAGTTAATCTAATTTTGAAAATACTAAAAGTTATATTAATGAAAAAGATTAAAAATGATCGTATAATTATCTGAAATAAATTTAAATATAGAAATTATAAAAAAAATGTTTTTAGCATTTTAAAATGTGCTGAAAAGTAACATAGATTCCATTACCTTTCGTTCGTCTTTATTATTTAAAATATTATCTTTCTTCGTTTATCTTTATTAATTAAAATTGGTCCGATTATCTTTGTTAATTAAAACTATTATTCAATCAAATAATTAAAGCTAAATTTTATAGTTTTAATTATTTAATCGCTTACATAGTAATCATACGTTTTGAGTTAGTCAAATAATTAAAACTACCGACATCATATTTTAAAATGTTAATTCACACACTGCCAATCGCACTTCAAATCTTCTTCATGCTTAAAATATCTTAATAAGACAACTTGAATCTTCAGATACTGAAAGTTTTCTCTTAACTTATATTGTCATTTTTAATTATTAGGAAAATGCATCATTGCATAAAAATGTAATCGATTATTTTGAAATTTTTGTGGCATTATCACTTCGAAATTTTTTTGCATATCGTAAGGTATTTTACTATAAGATAGCAATGTGGCAGTTACTTTAAAACAAAAACATATTATTTTTAATTAGGATTTTAAATATTTTGCTTCAATTTGATTCTTAATAGATAGTCGTTAATTTTTAAGCTAAAAAATTATTGCTTAAATATCATCATATCATCAAATGTATATAAAATCTATGTATTAAATTTAGTTTGAAACGTAAATAAATAAATATGACTATTTTAAGATAAATCACCATTTATTTGTAATATTCAAAACAATCAAGTTTTACATTCCTGTAAAGAAACATTTACTAAATCAGAAAAAGGAAATATAACTTTCTATATTTACAATAGTTTGTTTGTTTGTGGCTCAACGGTCATTTTTTGCACACGAGGGCTAATTAGACAGGGACCTACGGCTTAAAGTGGATTCCGAACCACTACAAACATCCATGCCAAAGGTGGGATTCGAACCCACAAACTGTTGAACCGAAGGCAAGAGCGCTAACCATTCGGCTGCCAGCTCGGCATATTTACAATAGAAAATATGTGAAAACATAGTAAATAAGTACAGTAATATATTTTTTACTTGTAGGTTTAAATATAGATGTAAATGGAAAAGGTAAGTGAAAAGTAAATGTAGACATTTAAATTCATTAATAAATAAATTTTGAATTAATAAAGTTCAAAGACAAGAATGTTTGTTAGAAAAATAACGAGCATTATATAAGAAAAATAATGAATAAACTGTACTTCTTATTTTTAAATAATAGTTTAAACTCAAGTTCAATCATAAAAATCAACTACAAATTAAAAAAATATAATATTTTCTGTCTTATTATATCATGAGTGAATAGATCTGCTGCACATAATTACGTGAATTGAGTTCAATATACATCAGCATGAAAATTACTCAAATATTTTTCTTTTCTAAACAGATAAATTTTCTAGCAAATTATTTTATTAAGAGAACTTTTTATTTTGTATAGCTTAAATAGCTTTACAAGTAAGAGTTATTGATAATTTCTGACAAACTTCAATAATAATTACTCCAAATGAGCATTAAAAAAATGGGTCTCTTATAGGATGACCAATTATTAAAAACGAATACTTTGTTTTATTTTATACGAGGGTTGCTATTTATATTTCTGGCCTAATAATGAAAAAACAAATATGAAGGATCGAAATTGGTTTTATTGTTTTTCAAAATATTCTCCATGATGATCAATACACTTTTGCATGCGTTTGAACCAATTTTCAAAGCACTTTTTCCAGTCCGATTGAGGTAACTCCAAAACATGCGTTTTGAATGCATCAACCGCTTCTTCGGGAGTCGAAAATCGTTACCCACGTAATTTATTTTTGATGTGTGGGAATAAGAAGAAGTCATTGGGTGCCAAATCAGGGCTGTACTGCGGATGACCCATCAGTTCGATCTTTCGCTCCGTCAGAAATGCCTTTGTTTGAGTCGATGTGTGAGAGCTCGCATTGTCATGTTGAAGAATGATTCGCCTGTTCTTCTGCTTTTTTCGAATTTCTCCGATGACTTCTGGCAAACAAATGGTCGTGTACCATTCAGAATTGACCGTCCTGCGTTGGCCTAACGCCACTGTTGCCACATGACCGTTAATGCCGAAGAAACAGGCAATCATTTGTTTCGATGTGCTTCTTCCTCGAACAACTTTTGTTGGTTTTGCCTCGTCTTGGAAGACCCATACAGTTGATTGCTGTTTTGTTTCTGGCTCATATGCATAGATCCATGATTCGTCACCTGTGTAGATGTTATACACAGCCTTTGATGTACCTTGAATGTATTTTTCCAACATTTCCTTGCACCAATCGACACGAGCCTTTTTTTGAGCGTTTGTCAGATTATGCGGGATCCAACGCGAACAAATTTTTTTTTACGCTCAAATGTTCATGCAATATTTTATTGATGCTAGTCATACTAATGTCCAAAGACGCCTCTATCTCACGGTATGTCACATGACGATCTTGCTTTATCAGTTCACGCACAGCATTGATCTTTTCTGGCACAACAACGGATTTTGGACGACCTGCACGGGATTCGTCCTGGATCGAACATCGACCACGATTAAATTCGTTATACCAATTTTTTACAGTGCTGTAGGATGGCGCTTTATCGCTGTATAAAGAATTAAGTTCATCGAAGCAATCTTGTCTTGACAATCCACGTCGAAAGTTATGAAAAATAATGGCACGAAAATGTTCACGATTCAATTCCATTTTTTGACAGAGAAGAACTTTTCAATTTACTGTCAACAACACAAATAAAGCTATAATGGTAAATAGTCTGCTGAATTTATGTTTAAAAATATCAAACTTGCGATTAAAATCGTTTTCGGTCGCCTAGCAACACTTACTGTTGCCAAGGCCAGAAATATAAATAGCAACCCTCGTAGGTAATGTGACTGATTAAGTATGTATAATATTATTTCATACTCAGTAAAACTCTGATGATATAATTAATTCATAAATGAATATAAATCAATTAGTGATGAATGATGTAAGCATAATTAAATTTTATTAACATTCAAAATTATAAGTAGCTTGCAAATTTATATATACTATATAATTTTTAAACTCACAGTACTTAGAAATTATCAATACATTCAAAACGTTAAAGTGTTGCTAAAATTTTATTAGAAGTTACGCGGAAGCATATACATTGAGACATACTTTTTTTTTTCTTCTCCACCAAAATTTTATTTAAGTAAAGTTACTCAAATAAAGTGGAATTCAGGACTTATTTAAATTAATAAAAGTTCAGAAAAGTGTTGTGTAAGTATGTGCTTGTACGAGAAGATAGTGAGAGATCACATATTACAAAGAATGAATTGTTTGGTTAAATTCAAAAAGATGTTGTGCTTCAAGTTATGGAATTCATTAGGGAGAAAATATTGCTCTAATTTTACACAGTACAAATGGAAAACATACATTTGTACACAGCAATGAAACTTAAGAAGCCATTAAATAAAGAGAAGTCTCCTTTTTTTTCAGTACTTGGTTTTGTTCATGAGAAAGGATTTTATCTTTCTGTGCATATATATTCTGCTTATTTATTCATTTCTAAAATTTTTACATAAATGACTTTTGTTTTAGGAATTCCTTTTAACAGTTAGAAGAAAATTTTTAACTAGTCCACATCTTCCAAACGAAACATTCAAAGCGAAATGAGATGCAAGTGAAAATAAGCTATTCATGGGTATTATGTTTTAAACACACACTTTTTTTAAATTTAATTGGGTGCTTTTAAACTTGAGTGCAATGCAAATTTATAAATGCCCACAAGCTTTGTTGTTTCCCTTAAAATACTTCAAATTTTAAATTCTATATAATTTAAAAAAATATTTAACTGAGGCAGTTTAAACTATTAATGATAATTGTTTCAGTTAAATTTTTGATAAATGGGGTATTATATAGAATGTTGTTTTGTAACGAAAGTTTTCTGCCACCAATAATATTGTTTGCAAAAACAGTTTACTTTGGTGTGTTCGTTCATATTTTGCCAGACAATTTTTGTTATTTGAAAGACGATTTGCTTTAGAACTCTGTTGTGAAATCTGGAAAAAAATATCGTTATCATTAAATACTAGGTTTCTGAAATGGAATTATCATACTGACACCAATAATATTGTTTGCAAAAACAGTTTACTTTGGTGTGTTAGTTCATATTTTGCCAGACAATTTTTGCTATTTGAAAGACGATTTTCTTTAGAACTCTGTTGTGAAATCTGGAAAAAATATCGTTATCATTAAATACTAGGTTTCTGAAATGGAATTATCATACTGACACCAATAATATTGTTTGCAAAAACAGTTTACTTTGGTGTGTTAGTTCATATTTTGCTAGACAATTTTTGCTATTTGAAAGACGATTTGCTTTAGAACTCTGTTGTGAAATCTGGAAAAAATATCGTTATCATTAAATACTAGGTGTCTGAAATGGAATTATCATACTGACAGATTAAAACCATCCTGTACACCTAGTTCTGTTGCAAAAAATAAGCTACAGGATATTACAAAATCGTATGTACAGCTTTATGTACTATTCTTGCAGCATATGACACTGTGAAATGGAATTATCATACTGACACCAATAATATTGTTTGCAAAAACAGTTTACTTTGGTGTGTTAGTTCATATTTTGCCAGACAATTTTTGCTATTTGAAAGACGATTTGCTTTAGAACTCTGTTGTGAAATCTGGAAAAAAATATCGTTATCATTAAATACTAGGTGTCTGAAATGGAATTATCATACTGACAGATTAAAACCATCCTGTACACCTAGTTCTGTTGCAAAAAATAAGCTACAGGATATTACAAAATCGTATGTACAGCTTTATGTACTATTCTTGCAGCATATGACACTGTGAAATGGAATTATCATACTGACACCAATAATATTGTTTGCAAAAACAGTTTACTTTGGTGTGTTAGTTCATATTTTGCTAGACAATTTTTGCTATTTGAAAGACGATTTGCTTTAGAACTCTGTTGTGAAATCTGGAAAAAATATCGTTATCATTAAATACTAGGTGTCTGAAATGGAATTATCATACTGACAGATTAAAACCATCCTGTACACCTAGTTCTGTTGCAAAAAATAAGCTACAGGATATTACAAAATCGTATGTACAGCTTTATGTACTATTCTTGCAGCATATGACACTGTGAAAGTTTGGTATCCATTACTTAAAAACAAAAACTATGGCATTCAAGATGCAGGTCGTTTTCATCGGCCAACTGATGTTAATGAAGAACCCCTGGTAGAACTTGTGGCAGCCACATGAACAGCCGCATGAGTTGTCTCATGCAAATAAGGACAGACATGTTCAGACTTGCTTAATATTACCAAATATCAGCCAATGAACAAAATTCTGGACCGGATCACTACTTGTTATGAAAATTAGATTTGCAACAACATAAGTCAGAAAGGTGGTTCTTCTGCGACCTGTTAAACCGTCTGTAGCGCCGTAAAGTGCAATTTGGATAGTAAAAATTTCTACCTGGTGGGACTGTCGTAATATTATCCATAAAGAGTACCTGGAAAAGATAAAATCATCGACAATAAGGTGTACAGAGAGAGATAGTCCATGTTGACACTGGTACAACGTTAAATTCCAGATCAAGAATGTACTTTTACCTCAAAAGAATACAAGACTACGTGACTGCATTCACTGGCCTGACTTTGCGGATTCAAATGGGATCGTTTGCCACATTCTCATATAAACCGGACATCACTTCTTAAAACTTCTGCCTTTTTTAAATCTGTTGTTACATCTTACTGATTCTATGATCAATTCCTTGCAGGATATTTCCAATGAGATTAATCCAGACTCACAGTCACTAAATTTTTGGGCCATTGGTTTTAAAAAGTAACAAAATGTTGACAGGAAATTATAGATTTGGATGGCGATTACCATCCGCACTAAAGGTACTGTTTTCATATTTTTTATTTCATATCGCTTTATTAAGAGCATTTTTATTGGAAACAACCCGACATAGGCATTTGTGTTATAAACCATGTCAAATAATCAATTGAAAGAAGATACTATAAATCATATACAAGCAATTAGTATAAAGTTTTCTTTCTACATGTGACTTATTTTAGATACTTACGGAATACTTCCTATATTTATAAGCATAGAGGAAGTATTCCCAAAATATCTAAAATAATGTAATTTTTTTCAGTACGCCGGTCAACTTGTGTTCAGCGTGCCTGATTACGGATAGGAAAGTGCTGGGTTCGAATCCCGGTTCAGGCATGGATGTACTTTCTCTCTCTCTCTCTCTCTATCCTGTCTTTGTCCTTTCCTTGTAAGTGTGAATGAAGTATGAATGATGCCTACCCTATAAACGGGTCCCTATGCCATGTGTGAGGGTGCGATGGTGGCCCACCCTCTGTAGTACACCCGGGGCAACGCCTCGGCGTCTAAGAGGTAGCTGTTTCTGCCCGGTTCCTTGGGTATCAGGGAACAATAGATTAATAGACTCTGTTGCAGTTGTAACTGTCTACAATCTGCCATTGGAAAAAAAATATTTTTTTCAGTACTTTCTCTTCTATGTATCGTGGAACTTTGATGGTACATGTTCAATACTGAAAATATTTCTTATTGTAATAAAAACGATGATTTGGATTAAAGTAATATTAAAAATATTGCTGCAGAAAAAATTACAATATATGTGTGCATAAATTAAATAAATATTACAAGAATATTATATATATATATATATATATATATATATATATATATATATATATATATATATATATATATATATATATATATATATATATATATATATATATATATATATATATATATATATATATATATATATAGATAGATAGATAAATAGATATAATCAATAAAATATTTTTACTATGAAGTGTTAAAGTATATTAGTATGTGGTATAAAATTTAGTTTTATCGAATTTAAGAACTTTTTCATGATATATTGTATAAAATATTAATTTAAATGTTACTTTAAAAATAATACATTAATTCACACCTTAACATATGCAATATATTTTACTTGAACACTAATGTAAAAATAATGTTTAAAAATGAGTAGTTATTTTATATATGATTTAGATTTCTAATTTATTAGAAAAATGTTTAAAAAAGCAATATATTTAAAAAATAATTTTTGAGTTAAGTTTTTTAAAAAAAAGCCATAATATTCTTTATAAAATGTTGTTATAAAACAACTCAATTATAAGTACTCATAATAGGATTAAGAAACAAAATATTTCAAAATTTAAGTAACTGGTAAAACATTATGCCACATAATTGCATTAAGGCAAAAATTTTAAAGATATTTATAGAAAAGCGCCTTAAATAGAGCTTTATTTTGAAGCTTTACTAAAATATATTGTGCATAGTGAATATTCAATACTGTTGATATAAGTTCTTATTAATGGATATTGTATTTTATTTCTCAAAATTAAAAATCTCTTTATTTATTTTAAGTATAAAAGTCACACATAAAATTATGATCTTATAAAATGAAGCTATTGTAAGAAAGACGTGTGAAATTAAAAAAATTATTTACTTTGGATTTATCTTTTTTACAAATAAACATACATAATATATAGTAGTTTTATTTTAGATAACGATTGTATAGATATTAAATTAAAGAATTCAGTTTTCAGTGGAATGTGATCCAACAGCAAAAATTTTAGACAAACAAAAAGAATTAGAATATGTTTTAGAAATTCAAATATTCTTGAAAGATATTTTTATTTAAAATAATGAAGATATTTTTTTATTTAAAATAATATCTGTGATATTAAATTATATCATATATAAATTCGTGTATATTTAATAAGATAAATATGCTGAGAAATGTATATGTGGAGATTAGATTTATAAAAAGAATATATTTAATGTAAAATGAAATTTTAAAATATAAAAACAATTCAATTCAACGCAATTCTTTAAAAAAAATTATAATTTTAATAAACATATAATACTGTATTATTTTATTGGTGAGATTCTGTACTAATTTATGTATAGAATCTCATCTGTACATAAATTAGTACAGATTTTTTTTATATCTATGCTATGAATGAATATTTGATACTTGAATGAATGTGAATACATTTTAAATTCATTAAGAGGGAGTACAAGAGAACATATATATTCGTCTCTTATGTTGAATAAAACAACGAATGCACAAACATATGAACATATAATTTAAATTATCTCCTTCATGTTACCATTGTCTTGTTCGATATTCTTCACGATGTCTCTTATGTAATCGTCAATATATGTATGTGAGTGTGCGGGTGTGTGTATTATTGGAAAATTAATTGCTAACTAAGTAAATATTTACTATTAATATTTTAAATTTCATTTCCTTACGACATATGTTGATTCATAAAATTACAAAATTGCATGCAAGGATGGAGCATATAGTACAGGAAAAAGAATAGTGACTTGAAAAGTGTTAGAAATTAATAAGGATTTGTTTACAAGTATAACTGGAAAGAAAATATCATGTCCTCCCCTTAAATATTAGACCATCATAATTGAAGACAGCGGTAAAAGTTAACCTGCAATTTATGATTACGAAAATTGAAACACATCATGAAAAAACTGTGTAATTCAAACTTAAACTTTCAGGAAATGTTAAGTGAGGTTAGACTTGCAAATGATTACAATTACAAAGCAATTTCGCATGTGTGGAACGAAAACCTGCTCGTTATCAATCATTTGTTTCATGTAAAAAATGGGTTGAAATCTGCTTACTTTTCCTTGTCTGCGGTAAACGTTTATTTAGTAGTTAATAAGGCTAATCGAAAGCGGAAAGTACCATATCAACAATTTTTGAAGGTTGTACGACTACACCTTTTCTATACATGCAAGAGGCTGAATTTGCGAATCAAAAAATCGCAATTCACACGCAGTGTTAACAGTGATGTGTGTTTAGAAGAAATGGACAGAGGAGAAACAACAAGGCAAAAATTTGGTTGTGCAGCATGCAACAGCACAACTACACGGGTCAACGTTTTCCTCATCCACATGGCTATAAGTGTTTTGTTTTCTAGCTCTTTGATTCGTAGGTGCTTTTTTTTAGAATTAACTACGTGCAAGGGTTCCTATACTTAATATTCTGCTATTGCTAAATCACAGATAGTTATTACTTCACTACATGGCATGCCCATTGGCGACAAGTTGTTTTCCCCGATGAATGTGTGCGCAATTCGGATAAAAATTATGGAATAGTAGGTTACAGGAGAAACATTTGCTCCCTTAGTGTATTATCCAGCATCATATCATGAAAAACCTTGGGACCATGCTATGGGAAGCAATTGTTAAACCCCTGAAATTGCAGGCAACCACAACATTGCTTATTTTATAAGGGAAATCTAGAAAGTCAGAGATTTTCTTCATTATTCAACGCAATCCATGCAATGATTTTAATTAGGATAATTCCTGTGCACTTGTTTCTCAGACAGAACAGCATGTTTGATTTCTTCAGTAGTTTGCTTATTCTCCGGATATGCCATCCTTTGAAAATGTTCGAAAATTTATCGATCAGTGAATCACTTTCATTCATAAATTGTCAACATAGTTAACAATTTTGTGGGGCACAAAGTAAGATGAAACTTTAACATCAAGTCGAAGACATCTGGAATACTATTCTCTTCTGGATTCATGCAACAGCACAACTACACGGGACAACGTTTTCCTCATCCACATGACTATAAGTGTTTTGTTTTCTAGCTCTTTGATTCGTAGGTGCTTTCTTTTTAGAATTAACTGCGTGCAAGGGTTCCTATACTTAATATTCTGCTATTGCTAAATCACAGATAGTTATTATTTCACTACATGGCATGCCCATTGGCGACAAGTTGTTTTCCCCGATGAATGTGTGCGCAATTCGGATAAAAATTATGGAATAGTAGTTGACAGGAGTTACAGGAGAAACATTTGCTCCCTTAGTGTATTATCCAGCATCATATCATGAAAAACCTTGGGACCATGCTATGGGAAGCAATTGTTAAACTCCTTAAATTGCAGGCAACCACAACATTGCTTATTTTATAAGGGAAATCTAGAAAGTCAGAGATTTTCTTCATTATTCAACGCAATCCATGCAATGATTTTAATTAGGATAATTCCTGTGCACTTGTTTCTCAGACAGAACAGCATGTTTGATTTCTTCAGTAGTTTGCTTATTCTCCGGATATGCCATCCTTTGAAAATGTTCGAAAATTTATCGATCAGTGAATCACTTTCATTCATAAATTGTCAACATAGTTAACAATTTTGTGGGGCACAAAGTAAGATGAAACTTTAACATCAAGTCGAAGACATCTGGAATACTATTCTCTTCTGGATTCATGCAACAGCACAACTACACGGGACAACGTTTTCCTCATCCACATGACTATAAGTGTTTTGTTTTCTAGCTCTTTGATTCGTAGGTGCTTTCTTTTTAGAATTAACTGCGTGCAAGGGTTCCTATACTTAATATTCTGCTATTGCTAAATCACAGATAGTTATTATTTCACTACATGGCATGCCCATTGGCGACAAGTTGTTTTCCCCGATGAATGTGTGCGCAATTCGGATAAAAATTATGGAATAGTAGTTGACAGGAGTTACAGGAGAAACATTTGCTCCCTTAGTGTATTATCCAGCATCATATCATGAAAAACCTTGGGACCATGCTATGGGGAGCAATTGTTTAATCCCTTAAATTGCAGGCAACTTCAACATTGATTATTTTATAAGGGAAATCTAGAAAGTCAGAGATTTTCTTCATTATTCAACGCAATCCATGCAATGATTTTAATTAGGATAATTCCTGTGCACTTGTTTCTCAGACAGAACAGCATGTTTGATTTCTTCAGTAGTTTGCTTATTCTCCGGATATGCCATCCTTTGAAAATGTTCGAAAATTTATCGATCAGTGAATCACTTTCATTCATAAATTGTCAACATAGTTAACAATTTTGTGGGGCACAAAGTAAGATGAAACTTTAACATCAAGTCGAAGACATCTAGAATACTATTCTCTTCAGGATTATATTCAGAACTTGAATTACTTAATGCCACTAGTGTAAAGGCCAATAGAATGGTAGATACACGAAACAGTGATTTCATATATTCTTTTTAGATTTTTTGCCCTGTAAATTTAATCGTTTTTATTTGTAACACTCTCAATAATATGTAGAAGAAAATTCTTAATATTTGGCAATTTTTTCATAGTTTTGTAATTTTCATGGCAGATTTTTCAGTGGTGTGTGTAATAAAGTTGGGATCACAAGAAAACGTTATTTTATTTTACCGAAATTTATTTTTAACGTTAGGTGAAATACTTGGCAAATGGTTTATGCTTTTTATGTTAATCATGGTTAACATTTTGTGCATAAAGTTAAAAAAAAAATGATTTTTTGGCAGAGGGGTTAAAAATATCTCAATGTAAATACCCTGAATTGTGTTAGAAAAAAATTAAAAATTTATTATGTAGACTAAATGTAAAAAATATTTGTATTTTTTAAATTATATTTCATGTATCATTTCAACTTATTTTTTTAATTTAAAATAATGGGAATAATTAAGAATATTAAATTATGTCATCTAAAAGTTGTCAATTAATTTTCTTTGATAATCATCAAGAATAATATTAAATATACTTTGATAGAAATAATTGTGACGAATTGTGTTATTTATGTTCTACGTTAAATATTACGGATTTACAGATTTTAATATTTAGGTTAAGAATGTTTGATTGAAAGTATATATTTATCTTAGTTACTGCGAAGTTATATATGATTAAAATTCAAAAATCAATTAATATTCATCAGAATTGAAATTGTATCATCTTTTTTCCTGTACTTTCAAAATTTCTCAATTCACCTCAAACTTTTCCAATTTAATTACTACTATCTCATTTAAATAATTTAAATTTTTCAAAAAGACAATTTTTTTTTTTATTCTCGAACAAAATCTTGATAGATGAAAGGTGCGAAACCAATTTCAATGACTCAGGGAACAGGAAACGGTTCCCTGAGGGGAGTATGAAACATTCAGTCATTATGAGAATTTCATTTCGGTTCGACCGTCACCCCTTTTCCGAAACCATTATTCTCGAGTCACCCTTCTGCGGAATCTCAATCAGGTAAGGGGTGCAGAAAAGCGAAAAAAAAAATTACTCTACACAACCTTTCTTCCCTGTCACTCTTTGTAAAGGAAAGAGGGAGATCCTGGAAAAATCTCTTCATAAAATTACTCTGAATATTTCTTTTTTACCCTTCGAAGCCTGAGTAAAAGGGGCAACTCATAATCTGCTATAGGCGAAAAGAGGGGGAATGAAAAGATATATTTACCTGTGGATGCTGAACCAAGAAGCGAAACTTAATAATTCCGTCAACCCCTGCTCCCGATATCAGGAAAGGGAAGAGGGAGGATAGGAAAAGGAGAAAAAAAAAAAGCTTTCACACAGAATAGCAGAAGGTTGTGATATTGAGAAAAACTGGGAGAAAGCGATTAAATACTTTTCGCGGCAGAATTCCTTCGCGCCAACAGAGAATGAAGTAGGGGGTGGAGAAATAATAAAAAAGGGGAGATATTTTTCTAAGGGCCTCTTTTACCTCGAAACAAGCCAGAAGAGATGAAGAGAAATGAAATATCTGACCCGCTTATGATGTAATGAGAAAACACACCCACTGAGGGATGGAACCCAAATTATGGGGTTGGTCACGAAGGACAATATGTCCCTACTTTTCTTCCTTTTTAAAACTAAACCGCGAATACAGTATTTGCAAAAACGAAGAATTAGTAGCTGAATTAATTTATAAATTTTTCCAATAACTGAATTAGTTTTTACTGTTTAAAAAAAAAAAAAACTGTAATATTTGATTGAAATTAAATAACTTAAAAAAAATTGATTTTTCTAACATTATTTTTTTGCAGTTTTTTTAGAAAGTAAAAGGTTTCTTATTTCACATCCATTTCACATTACTTTATCTATTTTTGCAATTTTTTACTATTTTTTTTGATGCAATGTTTTTCAGTTTTTCTTAGATTATTAATTTTCTATGCGAAGTTATTTATTAATAATGTTTCTAAATTTCTTCAGATTTTAATCTCTTTAAAAAAAATTTAAATACATGATTCTAATATGTTAAACAATGTGACTGTAAAACAATACAGAAATATTAAATTTAAAACTTTGAGCAATCAATTCTAGAAAATAATACATCTAATAATATTGAAAAAAAAATCATTTTATCGAAGCTGGCTTTTTTTATAATCGGACAAATTCATTAAAAATAATATGAAATAGGCTTTAAAATTTTAATGATTTGGCGAAGTATGTTCCAAATTTCTTACAAAAGGTGAATCATTAAAAATGTCTTTTCATTATTTCCAACTGAAGTAAAATAAATTTATATAAAAAAGCGTATTATATTAGCGTGAATGTAAATTATATAATAAATCGGATAAACACTTTTTGTTACTTTTTATTGAAGTATTAAGTAAAAAGGATTTTAATAAAATATATGAGCTTAAACGACAGAATAAACAAAATTCAAATAGATAATTTGATTATAGAGTAATAGCATTTTTTCCTTCTTTGATGTAAATGGAAGAACATTATAATATGAGCTTAAATAGAAAATAAATTGGTTATAAAATTTAAACAGAAAAAAAAATTAATTAAATAAGTTTCGTTATTGCAAAATTAAGAAATATTCTACGTATATGTATATTTTTTAAACACACAACCACAATGAATACACTATTATTTCCTTTGAATATTGAAAATAATTTCATACTTTGTAGGATACTTATAAAAATTTAAAAAAATTATTATGCAAAGAAATTATATTATGATTGACGTAAGAGTCTAAAAGCAATTTTATAGGTCACAAATAATTGAAATAAATTACTTTTTATTGTATGTTATTCAAAGAAAACCCGCAATATAATACGCGGTTTATGTTCGAAAAAATAACCTTACAGCAGTTTAAGTTATTACAATATTTATTACATGGTATAAATAAATTTAAATTGGTTCATCATGACTTGTTGGAACATATATTTTGGAATAAAACTTTCTTGGCTTGGTTTAAATACTTTTCAAATTAGAAAGCGGATATTTGACTTCTGGTTTCGGCATGGATATCTATCAAATTGGGTGATTCGAAGTTTTCTTTTTTCTTATTTTGTGATATTTAAATATGTCTTACTGTCAGTGAAAAAAAATAAGGGAAATACGCTGTGAATCATAGGACAGAGAGCGAACTTTTCAACAATTTAAACCAATTATATTATTCGGTATCAAATAAAAATTCTATTTAAAAATAGCTAACTTTTGAAGTATGTTTTTCTTTGTTACTCGCCATATACTTGCAATACTGGAAATAGCATAAGGACGTGGTAAGTGGTTGCTTAAGCCATTGTTTACACTATCAGAAAGAAGTAAAATTGAAGAGCCTGATTTAATTTGAGATCTTAAAGCTGCTGGGGCTCATTAATTAGGTCATATTTGCTGTGCTTTTCAAGGGAAGTGATACCTTTGACAAGCATAAGGAGATCTTCTGTTTAGTTCCTGCTTCTAGATTGTAAATATTCCTACTTGGCTGCTTCCACCTAACTGATAGACCGTAAGTCTGGGCTTGTCACAGACATAAGGTGTGTCCTGAAAGGAAAATCATATCTTTGACAAACATTAGAGCATCTTCTGCTTAGTTCCTTCTTCTAGATTGTAAGGATTCATACTTGGCAGCTTCCACCTAACTGATAGACCGTAAGTCTGGGCTAGGCACAGACATAAGGTGTGTTCTGAAAGGGAAATGATATCTTTGACAAACATTAGAGCATCTTCTGTTTAGTTCCTTCTTCTAGATTGTAAAGATTCCTACTTGGCTGCTTCCACCTAACTGATAGACCGTAAGTCTGGGCTAGGTACAGACATAAGGTGTGTTCTGAAAGGGAAATGATATCTTTGACAAACATTAGAGCATCTTCTGTTTAGTTCCTGCTTCCAGAGTGTAAAGATTCCTACTTGGCTGCTTCCACCTAACTGTTAGACCCTAAGTCTGGGTTAGGCACAGAGATGTATGCTGATGCAACGAAAACTACAAATAGCTGTTGAAAATCTATGTAAAACAAATGAACTGGATTACGCGCAAAGTGCGCGTTTTGAAGAAACTGGCTGTCATATATTAAATTAGACGATTTTTACTTTTTGTATATTCTTTTACAGTTAATCACGCTATTAATTTTCTTTTTGTTTTCTCAAAGAATGATTCATGCATATTCTTAACTATTACTCAAGATCCATAATTTTTTTTACCCCAACTATTCAATATGTAGCTGCTATTAGACACGAAAATTTGTAATGTGAATATAAGAATTTCCTCAATGAGGGTATTTAAATGACCAACCTCTTTTCTATTTCTTAAAACTGGTGCCACAACTGCAATACTAAACTATTATTTATTTTTTTAACGCAAATAGGTATATTATAAAATGACGTTAATTAAGAAGACTAACAATGATATTTTTAAAAAGAAGAATATACTACAACCATGGAGTAAAAAAACTACTTGAATTTGTTTTATCTATCCTGAATTTTTTATAACAGAAGCTTACTGAAATAAAACTAATGATAATTTAAGAATAATATTAGGGAATAGCTTAGTAACAGTCTTAAAAGTAATGTGATGGATTTTATTTAGTAGAAAAAATGTATATTGTTAAGCTTTTGATGATATTTTCTTCTCAGTACAGGTAAAGCTCTTTGATCAATATTAAATATAAGTAAATTATTTTATTATATATGTCTACATACTTTGAAGTAAATTTTATGTATGAAATCCAGTAGGAAATCCTTAGAAAAGCATGTGTATGGTATTTTATATGATATGTTATGATAGGGAGAAATTTTTTGTGCTTCATACCACAAAATTCATTCTTGTTCTACTAAATTATACAACATTTTAAATATTATACAAATACTGAAATGCAGAATTTTATAATTTAAGTAGCTTCTTTCTGTACATTTTAAAATAATTAATAAATTATTTTTTTTATCAAATTAAATTATAATTTTAAATTGTTAAATTTTTTACCCTGACCACGTGCAAAGGGATATTTTCAAATCAGTTAGAAGAAAATTTAATCTTATTTAACTTTTTTGTATACATTTGTGATTTTAATCTAAAAATTAATAATTAATAATATACATTTGTGGTTTAATCTAAAATAAATAATTTAATAATTATTTAATCATGTATGTTTTATATTTTATTTTAGAACTATATAATCTAATTTCACTTACATAAAAAGTTTTCAGTTAAAAGAAATTTTTAATTTAAAAATATTTTTTACATATAAAGTTAGTTGAAAAATATTGAAAACTATACTTAAATTTGCAATATTTTTAAGCGAATATCATTTAAAATTTTCAAATAAACTATTTGAAATTAAAAATTGGTTTGACCAAAATAAAAAAAAGTCTCTATAGTAAAATTTAACTAGCGTTTATACGATGTTATTAAGCTTTAGTTCAATAGGGATGCGAAGCTCAAGGAAGTTGTGTATTTTTTAAAGTTCATTCTATAAAGTAAAGCCCTTAATAAAAATAAAAACTTATTTGATACATCATATTTTATTGTTACAAAATTTCTGATTTTTAAAAATGGGAATAAAGAGAGTTTCACATGAGCTTTGAAAAAATTTCTTTGTATTGAGTGTTTCTCGCACTAAGTTTTATTCATATATAAATCCGTTACATTATAAAAACTAAAAATTTCGATAATTATTAATGTGATATTCAAGTTAAAAATAGATAAATGATATCCGAAATTATCTACGTAAAATTAAATATAAAGTAAAACAAATATACAAGAGTTAATTTATGTATTTGTTTAGGAAGACCAGGAGATAAATTGAACATCCTATTTCTAAAAGATAAGCATCACAATTTTCTAAATTTTCAGAAAGAAATGATGGAAAATAAAAGTTGGCAACATAACAACTTGCCTCCATAAAGCTAAATAGAACTAGAAAGTTTGTTTTTGAGACAACGTTGGCGACTTATTTCAGAATGACTGAAAAACATTTGGCTTGAATAAATTTCAAAAGAAACAGTATTTTTTGCTGTAGACGGACTTGTAGACGAAAAGAATAAATATTGTTTGAGTAAGCCGCAAACTTTATATTTACATCTGTCGACGCTGTTGTAGACAGCAGATAAATTGTTAAACATTTCCTGCTAAAGTTCGTGGTACATTTTATTCTATTTTTCTACCTTCATGCCTTAAGACTTCCGCGTGAAAATTTACGGTGTAATTTTAAGTTCACTTTTACCCAAAATTAATGGCATGTACTTGCAAACATTTTTAATCATTTAACTTATAAAAATAGTAAATTAGAAAACTTTTTAATTTTAAATGCGTTTGTGTTATTTCATTTTTTTTTCAATTTTATATATCTTTAACGACACCTTTTCCCCAAAACACTTGAGAAATGATATCACCTGCTTTATCACTTTTATTTAAATAATTTATATTTATGAAAGAGTCCTATGTTAGCAATGAAAGAACTATGATGAAAGATATTGCAATTGAAAGAGGAAAACATTTAATGATGGAAGAATAGTTTTAACTTCTCGGAAGTTGATTTAAATGCTTTTTAAATCTGTAGAAAAATTTTAAAATATTTCAGCAGATTCTAAAAATCTTCTTTGCATAAAATAGTCTTAAGTGATATTTCTGTGAAATTTTAATGAATTCATATTCTTTATTTTTTTCCATATAAAATACCTTTTACAATTGAAAGGAAAAAAAAACAGAATTCAGGATGAGGTAAAATGTCAGTCATCTTATTAAAGTCTTTAAAATCGTAGAAATTGTGACTTATGTAAAGAATCAAAGAACAAACAAATATATATATATATATATATATATATATATATATATATATATATATATATATATATATATATATATATATATATATATATATATATATATATATATATATATATATATATATATATATATATATATATATATATATCGTTAAAAGTATAATTCAAGCAATCAGTTGATAGTATTGATAGACTCGTATCAGGCATTTAATAGACGTCTGAAAAGACAAAATACTGCCACGATTACATTTCAGTATTCTGGCTTTTACTTATTGTCTAAACCTTACTGATGGTACTTATTGTCTAAACCTTACTGATGGTACTTATTGCCTAAGCCTTACTGACGGTACTTTTTGTCTAAACCTTACTGATGGTACTTATTGTTTAAACTTTACTGATGGTACTTATTGCCTAAGCCTTACTTTTGATACTTATTGTCTAAACCTTACTGATGGTACTTATTGTCTAAACCTTATTGAGGGTACTTATTGTCTAAGCCTTACTGATGGTACTTATTGTCTAAAACTTATTGATGGTACTTATTGTATAAAACTTACTGATGGTACTTATTGTCTAAACCTTAATGATAGTACTTATTGCCTAAGTCTTTCTGATGGTACTTATTGTCTAAGCCTTAATGCATTTGGTGTCAATGCCCTATATGTTCTTATGTGGATTTGGAAACTTGATCTATGAAATTTGCCAGCCATGAAAGAATGGTAATTTTATTCATGTTTTGAGAGTTCCTTATGGAACATTCAATCAAACTTTCAATGCTGAAACTATAATACCAGGTGTAATGCTTTATGACATAAGCTGCAAAATGAAATAAAAAATTATTATACTTTATTAATTTTTGAAGAAGGATACATTTGAATTTATTATTCATGTATTATCAATAGAATAACCAATTTTGTTGTGAATGTATTCCACTTTTCTTATGTGTAAATGCTTATTGTTTGAAAATAGAATTCTTAGAGATTCATCATATTCTTAGGAAATATCATGAGATTCAAAACCAACTGATTCCATATAAGGAATAACTGTTTACAGTTATGTAAATATTTTGTTGCCGATAGTCATATTCTAAATATGGTCATAGGAGATAATTTTATTGCACAAAATATGCCATCATTTTGTACAAACTTATGAATCTCTCTTTCTATTCATATCATGCATAGTTAATGTATCTCAAAACATTAGTAAAGATATTTTTATACAATTAACATTATTATCAACGGTATAATTATTCAAGGTATCATTTGCTCATGGTACCAAAGTGTCTTTCATCTAAGTTTTAAATTGCCCTTCATTTTCCAATATATTTGCTTATTCATTCTCTGGAATATATTTTAGCCCAATTAAAGATCGTAAAATTATTGAAAGAAACAATTAAGCTGAAATATTCCTGCAGTGCTTGCAAAATTCTTAATAGGAAATTAGGAACTAATTTTAAATTAGCCTTCTAATTGGGAGTGAAAACAGCGGAATGGTTAATTGACTAAACATGAGTATGTTTAATTATTTTTTAATTTTCAGCCATCGTCCAACATTGTGATCCTGAGATTGAATGATTTAAACTTTATAATGAGCTAGGGAGAAAATATAAAGGAGGGGGGTATAACTAAACAATAGGTAAAGGCCTCACTAATTTTATAGCTTTTGATTGGTCAAGGGAAATCTAACCAGAATACTTTTCTCGCATTGGCACTTTAACAATTGCAAACACTAGTTATGAATAAACTAGATAACTATCATTTCATCAGTTCATGGACATCATTTCATCAGTTCATGGACATCATTTCATCAGTACATAATCATGGTATTTTTCGTGGCTGGCTATAGATAATTTTATTTAAGACATAATTATTTAAGATATTCATTTTTGTCACATTATTCATTTTGTGTAATAAATTGTCACCGAAATTTTTATAGAGAATATTTTGTTGATTGAAAACTTTGAATCCTTCATTTAAATAGTGTAAAGCCTAGGCGATTACCACACATCAATCAATGATTTTTGACATAAAGTAAATTCTCTACAAAACATATGTAACTCTAAACTTTTTTCTCGATTGCTAGTCATACTGCTGTAAAGCTTACATGGTCTAGTTATAGGGGCTCCTTGTCGCTAAGGTCCTCTATTTCGAACTTAACTACTAATAGATGACAGCTTGTGGTGCAAAATAGACCTACCTCTTCGTGGTGCTCTCTGGAAACGTATTTTATACGGCAAAATGGTCTACAGCTTACGGCATGTGACGAGTCAAGACTGTCTGGCTGAAATCTTGCACCACATTGGCGTCTTAAATTTCCCTGACTGTTTCATTATGCAACTTGTCTGAACCCACAAATAGGACCATGCTGTGCTGCACTGCATGGCAGCTGTGAATCAACGCTTTATTGAAAGAATTTTGTTGACTGAAAACTTTGAATCCTTCATTTAAGTAGTGTAAAGCCTAGGAGATTACCACATATCAATCCATGATTTTTGACATAAAGGAAATTCTCTACAAAACGTTTATAACTCTAAACTTTTTTCTCTATTGCTAGTCAAGCTTACATGGTCTAGTTATAGGGGCTCCTTGTCGTTAAGGTCCTCTATTTCGAACTTAACTACTAATAAATGACAGCTTGTGGTGCAAAGTAGACCTACCTTTTCGTGGCGCTCTCTGGAAACGTATTTCATACGGCAAAGTGGTCTACAGCTTACGGCATGTGACGGGTCACGACTGCCTTGCTGAACACTTGCATCACATTGGCGTCTTAAATTCACCTGACTGTTTCATTCTGCAACTTGGCTGAACCCATAAATAAGACCATGCTGCGTTGCACTGCATGGCAGCTGTGAATCAACGCTTTATTGTCAAGTCAGAGAATTTTTGAATATCATTTTTGAATATCAATGACACTCCAGTGCAAATGCTAATTTACATACAAGGCCTTTCAATTGTTAACTATTTACTATTTGAGAATATTTTGATAAAAGCATTAACGCTAAATTAAACAACTACGTTAAAAAAATGACTTCGGTCATCACGTTTACGTTTATGTACTGTATTCCTGTCCTGTTTTCGTCTCATGTTTGTTTTGTGATTTTTCATGTATTTTATTTGTGTTATTCCTTGTATTCTCCCTGCCATTGGAAACAAAAAGAAAATAAATGAGAGCTTTCTGCATCATGTTTGTCAGGATAGTGCTTGGGTATTTTAAAAGTTTTCTTCCTTCCGTCACATGGATATAGATCATTATTTGTAAAAAAATCTTGTCAGAATGTTATAAAATGTAGTGAATATTTAATATATAAAACAGAATTCATTGCTAAATTATATTTAATTTGAAGTAAATATTAAAATGCCTCCAAAAGCCTAAATGAGTTATTTATACGAATATTTTTTTACTCCAAATTGCATTTTATGAAACAAAAAAATGAAACACTTTTTAAATCAGTATTCACTTACTTTAAATAATGTCTCAGAAGGAAAAATTAAATTTTAGTAACACTGCCTTGGAAGATATCATCCGTTTTTTTTTTTATTTTTTATTTTTTATCATGATTGCGTCCTTGCTTCAGGAGGCGTTGCAGCAGAACCGGCGATCGTATCGGGGGTTAGGAACGAAAGTTCTGAAGCAGATAAGTCTGACAAATGCCTTTTCTTTCGAAGTACCACCGAACGTGAGTAGAGTAAAGATAGGAGAGACCCCTTGAAACGTAGAATTTGAATAGAAAACTGTAGATTGAGTGATGAAGAGAGGAAGTGATGTAAGAGATGATGCTTTCTCTTGAATATGCCTCTAGTAGACTTGGATAAGCAGATTTCATGGGAATTTACATAGAATTCAAAATATGACACTTATCCGAATTGATGACAGTTTCTTATTTTTATGCATTGTTTGTTATGAGTATGGTTTTTATCACGACAAGAACTTGTTTCCACAGGTTTTCGGCAATATCTTAAATTTCCCTTGTAATATAACGCAATAATATTTTAATAAGTGATTTTTCTTATAAAATACAAACATGTTCAAATGTTATTGGGAAATTTGTAAAGGAAAATATACTTTTCTATATGCCTCAAAAAATGTATAATACATTACATAAGCGTCTTTATTTATAATTTCGACTTGATTTATAGCTCATTTTTGTTAATGTTTAAATCACATTAAAACGATATAATATCTTTTAGGTTAATGTGCAATATAAAAATATTGCACATTAACATAAAAGATTCTATGATATTTCTTAACTTTATATTAATATATATATATTGTTGTTGGTTTATCCTCTTTAACGATTTAATATTTGTCAGATCAACTCAACTCCATTGAATTGTTGACAGTTAGAAAGTCAATGACTAGCAGGGGATCTGAGGACAAATCCTTCCGGGAAAGTCCAACGCAATTTACAATATGTTTCGGTGAGGTTGGATGGTCGCAGCATTTCTACAAGTGGGATAAATTTTTGTAGTGCGTTCAAACGATACACATTTTAGATGTCCACTTGAGAATCAAAGCAGTTTGAGATTTTCGGTGACATTTTATCTCCAGAAGAGTTCCAGAAGATATTACAGAGTATCACTGGTGTTTTGGTGGAATTTGCCAGATTGAATGAAGTCTAGATTTTCATTACAGTAAAGTTTTTGACATGTAAGTGATAAACCAGTGGACGTATTTTCCTCACTGCCCTCTTTGGCCAATCGATCTACGATCTTATAATAATATTATAATAATATCATAATAATATTTACATGGGATGGAATCCATTGGGGATTTACATCATGTTCTTGGGAGATTATTTTCAATTTCAGCTGAATAGATAAACTTGTTTAATTCTTTACAGGGGACCAGTCACTAAAATGTGCATGTATATATATATATATATATATATATATATATATATATATATATATATATATATATATATATATATATATATATATATATATATATATATATATATAATTATATATATATATATATACATAATTATTGTTCAAAATAACTCTATTAATTCTTAGCATATTTATTATATGTATGTTACACATTACATGTAAATTATCAAATTTGTATATTTGACGCTATCATTGTGCATGAAAAACTGTTTCTGTTGGTCATTAAATTGTAAGACTGGTGTAGTTTCAAATGATTTGCTATCAAGTATTCGGTTTGATAACTTAAGTGAAATCCATCTTTTCACATTATATTACCAAAGGAATTATGTTTCCCTAATATTACATATGCCTAGTAGATCTTTTTACCTAACAATCACTGATTGGACTAAAAAAGGTTAAACAAATCGATTACTCTACAATACACTTCCTACTCACTCCTGCTCGATCTATAAGCGATAACATGAAAGCAATTTGTTACCTTCCAAAGTGCTTCAGTATTTGGCTGAAGATAATATGAATATATATAAAAAAAAAACAATAACATGTCAGAGGTATTCCGTAGAATATTACTCGTGAAGCAGTATATTATACAGCACCACAAAAGCCATATTTATTCCTATAATTCGTTTTACATTTGTATCAAATAAATAGTGTATAAACTGTGACTATCGCACAAGTATTCGAGGAATCTATATTTTGTTTTCACTCATTGAGATTGTAATGAATATTGGTGGAAAGTAGACCATTTTTGTCACAGAATCAGTTATTTTGCATAAATTTGAAATTCAGGGGCAGAGTTTAATTATAGCGAAATACTCATCGAGAATATTTTTATTGGCTATTGGATAATTATGTTGAGGGTTTATCATAATATTTTTTTCAAGTAAAGAAGCTAAATTAAAACTTTAAAGTATCAAATATTGAATAAGGATATATATATATATTGTAATTAATGACATTTTTTATTTTTTATCAATTCATTATTTATTTTTTTTAATCAAAAATAAGGATTTTAAACATAGTAAGAGTAAAACTCGAAATGTAGGAACTTAAGAATACTTGACTTTAGCTTCAAATCAGAAGACTGCCAGGGAATAATAACTCTTTGAAAAGATGAATGCCTTAGTATAAAAAATAATTTTAAAAAATTTGCCTAGAAGAATACAATAAAATTTTTCTCTAAATTAATAAAGAAGTATTTTTAAATAAATTAATTTTACTAAAATATGTTGATCTGTCTTTGATATTAATGATTTTACACTTGCTCATTGACTGTATAAAAAGCTTCTTCCAACAAATGCGTTTATTTTTAAGATCTAACTTTACTAAAAATTTGTTACATTCTATAAAAAAAAGAATTTTTTTATATTACTTACAAATATTGACGTATAGGAAAGTTTTTAAAATAAATTCCAAGCTTTGTATGATCAATTTTTTTTATTCTTTATAATACTTAAAACAGAAAAAAAAAGGAAATATTTGTGGCGTTTCAAAATCATGTTTTTAGACAATCGATATCGAAATAAAAGTATCGATATTTCACAGTTATTTCCTTTGTGAGAAATAAATAACATAATAGCACACACACATATTCGACAGTTATTGATTTCCCATTAAGTTTTGGAGAGTAAGGCGACGTACAGTATGTCAAAAATTTAAACTGTGAAAAAAAAAAAAAAAAAAAGAGGAAGAAGAAATTAATCAGAGAAAAAAATTGACAAATAAATATTTGATTCCTTAATCTAAAAAAATCATACTTCTACAGGTAGTTATTATTGCATATATTTCAAATATCACTTCTGATCTATTTGGTTTTGTCTTTAAGATACAAGAGTAAACTTGATATATAACTGAGCCATATAAAACTAATTTCGTTTGACACTCTACACCATTTTCTCCACATAGAGTTTATTCAATTGAACCCCCACAATCTGTTGAAAAAATTCTAATTTAATATAAGCAATAACGCATAATAACAGGACTTTCTGAAAAAGAAATAGATAAGGGTACTAAATAATTGAATTGCTAGTTTGGAGTTTGATATTAATTAAAAGTTAACACAAATTATATGTACTTATTATTACATTTGTTTCGCTTCCTTTTCAAACTAATTTTGTAACTATTTGTTAGATTTTATATCAAACTGAAGCTCAAAGAAAAAAAAGGGCAGATATTAGATAATATTAGTATCGTAAAAATTCTTGAATCATATAAAAAAAATTAATCATGGCAAGACCTTATGAAGTTTTGTGAGATAAGTAAATTATATACTAACTATTAACAAGCAACTTGAGTTGTACACTAATTGAACATTTAGTCAATGTTTAAAATCGTTGATGTTTAATTATTATTTAATTTCCTTTGCTTATATTTTTACAATTTAGCAAAGGACTATATTACATACTAAAAATTTTATAATTATCAATTTAGTTGTCTTTTCAATGAAAAAATTGAATTGAAGTAGTAGATTTTTTAAAATTGTAATTTAGTGAAATCATGGTAATTCCATTCATCTTAGAGATTTCTCAGTTTTAAAAAGAAATAGCTTCCTATATCTTACTCACTGAAAAGTTTTGTTGTTGCTGTTGTTTCTAATCCCAGATGGTGTAGTTAAGCTAAACCACCTCCATAAAACCAAAAATCATTAAAATGTCTAAAAATAAAATAGGATTCTTTAAAACCTCGTTCACAGTAAAATTCAGACGGTCAAGAATATGTCTCGGGGAGGCCTGATCAGCCTTGCGCCACTCACACTCCAGAAAGACTTTCTGGCCCTGTTGAAAAGAAAGGGACCTAATGTGGTCACTCGAAAAATGTGAAAGAGCAGTCTGCTGTATCCTAGGGATACAGAACTGGTGATACCAACGAAGTGTTTTCCCTAAGTACCAAGAGTGGGATGGTGGATTTCTCCGAATTGCGTTTAATTCCATCTTTTTTAAAAGTGGAAATTTCCGAAAACGTTAGAATAGCTTTGCTCTGCAAGGTGTCAGCAGTGTCAGACTTGGGCAAGCTATCTGCAATTTCATTACCACCACTCAATATAACATGGAGAGGAAACCATTGAAAATGTATAGAGTGTTTAGTAGAAAGTCGTGTCACAAGGTCTAAAATGTTCAAACTTGTCTTATCCCCAAGGGTCGTCCAATGAGACAGGTGCTGTATAGACTCACGACTGTCCATTAGTCCATTGGATACCTCTGAAAACAAGTTCAGTGGTTGTATCTATATAATTCAATCCCTCATAGATAGCTATAACTAAAAATTTTAAATGCCCGGATATCCAAAATTCTATAATATGAGCGTTTTTTATTCTCTAGAAAAATGGAGTTACCTACCTGTACAGGCAAACACATTTACGTATTCACCTAGGAGTTGATTCCTAAGTGTACTAAATAGCTTTTAGAGAAACATAACATTCTTAAGGATATATTGTGAACGTTCTGGGAGAGAAAATGGTTGAGTATATCTATTCCGAATTGAATATTATAAAATAGACCCTATTTGCTCAGATATGTTGAAGTTTTGTGACTGTCCGAGAAGAGGCAGATATTTAATTTCCTCCTCGTGTTCATCGATCCAAGATTCTACAAGTTCTGTAGCGCATTATGATCTTGAAAAACCCATATTTCATAGGAAACAAAGTTCCTATTACAGGATGGTACTATTCTATTATCAAATTTTTTTTGTACTGCTCTATAGTAGTCTATCCGAATTTCAATAGTCCAACGAGAAATCACGTTATGGCAACCCATGTCATATGCAATCCATTCTCATTCTTCACAGTTGGAAGGAGACAATCACATCATACGCTTTATAAGGTGACCTTTTAAATTTTATAATTCATTATTATGTTAAATATCGTTGACCTGCTGAAGGGATAAAATTTATCTCCAGTGGTTCAGTAGCATCACACAAGACGTTAAGATCAGCAAAATGAAGCATCATTTGCAGCGGGAAGTGGTTGGTAAGGAGACCTCGCCATACACTCCCCCACTGAATTGCTGAAGCTAAAGTGGTTGTGGATGTGTCCATGTTAATATGTGTCCAAAGCCCATCTGCTGGTGTGATGTAGATGTGGAGAGGACATAGCAAACAAAATTGCCGGCAAAAATCCGGGATGCTGATGGCCGAGCTGGTTTTCTGTTGGCCACGGCAACCCGCTTATGGTTGCTTCATAACCTAGATCTCGCCATTAAGACCACGGATGATTGCTGGCCAAAATAAACCGGACCGCTACTGGATGATAAGTAGTGGGTCAACAGATTCTGACCATTGTTGGTCCTGAAAAAATTAAGACAACTCAGACTCAACCTGAAAATTAAGACAACTCAAGTGTGACCTCGTTACCTGACCGTGGTTCAAAACTACGAGGCACTTAGTAATGAGCGAGTATTCAGAACTCGTTAATCTAAAGGTATAGTCCATGGCTCTCCCACACCGCTGTGTATATATGTAGGGAGAAAGTTATGAAAAACAATTCTTCAGACCATTTAACTTTCTTCAGCTGGTCGACTGGGTTTTTTGAATATGACTCCATTATTAACCTTACTTGATTTAAAATATTTGACAAATGGCTTGGGAATTTCTGCTCTGCAATAACTGTTCTGTTTATGAAGATGTTTTCTGTAAGCATTGATACTGGAGTGACAGCTGATTGAGCTTTGTGGCCACTTTTGCTTCGATTGTTCATTTTTTAAACATTGCAATCCGCTTTACTACCCATTGGTCTCTTTCAATGTGAGCTTCTCTTTCCGTTTACTTATTTGCTTTGTCGAATATACTTTGCCGCGTTGTATCTATGTTTGTGACTTTGGGCACAATATTTCTAAAAACACTTAAAAGTTGAAAAGCTTCAGTCATATTTGCTCCAACTACTAGAGTTTCTACAATTTCACCTCATTGAATATATTAAATTCCCAAACTCTTTACACTTTTAAAAATATTCCAAGATATATAAGACTTTAATAGAGCAACTCCAGAAATATTTCTTTTTTATAAAATATTTTAATTAAATTATCATATTCTAACTCTTAGGAAGCGCATTCAAAAATACGATTTTTATTCAAAAGTGTTTCTATTATTTTGATTACCACTTGTATTCACATGTATTCATACATGCATATAATTTTACTAATATTCTAAAATTGATGTCGTACCTAGTATGTTGACTGTTATACTAATTGACTGTATGATGACTGTCATGCATAGGAGGAAAATTTCCAAGAGTGTTACCAAGTTTTTAATGCCTCCGAATAAATCTTTCTCCGTTGATTTGATTAGTGTTTTACTCTTTACGAACATCTTCGAGTGCAAGAACTAAATAATTTAACCAGGATTTATAATTCAAAAAGAATCAAAACTACTACAGATATACATCCTCAAGATTTGCAAGAAACGATATTGAGTTTTCTGGATCCATGCCTGTAAATTTTTAATTACTTACTTTTCAACTTACGTCAAATAATAGTTTTCTGTTATTTCGATTTTTTTTTACGAGAGTAGCGATTTTAATCTGTAATAATGTGAAGTTATAGTGTGAAGTTATAATGTGAAGTCAAAAATAGCCAATAAATATCAAGTATAGTGCAATCACACTTTTTGGATGCTGGCACAGACAATTCTTAATAGTACATTCCTTAGTTCTAAAGTTGGTAAATAAAAACTTTTGTTTAAACAATTTATAAGACTTCAATATATCAAAGAACGTATATTTATAAATTAAATTATTTCATTTCAGTTGATTTTTCTTATTATAAGTTGGCGAATAAAATAAACTGTTATTAGTTAACAGTTCAAATTATGGGATTTCAGGTATTATTAAATTAGGTATGATATAAGTAAAAAGCGATTTTTGTAAGTCATAAAAATAATTTAAAATAAGCAGTATTCTTTGTAAAGAAAAAAATTAAAAATTATTTTGAATTATATAACTTAGTGTAACTAGATAGATATTTGAGTTATTAAAATTTAAATATAAAAATCGCATCTTCGATTCAAAATGCTAATATTAAATTAATAAGAAAGCCACATGTACAAATTCTGTAATTAATACAAAATATTATCCTTTTCTGTAAAGTCAAAAGTTACAGTAGGATATAAAATGAAAGTGGTGTTCGAAAAATTATTTTTGCGATTTATTGATTAATTAAATATATAAAAATTACTATTTAAAATATTTTTAATAAAATAAATTAACAAATTCATGCACATTTCGACTTATATTTTGTAATATAAAAAAAGATCTTAATTTTAATTTTTTGAATACAAAACATAAATTTCTAATGCTCTAGACTTTTCTTCAAATTAATATGATATAAATTAAATTTAATGAAATATTAGCAAAATATTTTTGAATATTTTGCTAATATTTCATGTGAGTATTTCACTAACATATCATATTTAACTATTACTTAAAGAAACATTTGATAATCCTACAGACAAAATGATTTGATATTTTTAAAATGAATAATATTTTCTTGTGCTATAAATTCTATTGTTTGGAAATTCAGGAATTTCATAAGTTTCAATGTACTTAAAGCAATTCTGTGTTTTATTTCTAAATAGACCAAGCTGTAGATAAAATGTAAATATCAAATAACTTTTTAGGAATCAAATTACTTTTTAAAATACATCATTATGCACAAAAATAAACAATATATTGTAAATTTCTCGAAAATATATTGAAATACTTTTAAGGAATTCAATTTACTTAGATATAAATTTTGAAGCAAAGAATTACATCATTTACTGTATATCGTTTTTTAGAATTGACGTAATCATTAACAATATCAATTGTGTATTATAATTTGCCGCTCGGTTCAAAAACACTTTTTTAAAATAGGTATTTTATTAAAGCATAAAACAATCTAAGAAAAAGTTTTTCCGCATAGGTATTCCAAATTAAAAACATTTTAAGGAGAACATCACAGCATATTTTTAACATTTCTCACAACATATTACTAAAACATATTTTTTTATTAATAGGTTTTTCTTTTGTACGTAGCATTCTATAAAATAAAAGCAGCTAGCAATTTTCAATTCCCGAAGATTTTAAATAATTTTCAATAAAACTAAAGTTTTCAATAAAAAAATAATAAAGTTATAAACACTCATTTTTCCTTTTGTAAACGCTTCATTAAAATTAAATTATTAATGTGATAATTATCAATATAAAAATATATGTATGATTAATTTGAATCTATATATATTCGGTAAAAAATATACTTATTCAAAATAAATTTCAAATATCAAAGTACTCTTAGAATTTATCATGAATAGCCTGGCTTATATCTGTTAGTTTTGAATTATAAATTTAATTTTATGAGCATAACCAGTTTTTGAATGAAAATATTTAATGCACACTTTTAATTGTTTACAAATTATTTGTGTGTTATCCTTACTATGACATAATAATATGAACGTGCTCTTCGATTCGAATCGAAATAGAAAGTTCCGGGTTCAATTCCGAATTCTTTTATTTAAGTTGGCGATAATAAATTTTCTGGAGTTTGCTTTCGTGATACATTCTTTATATGAAAACTATAGGCATTATATAGATCATTACCATATAAAGATCACCATAATTATATCGATCTATTATCATAGGCATTATATATACAAAAAGTTATATACTTTAAAAAAATCTTTTCTTTCTCTTAATTTTTGTAATTTTTAAAATTATTTATCACGGAATTTAATATTTTTGAGTATATTCAAATGTCTCACAATCGTTTACAGTTATAGACATTTTTTCACTTTCCAGTGACTTGCTTTATTGCATTGACAGATTTATAGATTCTCAATTATTTCCATTAAGTGTAAAAGAATTAAAAGTAAACTATTTTGAAATATTGAAATTTTAATTGCGTGAAAGCTGAATGCATGTCTAATTCGTAAACGCGTATTTATATCGCATTTGAGCAAAGAAAAATATGTTATTGATGACAATTTGTAAAAGTTATTTTAATATATATTAGAAAACATTTTTCTAAATTTAAGCAGTTTTTTATAGTTAGGATTAAATGAATATATAAATCTGGTAGGATTGTTTTCCAGTTTTGCATGTAAATTAGATAATAATTAAAATATGATAGTTTTGTTTACCAAAAAAATAATCTATGCTATTTTAAAAATTTAAATTCACTAAGGTTTAATCTCCTTAGCGATATTTTTACAGTATTTTCTCTGAAACTTTTTTGTTTAGTTTATTCCGTTACCACTTGTTAGAATCAAAAATTTAAAATAAGAAAACAGATATTTTTAATTCTTCCACAAAATTCACAGACTTTTTCTAGTTTTAAGACAAAATAATTATAGATGTATTGTTAAAAGTTAAACGTGGTATAACCAAAAAAAAAAATGTGTCAAATTATACTTAAAGCAATTATTTTTGATAAATATTCAAAAATATAAGAATGTAAAAGTAGTTGATTTTAATTAGTAACAGGAGATAAACAATTTACTTTGAAGGAAGTATCAAGATAGTAAACGAAAATTTTAAAATGTTTATCAGGACCACCCCTATGTCACGGTTAAGAGAAATTTGCCCCGCTAGCATCTTCTATTCAGCTTTTAAACATTACCAAAACAGATTATGAGCTCTTAATGACACTATTATTTAGACATGATCGATGATGAACCTGTGTTATTTTTATAAATTTTCTCGGTTCTCTCATTTTCCCAAAAAGAAAAAAAAAATGAAGTAAGTAGTGTTGTTTCAGTCTTTTAGCTCACTTATGACACTATTAGAAGTTATTACTTAGCAGAAGCCATAAATTAATATCTGTTACACTGTGATGTTAATGTATTCTAGTGTGTGAAGTATTATAAAAGTTTTGAGAGATAGTATAGAAACTTAATTAATAGCGGTACATGTGCTTGATGTACTCCATATCAAGCATATGTATTGCTATCGAATTTCTAATATTTGCTAATATTTATTTAGCAGTTTATGAAAGGTTTCCTTATTTAAGCATTCAATTAAAATTGGGTACTACATAGTTTTGAAATTAAATTTAAAGAATACTCTATAGTTAAGTTGTTTGAAAACTGAATAAAATAGATTTTAGAAATATATTTTATTCGAAATTTAATTATAAATTATTAAAAAATAATTTTAGTTTAAAGCAAAACATTATTTTTCAAAATTATTTCATAAATTTTTTTATAGCGGAATAAAAACTGTCCAGTTTTAATTAAATGATATAATACTACAAATTTATGAAACAGAATATGAATGCTAACATATATTGGAAATAGATTCAATTTAAATAGGGCATTTTTAATTATAAAAGTATAATATTAAAAAACAACAAAAAGCATTATGAATTTTTTTAAAATAGGAAAAATGTTAGAACTGCTATTATGTATTCAAATACCTTGCAGCCTGTTGACCATTGGCTTCAATAGGGTTGCCATAATTCTATAGAGTTGCCAAAATGTGAACCCACTATGACTCAATAATTTGGCACATTATGTCAATTTCGGTAGTATTTTTAGATTTTTTTGCCTTAACGAGAAAAAATATTAAATATTTTCGCAGTCACAAAAACGAATTTAGCACCAGTTTTATATGTTTATTAGTTCATTAATTAATCATTGAAACATACAACATGAATATATATAAACAAACTGAACAATAAGAAATAAGATGAATGCGAAATTGAATTAAAAATATGAAGCTATTCTGAGATTTAATCACACACAACGATATGTATCAAAGTTACGATCAGTAAGTACAAAGAAAGGAATTATAAATAGATTTAAATGACTGAAATGACTTCAGTCAAAATTTAAAATGATTAATTATATAATCTTCCAGTAGCCTTTGATATAGAGCAGGTTTTTAATTTTACTTTTTTAAATTATGTGTTTAAAACAGCAATTTATAATAGTATTTAAAGTAATTTTATAATTTTTAATTTTGTCTGTAAATTATCAATAAATTTACCACCAAATCGATGTAACAAATACATGAAACGCAAAATTGATAAAAGCGAAGCTAAAATAAATTTTCTTGTTGTTTTGTAAATTCTTTTGTAAATTTACTGAGCCATATCAATCGATAATAACTTTTGAGTTAGAAAGCACTTGATTTTGATTCTGAGTAAATAACACCACATATTATAAAATTAGTTATAAAAACAGATGAAATTCAATTTAAAAATTTGATTTTCTTGGTTTATTCATGTTATTAATAAGCCCACCTTTGTTATGGAGGATATCGTTTTCCATCTGGCAGATCTGGATTCGAATCTCAGTATAAAGCCATGAATGCTCATCTCAATATTAAATTTCTTATTTCTCATGCTCAAAATATATATACGAATACTAACTTAGAGTTTCATTTCAGACACTCTAATATGCTGTTAACATACAACTTCAAAATGTTAATTAACTTATCCCAGTAAATGATGACTAATTATGCTTATTAAAGTATATCCAACCAGTATATCATAAGAACCAAGTAATGAGCTTATAATAATGATTTTACAGTAACGAATAATGTTATACATTTTTGATTTGGTTACTTTTACAGAATATAAAATAACTTTGCTTAATTTTTTACACATACTATATTTGAAAAGCATGAAAAATAATACATTTTATCTAAGTGAAACAATTAAGATTTCTTGAATAACATGTTAATTAAAATATTAAGATATTTATACACACATATACAATTATTTTTATGAATATATATATATACATATATATATATATATATATATATATATATATATATATATATATATATATATATATATATATATATATATATATATATATATATATATATAAAGAAGATAATGTTATAATTTTATATACTTTCATATACTTTCAACGAGTGTAAATTTATATTTATAGATATGAATAATTGCTCTTTTTGGTAAAAATGTACATATACAAACATACATGCATACACACACACATATATATATGCATATATATATATATATATATATATATATATATATATATATATATATATATATATATATATATATATATATATATATATATATATATATATATATATATATATATATATATATATATATATATATATATATATATATATATATATATATATATATATATATATATATATATATATATATATATATATATATATATATATATATATATATATATATATATATATATATATATATATATATATATATATATATATATATATATATATATTGAATGAACGATAAATTCTTCTTAATGATATATTCAAAGCTTAAACCTGTTAGTATACTATATGATATTCAAAACATTTGTAACATTTTGCTAAATACCAGTGGAATTAAATGTAGAAAAAAAACTAAAAATTTTTATTTAGAATTTTATATTAACACTACAGAAAGAGAGAAATCACAGATAAATCATATAATTTTCAACAAGCTAGAGTGTAGGGGAATAAGTATATTCCTTTCATATAATGAATATTTTACACGAAATAATTATAATGCAATATAATATACAAATGCATTTAACCATTTCTCAAAGCAAATGAAGTTTTTGAAACACAAGCTTTTAGCTTTCAAACAATATATTGTTAAGTCCTTTTTTTCATAGATTTCAGTACTAAAGAGACTTGCTATACTCTTTTCGTTGTTATGAATTCATTTACATTTTCTTTCGAGATGTAACATTTTTTATCGATTCTTTCACTAAATTATCTCTTAAGGAAGACACTGAACAAAAATAAGTTCTTTTTAAGTTTGAATGTTTTATTTTTATATTCTTTTTCTTTTATTTTTATTAAATTTATTTTTTTTACTGTGTACTAGAAATTAGGTGATTTGTTTCCTTTGATGCATTATTGAATCAACGAGAGTAAATAGAAAAGTCTTACTCATTAAAACTTAAATTATAAAAACTATAAGAATGATAAATACTTTTAATAGATTTTCATTACTTTTGTCAAGAATACTGCCGGGTAATTTAATATCTTATGATTGATTATGGTGTTATCTTATGATTTGAATGGGAATTTGTTTATATGCAAAACATTTTCCATCACGAAAAACGAATAACTTTCCCAAACAATAATGAGAACATATAAATGAGCATGTTGATTATACTTAAATGTGAATTTAAAGGCTGTGGATATTGAGAAATCTTTCTACAAAGGATTGATATGGTAATCGGTAGTCCATATAGTTTATCAAAAGAATACAAAGACACTTAAACATAAAATTATTTTTTTAATTGATTGTTAATTTCTCTATAAAAATCAAATCCTTAGTTATCAATTTTTTCCATTAAACCTACTTAATTTAATATTAAATAAATTAAACACATAGACATAGACATACGCGATCGAACACCTAGTCTGTACCTTAGGTTATCAGGTAAAGAGAGCTCCACTACCTAATATATCCGGTGTGACAGAGTTGTCTCGAAATTTGAAAACAAAATTGAATTTCAATACAACTATAATGTTTGAAATTAAGAATTTGACATCAACAACTAAACATTTGCAAAATTTTCATTGGGTAAATATTGTGCTAAAATTCTAAAAATTGATTATCCTAACACTCCTTGGTAATAAAAAAACAAAACAAATTAGTTATCCTGATCGTGGTCATAACAGACAATATAAATAGTTTACAGCACAAATATGCAAGCAATATAATTAAATTTATGTAGAAAAGTATAAAAAAAAGATCAAACTACTGGGACAGATTTTCAATAAGTACTAGTAGTCATATATGACATTAATTAGAAAAATACTTTGAAATTTTTATGATAGTTTTCAACTACATTGAAACTATACTTCATTGTTAAAAAATATTAGACCGAGTATTATATTTAATATTGTTTAATTAATTGATTTGGTGGAACTTATGAACTTTTCCTAACCAAAAAGCTTCAAATTGTGTATAGGACATGGTGGTTGAAGTTAAAATCTCTTTTATTCAAATTTTTTTTAGCGTTTTATTTATTTTTTAGCGTTTTTCTGAGATTTTCGACAGACATACGCTTCTCAGCTGTATTCACTTCTTTTGTAAATGCTTCAAAATTTTCTCTTGTTATTCGCTCTTATTTAAATTATTTATTTTCCTAAAAGTTCTGAATGAACATGAGAACTGTAAGTAAAGAGATATAGTTTAATATTAAAATGACTATTGAATTAGGATTGTTTTGAATATAAAACAATTGTGTGCACAGTTAAAATTTTTTTATTTTTTTTTTTTTTTTTTTTGTTTAAAAACTAAAATTCTTTCAACGCAAAAAATTACGAAAAGAAAGAACCCTTATAGTTAATTTTTGATAAAAACATCATTTTTTATATAAAAATAAGTCTTTTCGTATTTTTAATTATTTTGTCAATTTTTGTATCTTTAAGTTTTTATGTCTCTGGATGTTACTGGATTCTACTGTAATTCAAATAAATTGCAAATTTCAATCTTTATTATTTTATTAAGTATATACGGCTCTAGATTTCTATTGTTTTTTTAAAAATGCAATAGAAAAACAAATAATTTTCTTGAACAATTGCTTGATCAAAAGAATTATTTGTTTTAGGAAATTATTATTGTAACTAGAGACATTTTTCATATTTTATTTTATTTTTACAAATAAATCCTTTTAAAAATGGGTTTTATTTTACAAGACCATTGAGTGAAGCCAAATTTATTATAAAATTAATTAAAAGTTATGAAATTAAAATTATACATTAGTATTCTGAAGATTAAAAGATGGAAAAATATAATAATAATATAGGCAAATAATAGTTAAAAATAATAAGTAATTGAAAATTATATATATATATATATATATATATATATATATATATATATATATATATATATATATATATATATATATATATATATATATATTTTTTTAAACATTCTTTCTTATTTCTTAATAAATATCTAACTTGCCAAACTCTACTTTGCTCTATAGTTTTTTTTTTTTTTTTTTTTTTTTTTTTTGGCGGAAATTAAAACTTGTTATACAAGGAGAACAAAATAGTAAATAAAATTTATATATATCTAATTTCATCATAACAAATGATAGAGAAAGAATGCAAGTTTAGGTAAAAAATTAAATTGAAGTAAAGGGAAAAAAATTTTGCTTAAAAGGGAAAAACAAAAAAATTTAAATTAATATTCAAATTTTATAAGTTTTATTAGTATGAGAATTTTTCCTGCTGTGTTCAAATTATGAGTAATTTATTTCAATAAGCAAAATGACAATGCCATATTTTGTAATCTTTCAAACCCTAAGAGATACGTTTCAGATAATTTATAAAACCCTAAGAGGTCCTGATTGAAAAGGACTTCTCATTATCAGAATTTAGTGATTTCAAATCTGTCGTTTTCACTAATGGCAGCACAGGCACGTTACTAATGTCGTAGTAGCAATGTTTTTTCAAATAAAGTAATACCTCTGGAATCAATCAATAGGGGGTCTTCTGTTTGATTCCTGCTTCTAAATTACGATTCAACTGGTTAAACCGAAACCTGGGCTACATACAGGAAAGTATGCTGGTGAAACAGAAGATAATTTATAAGAAATGACTTAATGTAAGAATTATTTTTTTAAGTTCTTCCAAATAATTACCTTGTTAACGTAGCAAATGCTTCAGATACAAGTTATGAAATGAAATGTTAAATTAATTAAAAATTATTTAAAATAATTAAATATATCTATAAAGATAGAAAAATCATGCTGAAACTATTAAATAAATAAATAAGCAATATATAGAAATGAAAAAAATTCATATATCATTTTCTTCCAAACGGCATACCTGAAAATCTAAGCTATTGGAAAGAACGAAAAAGTTGAAGATTTCGCAGTTAAACATAGCGAATGAGAAAAAAAAAAATAATGAAATCCATTTCTCTGCCTCTTTTAAAGTGTGGGGAAAAAGGACGAGAGAAAAAAATAAGTACGTATCTGTTTCACTTCGTTGATTCTTAGACTCTGTTTTTTGCATCTTTTTTCTTTTCAATTTTTTTATTCTTTTTTTTTTAGCTATATTTGCCTATAAGTTTTTTACATAAACCAGCATTTGCTTTTTTCATTTTCATTCGCTATTCAAAGTGCCATTTTAATTCGGAATGATTAGTGATTGAGAAAAAAATAATAAAAAATAAATTCGAAGAATGCATGGACTTATTTAAATATTTGTGCATGCATTTTTAAAAAGAACAAGTAAAAACTAAAACCTATTTTTGTGGAAGATTTTTGACATAATAATGTATATAATTATATAAAAATGTGTGTGCAATATATATAGTCTTCATCCAAATCATGCCTTTGATATATTGATATTTTAAAATCAGAAAAATTTACAAAATATAAAATAATAAGCTAAAATATTTGAAGCAAATGAAATTCCTTTTCAAAATTATTTTTAGTTTTTATGATCATACCATAAAATATGCAATTATTAATGAAAATACTACTGTGCGTTTCAAAACTTGCTTTCACAAAAAAATTAATAATATATAAGATAAAATTAAAGAAAAAATAATACATAAAAAAGCAGAATTAAAACTTGCATATATATTTTACTTTACATCAATTATTTGTGGAATGTTTGTTATTTTTGAGGGCTAAATTTATTCATTGTAAAAAGAAGATTAAAAATCAATACAAAACCAGCTGGAATTCCAAAGATTATATTTTTACAAAAAATAAAGGAAAAAGAAATACTACCAATTTACTTTGTTTAGGTAATTCTGTTAAAAAAAATTGCTCTTAAGAATTTTCAGGGTTTCCTCCCTGGCAATAGGTAAGCACATCCCTTTGACTTAAAATTCCAACCATAACACATATTGCCATCGATGAACAAACAACTTCGAAGTAATTTATGATCACATGCACTCAAGATGTACTATCTGAGAACCCTATTCAAAAAGAAACTATGCACAATTTAGATGAGTTATGATCTATAGGGGTAAAAATATTTACACTTTCGAAATCTAATATTATTGTCAAGATGGTACATGCCAGATAACTATGCTGATTCTAAAAATATTGTATGTATTACAGAAACTGTGTGCTATCATTCTTTAACTTTTATTTCACAAAATGAAGAAAATGTCTTACTTCAAATCCTATATACTCGAAGTACATACTTGGTAACACCCTACCTTTTACTGTCACGTGATAACTAATTTCTTTTATTGCTCTTTTATTTACGGGACTTCAAAATGCTGAAATTGTCTTTTTAAATATCATGTAAAAACTGAAAGTAAAATTTCAGTTTTTACATGATCATCACAGAATTTAATAGTTTATAAGGCCGGAAAATATGAAGGATAACTCCATTAAATATTGTCTGCATTATTAGTTTCATGTACCAGTTATATATATATATATATATATATATATATATATATATATATATATATATATATATATATATACACACATATATATATAATATATATACATACATACATATATATATACACACATATATATATATAATATATATATACATACATACATACATATATATAATACAAATATCTACTATCAAGAGGGAAATCAAGGCTGTAAACATTCAAGCGGAAGACCCCAAAACCATACTCCCAATACTTTAAAGAATTAAAAATATTTTTGCTTACATTTTATATAGTCATATACATGAAAGTAAAATTTTTTCAGTAGCAATAATTATCCTTCTTAGTCTAACTTAGAAATTAGAAAATTAACAAGATCAATTTTTTTTATTGTATAGAATTTTCTATAAATTATGTCGATTTCAAATGGCATTTGTCATATAAAATTTAAGGTGAACATACCTCAATAAACTAATTTTACAGTGATGCTGTGCTTGAGAGAAATTCTGAAAAATAAGGAAATGAATTCAAGTTTAATGTTGTTGTTGTTGTCTTGTACCAGCTAGGCTGACATTTTGGGTGCGCTGCTCTACTTTTCTAACTGAACCATATTTTTGTTGTGGAGTCTGACATCCTCAGTATACACATGATATAGGGACCCATTTATAGGGTAGGCAACCATTCACAACCCATTCATACAAAGAAAGGACAAAGAAGGATAGAGACAGAGAGAAAGTACATGCATACTCAAACTGGGATTCGAACCCAGGACCACCTTATCTGTAGACAGGCAATCTGATCACTAGATAGGTTTGGTGGCAATCAAGTTTAATTTTTAGATTATTAAAATTAAAATAGATTTGCGACTTACTACCAAAACACATAATAGAGTTTTAGTTTTCATTCATAATGTGAAACTATACTCATATTTATGTGTTTTCACGCTAAAATTTATGAAATATATACGTTATTTCATCATAAATGACGCTGATTTCAACGTATTTTTCCTTGAATTTAAAAATGGATTTCCTATTTCAATTGAATTTTTAAATGTACTTTATTTCATTTTGATGACTATATTTAATGCTACATGAGTTTATTATTTTGTTTTATACATTATCAGTTAACAATAATTACTGACATTAGTTTAGTTTATTTTATTCATCTATTCTGATAGTACTCTTTATAATAAA
This sequence comes from Latrodectus elegans, assembly GCA_030067965.1. Taxonomy (NCBI): domain Eukaryota; kingdom Metazoa; phylum Arthropoda; class Arachnida; order Araneae; family Theridiidae; genus Latrodectus; species Latrodectus elegans. The sequence goes on along the minus strand of CM057818.1, from coordinate 31,463,344 downwards.
ACCGCACTTATGAAAAGACATGGCTATCGTATAATTTCAGTTTCATCAATATTTATTAGGGCCGTAAAATATTTAAATTAAAAGTTATGGTTTAACAATATTTTATTTTTTCCTTTTTGTTGTATTAAAACAACTAGCAGCGAAGTTTTCACTTCCTCTTTTCTAACTTTTTGGCAAATAAGATGATTTCGATTCTATTAGAGTTGATAAACGATAAGATAAATAAAAGAGGAAAAACAAAAGCTACAAATTTAATTCAGTATGGTTTCGGTGCGAATTCTTTGAGAGATAAAAAGACTTATTCTAAAGTATATTTCAAACTCCAGTAGTGCAGTTGAAAAACTTACTGCTCATTTGTAAGGATTCTTTATTTTTCCCGTGGGACATGTTAAAAATCTACAGTTGTTCTGATATAATTGAACAACTTGATGGAACCCTACACCAGGAAAAAAATACATTCTTCCATTTTATTACTTTTATTTCCTTTTTTAGACTTAAAAAAATGTTTTAAGCAACACATAACTTTGAGCAGAACCTAGTAGAACATTGAAATTGGAAGTAAGCACATTAAAGATAAATATTTGAGAGCATTACTTGAAATTGTACCACATAAAGATAAATATTTCTCAGAGAATTCTTGCGAAAATTATTTTTAAATATATATTTCTATTTACAAATAATTTTTGTAGAATTATTGTGTTCATTTATACATTTTTAGATTTTTTTTACGTTTTATTTACAATTATTATTGTTGTCGTAATGCACGAAATATTTTAAATTTAAGTGATAAAATAAATAATGCATTAAGAATTTGAGTTGTGATGAAAAATTTTCATCTATAATATACATATTTAACAATATTTTTTGCATTATATATTTTAAAAAATAGATTCTAGAAACAAAAAAGTCTGTTATGGTCATGCATTGGCAAGTAATGGAGGTGCGCAATGCGTTACGTTTTGATTGAGTGATTTTATTCATTAATAAGTCTTATTGTCTTTATATTTTATTTTAATAATCTAACATCAACTATATAATAATAATAATTTAATAAATGACAATTTTCATAATTAATTTCCATAAAATGAGTTCCACACCATAATACACTGGTGATAATACGGTCTTCATACGATCGTATCGGAATATAAACTAGATTCCCTATCGAATAGGGAAGATACGCTTCTCCTTCCCTTTTTAGGGATTTACTGTGGCTGAGTTGCCAAAGTGCACAACCAATGAACAATACGATATATTTTAATAGCGGTTGTCTCCCATTAATAGAACATCGGAAAAATCACTATGTTTATAAACAATTGAACTATATTCATATTTTACTCTTAGTTTTGGGTTGTCATAATTTTATAATTGTCTTTATCATATTTTTGAAATATTACGCCACATGAGCTATTTGCAAAGATATAAACATGTTTAGCTCTTTTTTTTTAAGAGACAATAAATATTATGATAAAGAATTCGACAAAAACAAGAAGGCAATTAAATGACGTCAATTTTTTTTCAGATACCACAAGTTATTTTAGTTTGGAAATTATTTAGGATATTTTCGTATTTTTTTGTAGAAACCATATAAAAATAAATAACTATCTCAAAATCATATATTAAATATATGATAAAATTAATATTATTTTGATAAGTTATATATATTGGGTTTGTAACTAAGATTTCTCTGTTTTTTCAAATTGGAAAAATCTGAATGACATGAAAAATTTTGACACGAAGTAGTACATCATTCGAATTTATTTTTATATCTAAATATATATTCCGTTGTTACTAAAATATACTTTCTTGTTATTCACAGATTAATAACATGGAATAATTGAGAAGAATGGTTAATTGAGAAAAATGATATTAATTGAGAAGAATGAGAATTTTCGACACCTTCTTTTTACCTCAAATCAAGGTTCTGAGTCCTCAGAAGCTTCTCGTAACATTTGTGCTGTGTATGGAGTGGGTTCTATAGGTGAAAGAACCACCTGTGATTGGTATGCAAAGTACAAAAACGTAATTTTTGATCTCAAAGACGCACCTTGTCCAGATGAGTTTGAAAAACTTGTTGAACTTTGACAAAACGTTGTTACAAAGGAGAATAAATTCTTGATCCGTTGCAACAAAGGAGAATAAATTCTTGATCCGTTGCAACAAAGGAGAATAAATTCTTGATTAATTACTTGTATACGTTTATTAAAAACAGCGGGAACTTAATTTCAACCCAATATTTTATGTTGATGTAATTATATTTTTTATTATAATTTATTCAAAATCTATAGTAATGTATTAATAAAGACAAAGTTCATCATTTTGCTATCGTTCTGTAATGGTGGATAGAGTGCTTAGATGTTTCTTCATGAATTTTACCATGCTTTTGAATTTATACCAACAAGAACGATTTACAATATTTGATTTGTAAACTAAAAAAAATGCCCTTTACTCTAAAATCTAAAACTAAGTTTAAATTTTTTAATAATATAATTATTTTATAATGCGTTTGAAAAGGTAATCGAAGTTTTTACTCTGTACTTCGAAATTCTACAATATTTTGGCATATATGAGAAAAATTATTTCGCAATTACTTGATTGTAAAAACTGCCATTCTTGCTTCCGAAAGTTACCAAGTCTACACTGATTAAACCGAAACTCCATTGCATTCTCTAATAGCTGCTGAGGCACACAAAATAAGTCGTGATTGTAGTGTCTTCAAAATAACTATATCTCGTGGAGTGTCAGGTCAAATCTAAAATTCTTCTGCTTGGTCCCTGCTTCTAAATTAGATAACCCATCAATTTTTCAGATTTTGATGATTTACTCACTTGTACACCGCTGTACAAAATACATTAAATTGCAATTTTGTGGCATCTAATGGTGTGATAGCTAGTTTATCGGGCATTAAAAGTAGCCAAAAATAATTACAAAGAGTACTTTTGTACATTGAATTATAAAAGAATATTTATAATGTGTTTTATGCTTACTTGTATGCGGCAATTTCATTTTTTTTTCCGAAACGTATACAAAAGTAATGGTAATCGAAATGTAAAAGACATCTCAAATTATTAGTAAAAATGGAAGATTTTCGAAATCTAAATACTTTTCAGCTCATCATATCTATGTTTTGCAAAGAACTTCATCTATTGTTATTATACTAAGGAATGAAAATCAAATTTTGAAATATCTTTTAAAGTGATTTGACGTAAAGTGGAAAGTACAACTGTAGCTTTTGTTTTTGTAAATTTTAAGGTTCATTAATTCATAAAATTGTAAAAGAAAAGAAGTAAAAAAAATTCTTTTAAATTCAAATCATTGAAACAGAGTTTGGATACCTTGCCTATGCCAATATATATTGCATTTATGTTAACTAAATGCATGTATTTATGGAAGTTAAAGTGTTTAATGTTTTTTTTTTTTTGATAATTTATGAATGTGATTGAAGATTCTAAAAGAAAGTTTTAAGAAATATGCCTAAACATATTATGGGATAAAACTGTACACAACTCACATGAATTTGAAAAATACTTGAAGAAAGAAAGTTCTTGATCAAGTTTTGGTGCATTCAACTCAACAGGGCCTAGGAATATCATTATGTAGAATTATATTTTGATAGCACTATTTCTTTTTTATCAAGAATCAATAAAATAATTCACTCTTTAATCTTAGTAGCACTTAAAAATAGACAAATAAAAAGTGAAGAATTATATTCAGGAAGTGAGAAAATTTCATGTTTTTTACTTTTTCTTGAAATAATTTGTAAGCCTTCATACTGAAGTAGATCTACAAAATTTCTGTGTTAACTATTATTATAAATTTTCAAATATTATTGAAGTAATAAATACATTAAAAGTGCGTCACAGTAAGTACGTCTTCTCTTAAAACCTGCCCTTTATTTTGTTATGTGTGATTTTTCTTGGATAGATGCTAAATAAACTTCTGAATTTTTAGATTAATATTATCATGAATTTCTAGGTTATTATTATTATAAAAATTTTCCAACAAAAATAATTATTTTAAATGTTTCAACATTCAAAATGCATGCTTTTTTTGTTATGAATCAACCATTTATTTTTTCCAATAAGTTACCAAAATGTTATATACTAATTTAATAAAAATTGCACGGATAAAATTTTATCAAAAATTCTCTTTCCATTTTATTTAATATAAGTGAAGTGTTTAGCATAAGTGATATCATTGATTTTCATACCTTTAAAACATTATTATCTACCATTGTAGGGACATTAGAAAATAGATGTTATAGAATAATACAAAACATAACATTAATAACGACATTTTTTTTTTACGCAGGATTAAAATTACAAAATAAAATACTTAATAATAATAAACAAGGTTTTAAGATACATAACAAATAATAAACTCAGTTATTTATGAACTGGATGATTTACCCTCTATTTCTCACACCTCTCTTCTATATCATATATCTCCATTTCTTATTGGATATTGAATAATTAGTAAGCTCACTCTATTGGGCAGTAACGCCATCTGTTATCAGTAGAGTTAACATAGATCTGTTACACCATCACATTTTCTAAACTTCACATTGTACAATTTTTTTTTTTCTCTGTAAATATTACTTCGTATATTTTATTATTCAGTTATTATCCGAAATTTTAACGCTAATGTTTATAAAATGAACTCATAAAAATATCATTTGTTTATTTTTTACATAATGATGATTTTATATGTGCAATATAAAAATAACATTAAAATAATACTGATACAATAATAATTAGTAGTACTGAAAAAACAGAGCATTCAACTAATAACACTGAAGATTAACAAGCAGCATTTATTTTATATTTAAAAAAAATTTATGATTAAATAATTAATATGTGCTAGTTAAAATCTCAAACCTATTATTTCAATATTTTTTGATATTATCGAGTTAGGCTAGTATTTTGTACCTTTAAAGTAGCCAAAATTTCAATCTTTCCATACACATAATTTAGTTTCCACAGGCGTTTATTTTAACACTCTTCTGGATCAGAAGAAGTTTACCTTTGATGATCATACTTTTTTATACTAAATTTTCTATGAAAAATAATGCAGCTTAAAAGAGCAGGCTAGAGAGAGAGTGAGAGAGAGAGAGAAAAGGGGCCAACCACAAGAAGAAGGGCGCCATTTTGTCGGGGATGCACTGTCACCGGTTCTGAGTGATGGCTGGAAAAATAAGCACTTCGACATCTCTTATTTCTCACTCATCCTTCGTCCTCTATTTTATTTCTTCCGATGGATTTAGGAATTTTTCCATATCCTTTTCCATGAAAAAAAAAGGAAAAAAAATTCCGTTTTTATAGTTCAACTGGCTAAAATGAGAATCGTCGTGCTATACATTTACCGGATGGATGACGGTGTACTTAAAGATATCATTTTAAATCTTGTTTTTAAGGGTTTGAAAGACTTTAAGAGGGTATTTTGATGGAGTAGTGCTTTTTCGGTGAAATTTAGGGGAAATTTTCTCATATTATTATTATTTTTTTTAAATAAATGCCGTGTTAATGGATCGCATTTTTTTCAGACGTGTCTTATTGCATTATTTTCTACTTACTTCAGCGGAAGAATTGCTTAACAAAACAAGTCTGTTAAAAAAAAAAAAAAAAGTGATCGAAAAATTATATTCTTTTATTTGATTGCAAAAAGCATAAATCGAAATGTGTATTGTTTCATTTTATGTCATTTTAAAGCTATCGTGGTTAAAAAAATTCTTTGGGAAGTTGTTAGCATGGTTTTATAAATTACAAATTAGTAACACCTAAGTTTATATACTAAAAAAGATAAAAGTGGTTTCTTGATTAATTTAGCGGTTTATTTTTGCATCTGAGAGTTGACTTGACTGGGATCTATATTTACAACAGAAAACCATTTTTACAAAACAATGACTAATGAGTAATCTCTATTTTTTTCCTTTTTGTTGTTGTCACTTATGACACTTGGACAAGCCAAGTTCGCTATGCAGTTTGCTACACGAATTTATTTAAATCAGTAAGGGTGCGTCTTTCGTTTAACCAAAGCACCACGAAGGCGAAAATACGACTTTGCTCTAATGTCCTCCGATAGATGGCACCACCAGAGGTTCCACTAAATCAATTTTGACATTGATCTGGACGGGGAGGAAATTTTCTGCAGACCATTACACTCATGGTAAATGCTCAACGACCAACCACAGGACATTCGATTCCCCAGAACTAGCCAGCACATATATCACATGTACTTGGCGGGTCTTTGGAAGCGTTGGGAATCGAACTCCGTTCTTCTGAACGGATGCCCGAACCACTAGGCTACTATGGCCTACGAAATAGTATTTGATACATAACATGGTCTCATTGATGCAATGATAATTTTAACTTTCATTCATGAACTAAAATTTTGAAAAAAACTCTGTCAATTCTCATTTTTGTGCTTCATTCATATATGATTACTTTTTTAATGTTTTTCCTTTTTGTCTGATAATTTTAAAATGTTGATAAAAGTTTTCATTAAGTAACCATATCCTTCAAAATCCGAAATTTTTTTAAAATTAATTCGTAAAGTAAAGCAATTTTCCAAGGTATAATGATGATTTAGAGTCACTTTTTGAAATCAATGTTCCAGGACTTATGCTTAGAATGATGTTACAAGAAAAAACAAATCTTGGTCATTTTGAGGGACGTACTTTTTTTAAATAAACTATTTTAAGTCAAGAAAACTAAGAAAATTTATGTGATGACTTAAGAAAAGAGGAATAACTCATCCATAAAATTCAACAAAAAAAAAAAAAAAAAAAAAAAAAATCTCCTGTTAGTTCAAAATTTCATTTAAGAGATTTTTGAACCTAAATTTAGATATATTTTGATCGTAATAAGTATATTGAATGATTATATTTTTAGAACATAATTAATGAGAGTGTCAACACACACATTTTTAAGCAATTAAATAAGAAGAAAATAACACAGAAACATGATGTTTACTTAGAACACACGCTATTTCTGAAATTTACCAAATGTAATTGCTATTTTTTAACTGTACATATTTTCACTTTATAAATACATGGTTTTACAAGTAAATATCTTTTGATTAAAAATACATGGCATCATAACATATTTAAATTGATAATTTTTTTGCATTAAAAATTATATAAAGCATTTAAGAATTGAAGAGTTAAATTCATTTTTCGTAATAAAATACAATATACGAAATATTTCGTTGTAAAGTTCTTAAAAACAAAAGTTTTGGTAAATTAATTTTTTTTAAAAATTTGTGTGGAGTGTGTGTGTATATCATTCTAATTAACTTTGAATTCATAAATTTTCTTTTCAATTGCAAAAATGTTTTAAGAAGCCAATATTCATATAATTTTTAAGTTCATACTAAATGGAATTTTATAAAATTCATTTTTAATTAAATTAACATAAAATAATTAGATTTTTTCCTCTTATTACACCTGATAAATGTAAGTGTCTGATAAAAGATTCGCGAATGCTTTTAGATTATTTATGTACTTGCAAAAATCGTTTAAAATTCCCTTAAGTAGTATAAATTATTTATTATATGTTAAATAAACATAAAAGATGAAGTAAATACTAGGGTTACCAAAATAGAATTTTCTGCATAATTCTTATAGTTTCCATATGTATGAAGTAATAAAAACGAGGTTGCCAGACACATAAGAAAATCCGCCATAAAATCGCTAAACTCAGGATTTGGCATCTTGGATTATATGGCACCTGTGCATTTTTTTATTTGCTTAAGCATTTTAAAATCCTTATGAGCATTTTCATCTAATTTTATAACTTTTTAAAAATTGATAACAACACTGCTGGCAAACATCGTCATTTGTAACTTCATTCTTTTCTCAAAAATTTGCAATGATTTTAACTAAACTAGTATCATTTCAAGTTTCATATCAATTTGTTTGATAAAATAATCCATAAAAAACTTCAATGCAATTAAAAATGCATGAATTGACACTTCTTGCTTCGAAAAATGGCGATGACATTAAAAGTGTAGTCAAAATAAAGCGCTTAAATCATCAACGTCATACTACCTCGAAAATCATTGTTATCATCGAAAAAAAATGGTATAAAAAATTCCAGCTGCTTACAGCTAAATAAAAATAGAATATATTTCCTCACCGCTTAGAGAATAAATTTCAACTACACTTCTTCTAGAAGTGCCTTCACCCACCACCGATCAGTCAAGATCTCACTCTAACATCTTGAAACTGACATTCTTTAGAATGTAGGAGAATAAAAATATGAAAGGTAAAAAAAAAAAAAAATAAGAAAATATATATGTACCCTTCCAGCCCGAAGAACCCATGAAATTGACGATAAGAGCTCCTACAAAAAGATGAGCAAAGCAAAGAAGAGTGAAAAGAAAGATCCTGTGAACTCTAACATATAAAAAATGTACATATGCATTGGCGACGGAAAAGGTGACAGTTGAATGCGCTATCTGGCCAAAAATGGTTTCCGCCATCTTTCGTTGGCTATATCTTTTTATAGGTATTTTTTTCATCTATTGTAGGTGAGCAGGCCACTTCTTGAGGTATGATTTATTAGGTTTTTGATCAACTGAGTCAACAAAGTTACACTTTTCGGTGAAATGTTTAAGTATCTGATGCATTTTCTTTAAGTTTACCTTTGTAGATTTCTCTTTTCACTTATCATTAGGAACATAGTATTGTTTAAGTGACGATACTGCATTATTAAACTTCAATTTTTACTTACATATGTATATAATTTTGCAAGTATTATAGCAATTAATAATTAAATATCATATGAAAGATTATAAGAAAAATGCAAATGGTGAAGCGTAATTTTCTGAAAATACATTTAATTATTCTATTCACTTAGTAAATAAAAAGCATATGCATATAAAGCAAAATTAAGCAAAAAAAAATTCTAAATAATGTAGGTTTTATATTAAATTTCAGTGCTACTTTCTTACAACTTAAAGGAGTGTAAAATGTTACTTCAAATGAAATTTGTTAAATTGATTCTTATACTTGAAGAATAATATTTCAAAATTTTTAGGGTGAAATATATTTCCTAATAAATAAACAATTTCATGTTAAATGTGGGTATGTTAATGAGAGTTGTTAAAATTGTATAGTTTTCAAAGTCATTTCGTAAATTTAAGCTGTTATTGTCTTTTTTAACAAGTGTGAAGTATTACATATTATTAAACACAGGAATATTTATACATCACAAACATAGATTACTGGAATAAAACCAGAATGCGCAAATTGGGAAACCATTATTATTCTTCATGAGCAGAATCAAGAATTGCTTACTTTAAAAATATTACAACCAAATTGAGGAAACTCCAACAAAAAATGTTAAGAAATTTCAAATTTTCAATATCAGATAAAGTCATTTGATTCATTTGGACTTTCCCTCCCGAATATAGTAGCCACAATAAATTAAAAGACATGTGAGGCATTTTTAATATAACAGATGAATAACTCACGGTTATTTATATATTGTAATTACGAATTGTTCATGTTTTCTATTATAGGTTTTGAGATTCATTAACATTTATTTTAATTTTTGGGAGAAATGGAAGATTTTATTTACTTCTTACCCAAAGCATCAATAACGGAGTATGAAATACACATGCCAAGAACCATTTAATTTGTATGAAAATAAATATATAAGGAACTTGATATATAAGTTATCAGAAACAATTCTGTGGCAGATTAAAATAATAAAATATTTTTCAAGAACAACAAACGACAGTATGTTGTTAAGCAGCATAATTTCAAGCACGAAGATTTACTTAGTGAATGTTGGATAAAGCACTTAAATATTATCCATGCCATTTTATGTCTCTCGAGGCGACAAAACGACTTTTATCTCGTATACCAAATTACGAAAAATAAAAAAGCAGCAATCCTTCATTGCGATTATAAGCGCAAGTATTTTTTTATAAAAATCTTTAAAACACAACAATATCATATATTTTTACACCAGTTGAAGCTATTAAAAAAATTAATAAATATATAAAAAGACTGTTATAAATTTTAAAGGTAATTAATATTTCATTAAGTTTATCATCAGATAACCCTAAAATTCACTTCTATAGATGAGAACCTTGTTTATCAATTTTTTTTCATTTGCCAACAAATATCGATATTTCCGCAAGATAATGTTAATTAGAAGATTCTATGATTGAGTAAGAATACCTGTGGGGATATCGATAATCCTTACATTTTTGGCAAACAACAGAGTATAAAGCTTTTTCCAACTTTGGCTACCACATTAACTAATAGCTTCCATTTTCAATCTAATAATTTTAAATTAGTTTAGTGTCACTTTGTTAAGCATACGTAACTATTTTAAAAACTGTTATTGTGATGGTTTTGTATAATCATATTCTACCTATTTACATTCACTGTCATATAGTTTCTATAGTTTTATACATAAATAGCATTTATAAATATCTTTTCTGGAATTTATTTACATATTAACAAGTTATGAAAAAATAAGATACTTCAAAATAAATTTATCTTTGAAAACTGATTTAAATTTGTCATACTGTAAATAAATTCGATACATAAATTTTCCTCAAGACAGATGAAGGGATGTTGTAGGCATAAGAAAAAGAAATGAAAACTTTTATCTTTAACAATGTACAAGAAAACTGATTTTTATCAAAGATTGTTCTATATGGCAATGGAATGGATAAGCAAAGTATTTATTTCCAAAGCAAAAAAATAAATGGAAGAAATTTGAAGAAAGTTTAATAAGAACAACATTCGAAAAATGAGAATAGATGCCTGTATGAGAAAACATTTGATTCACGAAATGCTGATAGTAATCTATCGAATTTATCTTGAAAGCAAGATAATAGTATTTATTTTAAGAAAATAATAGTAAGTTGACAGACTCTGTTTCCATCTCTTGATTGTTTACCACCTGGCATACATTCAAGATGTACCTATAAATAGGAATTCCAGGTTGCAAAACTTGTAAACGCTGACTTAATGACAAAGTTTGACGATAACTTTTACTTTGAAAAATTTACAATTTTTATCTTATAATTTTCAATTTCGTCATAGTTTCTGTATTTATTTGGATTATATCGATGATCATAGAGTAAGAAAGCTTTTTTTGCATCCAAAATAAAACTAATTTTATAAAATGTAGGAAGTTTATTTTCAGCTTATCTATTTTACTTAAGGTGTTATTTATATAAAGTAGAGGATATTTAAATGATAATAATTATCAAAAATGGAAAATTTTTCAATTTATCTAAGTGAATATAATATAGGAAAGTAATTACTTTGCAATGTGTTTAATTGCACTATAAAATAAATCGTAGTCACATTATTATAATATGTTAATAGTTATCGCAAATAATTTTGTTAAACGAGAAAAATATAGTTTCGTATTCTTTTATTTGAAAAATCCGCTATTTCTATAAAATATAAATATTAGAACATATTGTTTTTATAAATATTCTTTGTGCATAAAATTTGAAATCTATCCAGAATATATAAAAACATTTTTTGTTGTATTAATCAAATTTACTGGTACGCAGAAGAATATATAAGGTTCAGAAATTGAATTTCGTATGTTAAACGTATTTACAAAAATGATTTGCTTTAGTAAATTATATGAATTAATTTGTATGAGAACTGTAATGATAAATAATTAATGACAAAAATAACTTGATTTTTACTCAATCAACACAAATATATTGCTAAAATGTCCGTTTTGGATTATTATAATAAAATTACGGTCCGTAGTTTTGAAATATAAAAGCAAGAAGTAGTAGTTTTTAATATTACAATTTATAAATATAAGGTTATATATCTTTTTTAAAGTAACAGTGTTTGGAGTGCATTGTAGCGCGATCTAATAGCCGAAACGGTACCAAACTTGGTATTTAGACTAAACAAAACACGGGAAAAAGGATTCCGTAAAAAATTTTTTTAGTTCCAAAAATCACGGTTAGAGCATTTTGTGGTGCTTTACAATGTATAAAATGTGAGAAAAGAAAATACCAACACATATAATCGTACAGTTAAATTATTGACGTTCATTTATTACATTAATTTCTCTGATGAGGAATTAGACCACAATCAATGTAAGCATCGTTCTCAAAAATAACACCGTATATTCTTTGCACAACGTTCTCCATAGAAGTGTGTAACATTTTACGAGGAATATTCCGCACTGTCTTTGTTATGCTGTCCTTTAGAATAGACAAATTTGATACTCCACTAACCTAAACGCATGTCACGGTAGCGTGAGAGGCATGGCCTCTGGAGCTCGCTTATTTCAGCTGAGATTATTTGTCGGAGCTATCTACAACTTGCTTTTTAAAGCCTTTATTATTGGCGCTGTCATCGCACAACACTTGCATTTTTCTTTGATACCCGTGTTTTATGCTATTTCTCGTTATTTTAAGCTACAGCAGTGCTACCTAGCGGTGACTTTTGGAACAAAATTGTTTTCTTTTTCACGGAATCCTTTTTTTCATGTCTTGATTAGTCTAAATACCAAGTTTGGTGACATTTCGGTTATTAGATCGCGCTACAGGGCGCTCCAAACACTGTCACTTTAAAAAAGCTCACCCTGTATTTATTCGAAATTTAAGAAGTTTGTCAAATTAACTTAAGAAAAATTAAAAATCTAGAAAAGAAATAATGTTAATTAATTAGGAAAATATGAATGTGTAGAAATGTAACCACCAAATGGATTGTATGCTTTCCACTGATTATTGAAAGTTTCGAGAAGGTATTTTCTACCTTTCCCCAATCGATTCAAAACGATAATTTCTTTCCATCACCATTTCAAATTTCACGCTTCTTTTCTAATAAAACTTCAAAGTTTAAATCTTACCCTTGACAGTTTGAATCAAATTTCGAAATCGTGTCAGTGTGCCGCCGGCTTACATCTGGAAAGATTCCAAGGCCGCATTATTTTGGTGTTTACTAGCTGTGTGCGCTTGCTTGGGTACCAAAGCAGGAGGAAAAAAGAATACGGCCTTTGAACCGAAGCCAGCTGTTGACTCAACTTTTTTTTTTTGTTTTCTTTCGAGTAGATCTCCTGAACAGCACTTTCCTCCTCCTACTCGCTTAAGAATCGCTCGTTCTCATCCTGTCTGAGACGAATTCCAATTTGGATATCATCCATGACTCTACTACTGTTAGGTAACATTCGTAATCTCACATCGTAGGTATGAATGGTCTTTATTTTTTTCGTTTTGGAGCAGTTTTAATGTTTCGTTATTTATGTTAGGTGGTTGCCATTTTGAACCAGTAATTTATTTCACTGTGGCGCAGATGAAGAATAGGAATGTTATTTTGCATGGAGAAAATATACGATTGTAAATGTTATCATAAAATATATACCCTTTTTTTTAACTCATACTTTTTTGTTATTTTATGGCAACATTCAACTAAGTTTTTCAGCAAATCGTTAAGAGACTCTCTTAGTAAATAACAGCAGAAACAACCTACTTCCGGATTATGGGATTTTGAAAAAAGCAAGTGCTTTCTAAGATTTTAAATGGCCATGAATCAAAGAACGGCAGCTAACAAACTACGACTACAACCATGGGATCTTAAATATTAATACATAAAAATGTTCGAAACAGTCTCATCTACAAGATTCAGTTTGGTTCCAGACATTTCTAGCCACCTAAAATGTCCATGCACACTTATTATTTTTAAATTTGATAAATAGCTGAAATTTCCTATAAAATAATTGAATTCAGTTTTGGGACGTATTGAAATAGGTTTTATTTTTGATGGTATTATCGTTATCCAAATCGTACTTGTGTTACCCTAGTATTCACCAATTTATTCGATTTCATAACTTCGGTTTATCAGTTTGTGGGCTTAGACACTATCTCTAGCTCTGGTATTTATAATAGTCCAAAATTTGCTTTAAACTATAAGTTCCAGTCTAAATAAATGTCAAGTTCTAAAAAGCAATTATTGGGCGACAAAATCCAAACTATCACCAAACTATTACATGGACTCACATTGACTAATTATCGTAGTTAGAAGATATTTAGTTCTGACAATGGGATAAGAAATACTGATAAACTAATTGAAATCTAGAATTGATTTCAATTTAATTTCATTTTGGAATTATATTACATTTATTATGTCAGAATTGCTAATAATCTGATTTAAATATTATTGTTGTTTGAATAAAATTTAACATTGTTGTTGACGTTTTAAGATATACATTTGGTGGAATTCATACAAATTTTTAAGATAAATATTTATAATTTATACAACATAAAATGATTAATTATTTCTTATAATGACTTATAAAACAAAGCTTACAATGTACAAATTTATATACATTTTCCACAAATATATTGTCATACGTACATTTTGCTTTAAATGCAGCTTGCTTGAGTAATTTGACCTTTATAGTTTTGTGGAATATGCTAATTTATAACTTTTCAATCAAACAATCTGTTTGAATATCTGAATAAACTCATAGGGACCATTACTGGTGAATAGTGACTCAAAGATTATTCAAATTAGTATCTGATTAAACTGGTTCCCAAAATTGATGCATGCGTCTGGACGCCGTGGGAATGAGTGACAGATTCTTAATGTCATCCTCCTATGCATTCTACCCAGCATTCGTTAGATTTTACAGCACATCTACGTTAACTTGGATTATCCTAACCTAATAGCGTACCATGTTTCAGATTCTTTTTTATTTTCGCAAAGTCTGGTGACATGTTTGCTCAATTAAAAAATTTTTAACTACATGGAATCAATCTTTATATATGCAACTCGTATAGAGTCTTTCCGTTTCATTAGTCCCTTTAGTATTTCCATTAGATACAGGATTGAATTAACAAATTGTTGCACTTTTAAATGTTTATGTGGGCTGTTTCAAGATGATCTGCTGTCATGGGAGGTACTACTTTTAAACTATTCAATTATCAAAGGGTAATATTTGTATACCTCTTCAAAACAAAGGATGATTTAGAACACTGGACTTGAATACTTTACACATGGACGAAATAACCATTAAATTCATGTGAGAAATGAAATTCATAGCTGAAAACTGTGCGTCAATATTAGCACAGCAATGGATCAATCATTACACCACTGCAGATGATGCTTCTAATTCGATTGAGTTAAAAGCAGATGTATTGAAAGCTGACTTATCGTCACCTCAATTAAAACGTTAATGGAGATAATTGAGAGGCCAAAGAATGGTATGAAAGAAGTTATAAAATGTTGCATCGTAAAACACGATTTACGAGCAGTTCTTGTATTTGTATACGGTCATCCATCTTGCCTTATATTTGTGCACCATGAACTTATAGAGACTAGATTTTAGTGTTAAGTTCCTTGTAAGGAAAAATTGCAGTCAGCACTAATACCTGTCAATATCAGTACGGGACAGATGACGGTCTGCTGCTCAGTTCTTGTTTATTTGTAATAAAAGTGAGAAATGGATTTTAAGCACATTTAAATATTAAGAGAGATCTTAAGCTGTATGAAATAATACTGCTTAGAACTTTGAGCTGCAGAACTTTGTACAGTTGATTCTGGACAAGTGGTCTCGCTCTTTAAAACATTTCTGCGTTATACAAACAATGTCAAGAGAATCAAGACACGTCAAGAGAAATACAAGGCTATGAACAGTATTCATGGGAATGACAGTGTTTATCTTGAACCCTCTTCATAAGAAACTGTCTAAACCAAAATATCTTCCAACGAAATTTATGGGAATCAAAGACGATGAATGCACTGCCCTATTAAATATTTGAAAAGCTCTAAGCACTTTTTCCTTCTCTGACTAGTCAAATTATCAACCATTTTCTGTTTTAAAGCGTTTGTATTAAAGTAACTATATTTAACTTGTAATGAAGTAAAAAAAAAAAAAACTATTTGGTTTTTTAATAAATACCACTTATAATTACCAAAATTCTAGAGAATCATAGTGACACAGAAATTACAAATTCCCATAGAATAAAAAAAATTTATGAATACATATAATATTAATGATAGTATAGAGTAAAAAAAGTAATTTTTTATATATTATAAAGTAACATTGAAATCAACATAAAATTTTTAAGTGATCAATTAAAAAGGTGCTGAAATATTTTGTTCTTTTTTTAATTTTAAATAATATATCTTGTAAAAGTTTTTAATCATTATGTTATTAAAACTAATAATAAGTTTAAATTATAATTTTTCATTATCAAATTGTTTTTCTGAAATGGAATCAAATTTAAAACTTAAGCAAATGTCCCATACACAAATCTTTATTAATCTCTTAGAGTAATTCTTGTAATTTAATAAATAACGTAACTAATTTTACTTTCTGAAATTTAGAAAAGAATCTATTAAAGATGGATTAATTGAGTGTGAAAATTAGCATTTGTAATTCAACAGATATCCCTAATTCTAGCAAATATTTTGAAGAATTACTTCCATTGAAATATGAAAAAAAATTATTTGATGTAGTTTGATATTATATATTAAGCAATGAAAAAAATCACTCTAAATCTAAATGCCTTTCTTAAACTTTTAGTCTTAATATTGCCATCTATATACACACATCATTCTTAAAACTGCAAAAGAAAAACATACGACAATCCATTGCAGGACAAGTGGCTCTTGTGGTCTTCAGAAACAACTCCTGAGAGTTGTGAAATACATCTATTTCGGTGGGAAAGATGGGGGAGGGGATATAATTTATCTTTGCGTGATACAAGTTGCTCCATTTTTCTCATCACCCATCCTTCCTATTCCATCCCCCCACCCAGTCTATGCCACCAGTTGCTCATAATTTCCGGAAAAACGCATTAGAATGGGTTTTTTCCCCCCCACTTTCACCATTCTTGAGCGCTGAGTTGCAGTGGAGCAGTCATTTTCTGAAGAAAGCATGAGGGACCATACACACATTGATAAGATTTAAATGGATTAAAAACAAAATATCAATAATTATTTTTTTAATTTATTGGTGGTGAGAATTTATTGCAAGATATTATGATTAATATGCTGAATTTTATTTTAATTTTTATATAGGATAAGCTACGAAAACAAAGCAGGCTGGAAATCATTTTTAATTTAACTCCTTTTTATAATAATCTCAACGTCATTTTATACGTTGATGTTAAAATAATTTATTTTGTATTTTAAGTAAAGATATTGCTAGATTTTAAGATATGTATATTACGACTATATCGAGTTTTCAAAATATCTATGTAATGTTACTTTATTAGAGTAAGTCAAGTATAAATAGAAATATCGTATTATAAGTTTACCTTTTTATCTATTTATGAATAAAATAAGACAAAAAAATCTAGGAGATGCAGAAAGTGTCTAAAATAAATGGTATTAACAATTTTAAATGTTAAAGTTTAAAAATATCCAATGAAGAAAAGAAAAATTACTAAAAGCTTTTGATAAGATAACGTCAATAATTTGTAGATTTAAATTATAATACGATATTTGTGAAAAATAAAGTATTAAGATTTAAAAAAAAATCTTTACTTTATACTAATATAAATAAATTTAAGTACTATAAATTGCTGGAGGTTTAATGTAATTCTTATTCATAAGTTATAAATATTATAATATTTGATATAATGATAAAAATATTTAATTAAATTTGCAATAAAGCGTCATGTGGCACGAGATCATAAACCTGGGTATTTTATTGAGTAATTTCTTAAAAATTGTAATATATTATGTAATATGATTACCAGTTTGAGGAAACTATATTAAAAATAACGGCGAAACTAATAGAAAAGTATTTCTGTGATTCAGTCATTTGGATTAGATGTTATTTGTTGGTAACTCCCATTGAAGTTTAGATATCGAATTTCTAAATTAATTACTGAATTAATTAAAATATTTCACATTAGGGCAAACATTTTTCAGTACTATTTACTTAGATATACATTTAAACATAACAAATGCAATACGCTTTAACTACCATGGTAACGCAATGAAAAAAAGCTCTCTCTTTCATCTTGCATCGATATGTTGAAAAGAGAAAAATATTTTGTAATGCCTGCTAGATTGAGAGAGATTTGACTCCTACATCTGCTGTTTGAGAATTAGCTCAGCAAACTGTATTCGTTGAAATTTATATTTCTTAGTAAGTGTTATTAATTTACGGAGAAAATAATTCGTAATTTAATTCAATTTAATGGATCGCAATACTTACGTAATGCAAGCCATTAATTCAATTAAATTACGAATAACTTTTATTGCATTTTGTAAACTTAGAAATTTAAGAAAAGACCTAAAACGCAAAAATATTTTTGACATTGAAAAATTCGATAACGATTTGCCAAGAAATAAGATTGAATTCAAATTGCTGGTAAATAAGTTTGATTTTTTTCAAGATACACCTAAAATATAATGCTTGAGTTTAAATACTAAGAATGCTTGAAAGAATATTAGTAATAAAAGGAAATTGATTTTTATGGCATCTTACGTATTATACACAAAGTCTAAAGACATAAGAAAATTGCTGCATCCTTTGTCAACCTTTAAGGTTTTGGGCATAAAATTGATTTAATTAGTGAAGAAATCTTTTGTTAGTTACTTATATTAAAAAATGGAAAAAAAAAAAAAAACATTGACCACAGATGCCGTATAGTCTAGGATGCCAAGTTCTGAATTTTTTATGGCGACGAATAAAGATTGCTAAGATGACGTATTGTGACATCTCACGATGACGAAAGTAATAGGGTTGCCAAAATAGAATTTTTTACATAATTCTTATAAGTCTCCACCAGTATAACGTAATAAAAATCAGGTTGCCACATAAACAAGAAAATTCCCTCAAAACTATCAACGAACTCAGAATTTGGCATCCTGGACAATACGGTTTCTGTGCCTAAACACTGTAGTGTTGAGAGTGAATAAACGTATTTGAGGTATGCAAGGTGGTCAAGATCAAATTACATGTCCTATATAAGTCGAAATAGTAACAACTGAAGCTACAGAATCAAAAACTTCTGTGATGTCGCATCCAAGAGATGAATCTCATTCAGCGACTGGTTCATTAATAAAATAATTGAACCCCCTGTTCGGTATGATGTTCGGTAATGTACATGAGAAATGTTGTTTTAAGATGTTTCAAGGTTGATAAGAATACCTAAAATTCTTTAATACTCTCAAAGCAGTGGTGTTAGCTGCAGAGCACTAAAATTATCTACACTATCAATACAAGTAGCAATGAAACTAAAAGACTTAACCATTCATCATTAATTTTCAAATTCAGAATTCACTGAGATGAAATACAAGAAACAGGATACACATTGTACTTCAGACTATTAAAGAATATTTCAAATTATTTCAAATTAATATTATCTTAAAAATCTGAAGCAAGACATTGTCTTAAGTAAAACATTAACTGAATATAGATATTTATATACAGGCTGTGGTTGATTGGGTTTTATGGCTCAAAGACCAAGAATGGAATTCTGTACCAAGTACTGTAAAGAAGGAACGAAAAGAAAAAAATGCGGTTAGATCTCTGGGATACCTCGATATTGTGACACCCTTGTTTACCTAAGAAAAATAAACATGTCGTCAATTATTGCTTTCTATACATATCACCGACATATTCCTCGATCTTACACCTCGTAATTTTTTTTTTTAATTTAAAGTGTTTCGATTAATCTTAAATCAAAAATACTATACTCAAGCACAAGCATTTTCTACACCACTATAAATATTACAAAATAGCGTAAATTGAGTAAGCATTTGTGTAAGCTTGTCTTTTGTATTAAATATGGTAAACCTTTGTGGATTAAATTGCAACATTTATGTTGTTTTATGTTTGTAAGTAAACAGTAAATCGATGCAACAATAGCTTTATGCCCAAAAGATTAATTACAGTATCTCTTTTTGTTAACTTCACACCAAAAACTATCATTTCAGTACAAATAAGAAGCATATTTTCTTTAATCTTTTAACTTCAAGTTTCTAAATTTTCTTCCGGATTTTGGACCATCATATAATGTTTATGCGAGTAAGTATGTAAATGTGCTTCATATTTTATTTTAAAAGTTGTATATTGATTATAGAAATAATTGACAAACTCTCTCATTAAAATTCTATCATGGATATTTTCAAATTAGTTACTGAACACATACACAAGTGATGCTAGATACAATAGACTGCAATGCATTTGGCTTTTAATAAAATTCATAAAGCATTAACTTTTATTTTTTATAGTATTATTTAAAGCTTAGATACTATTTATAAATTAGAAACATTAAACCTAATTGGTTAAATGTTTTTAATGAAAATTTTGCATATTAAATCTTGATACAATTTTGCACAAAACATTTGACACTATGTGGATTAAAAGTAAAAAATTAACGATAACCCAAATGAAATTAAATTCAAGCTTTCGAATCATGATTTTTTTCTCAATACTTTCTTAACTCAACACTTGTTTAATTAACTTTATTCCATAACTAATTTTATTGTTAATTAATGGAATATTTTGATATGCACACTTTTTTCATCTTTAAAAAAAACATAGTAAATTTTATGTGGTTTTATTCTTAATTCGGTTAATTGAATGGATTAAAGGAAGTAGAGTAGTTATAGTTAGATAGAAGATAGTTATATTTGGAGAAGCACAATTCTTTTCTTGTTTCATTGAAAGTTTTTTTACCACAATGCATTAAGGTCTCATTGTTTTAGTATTTGAACAAAGCTGACTAATTAAAGGAAATGACAACAGAGAAGGAATGATTTTTCACAATAGCGTTCCTAGGAGTAATGTCTTCAATTCATTATTTATTATGTTGAAGAGTTTATTTTTTAAAAATCAAAAATACATTTTCGAAACAATAATGTTTTATCAAATAGCTAACCATCTCAAAGCAATTATCCAGTGACTGAAAATCACTCTTCAAGTAAGTTTTCAGATTTAAAATACATCTCGATAAACGGAGCTGATAAAATATTTTTCGCATTGGTTGAAAAATTGCGGTTTCCAAATCGTCAAGAATTCCTAAAATTCTGAAGAAAGGAGAAAAACCATTTTTCCTCGGGTATGTTCCAAAAATTAAAACAAAATTGTCCACGGCGAAGTGCGCAAGAAAATTTCACGGATGATGAAAAATCCAGACCAGCAACTTATCACCGCGGTCAAAAGCAGCAAAGTTTATGACGACCAGACTGTGCTTATCACACAAAGCACACGTTCTTTTGAAAGCGATAAGGACAACTCGTAAAACAAATACACAAAGGTACCCGCAGAAAAGGGATTATTTTCAGGAACAAATCTAACCTCCCTGTATGAATGTCACAAGAGATTTAACTGTTTATTTTTTTCTATCGAATTATTTGGTGTTACTTTAGTTTATTTTCATGTGATTTTTTATTTTATAACTATTTTATATTTGAAATGTAAAGTAACAATAGTAATAAAAAAACTTCATTGGTGTACGTAATGGAACATATATATTCAATATGATTTATTTGTATAAACTGTATTTATCTTCATATACATAGAGCATTCTTTGCTTCACATTTTATTTTTATCAAGGCATAGTAAAATAATTGAAAAAAGAAATATTAATGTATGAATCTAATTAAATAGAACATTACATATTTATTCTCTTAAATAATTATTCCTCGTAAATTATTACACAATTTGTAGTCATAATTATAACAAATATCCCGTAATTAATAAAAATTTACTTAGGATTATCCTTTGATTATTTAGCAATTTTTTGATACCAAGATAGGCACCAAAATATGGACGACAATATAGAAACTAAAAAATACTTATTAAAGATACATTAGTTAAAAAACCAAAAATACCAGGAAACCAGAAATGAAATTTTATCTCCAATTTTTTTGCCAAACTTAGGAGTACCTGTTTTTACACAGAATTATCGTGATATGTATATTTTTATGTTGTATGATGTTCATGATAAGTAAGTACTGAAGACAGTTAGTTTCAGGAGAAAATATTCTTAAGGTAAGTTTCCAAATACAATTTCCAATCTTTAAACATGACCTAAGAAATTTATTTGATTTAACATTAATGTACTATTTCGTTGCGTGTTGTATTAAATATTTTTCCAATAAGAATCAGAAAGATAAATATTTTTAGAATTTCACGAGTATACTGCGAGAAACAAGTAAATCATCAACTCTCTGTGGGATAGTAAAAGGCCGGGCAAGAACGGGACCAATGACTACTGGTGCTTGATAGACATGCAACCCTGCCGCGAACTGCTACAGATTTCGAAGCTGGAACATCAAAAAATGTCAGAATACAAAACATTCTATGAAATACTATCAATTTGGGCTTTTGGAGTGATGGCCCATTCGTGTACCATTGATGAGTGCACAACACAAAACTTTACTCCTCGTCTGGACTTCTCAATGCCAACATTGGATGGTTAATGACAAAAACATGTTGCCTTGTCTGTCGAGTCTCTTTCTAGTTGTATCGAGCGAATGGACTTGCACAGATATGAAGACAATCTCATGAATCCGCTGACCTTACTTTAACAGACATCTGTTTAAGATGGTGGAGACTCTTTTATGGTATCGGGCGTGTGCAGTTGGCGTGATATTGGACCTATAATATGCCTGGATATGATTCTGACCATTGAAAAATACGCAAGTATCCTATCTGATCACTTGGACACTTTTCTGCCCATTGAGCATTCCAACTGACTTGAAGAATTCCAGCAGGACAATTTATCCCTCCGCATGTCCAAAATTTGCTACAGAGTGACTCCAGAAACACTCTCCTGACTTTATACGCTCCAGCTGGCAACCAAAAGCTACAGACATAAGAATTATTGAATATATTTTAAATGCCTTGTAACCTGTTGTTCAGAAGATCTATCCTCCTCTAACTTCTATGGATTTACGGACAGCATTTTAGGAGTAATGGTATCATTTACCTACAGCACTACTTCAAAAAGCAGTCGATTCCGATTCCATGTAACGTCTTGTTTCCGCAATTCTCTATACTCATGGGGGCCCTCCAGGGTTTTAGACAGATGAAAGAGTTTTTTTGATTCTTCATTGTAATTTTATTAATTTAAATTAAGTAATTACATATATATATATATATATATATATATATATATATATATATATATATATATATATGCTTAGGGGATTACCTCAAAATCTTTCTTAACTATTGCATAGTATGTACTGCATTGAAATTTTGTGATAAATGTTACACTCTTAAAATAAAAGCATTCTCACTCAATGGTAAGACAATCTCTCAAGGTTCAAAGTCTATTTTGTGCATATCTGTTTTCTCCACTGAGGAATGTGAAGCACATGTCTGGATTAAATGATCAGCTAAAACAAATTTTTCGTGTTTAGTTTTCCAGCATATTTGGTACTCAGTTTTATCGATCAATTAAAGGGATGAAAAGCTGAATCATTCTTGACCAGTCCGAACCACTGACCTGTGACTTGGAAAAGCGAAGCCCTACAACTTCACCCAAAGGAATTGAAAGAATACTTTGAAATTAAGTAATTTTCATAGTTGGATTTCAAAACACAAATTGTGCAAAAGGCAGACTTCAATGAAAAACGATTAATATTGAACATTAATCATAGCATAAAAAATCTAAGTAAATGATAATATATTATAGTTATTAATTATTCGCAAATGAAAAGAAAAAAATGACTATTACAAACTTATTCAACTATTTTGATGTATAGTTAATCTAATTTGACAAAGAACATTGTTAATTCTGCAAAATATTTGGTTAACAGATTAGTGATGGATTTATTTAGACAAGGACACATTATATATAATTATTTGCTATATCATTTCGAGACACTCCATAGAACGAAATTCAAAACTAATTATTTCTCTTCTTAATTCTAATTCTCATTATTATATATTTTTTTATTTACATTATAATTTTATTCACTGTCTATTTTATAATTCTTTAACCAAATGCAGTTCCAGAAAATTAAAATTTTGTGGGGACACAAATTCATAGAAACAATTCAAATTTTTTTTTAATTAAACATTTTCACTATACATTTGCATATGGATCTATTTTACTTTATACATATTTTGATCTACTTTTTATAGACTATACATATTAGATTCCCCTATTCAAAATAATAAAATTAAGTGTCAGCTTTTCAAAAATGACCACTATTACACCATGCGGAAGTCAACATCATTTCCTATAACGAAAATCATTAGGGAAATATCATGTAAATGTTGTTATAAAGAAAGAGTTTTCTTCTTTTTATCATTTACTGTTAGTTTTAGTTTCATATTAACTTACTTTCATGTTAATGTGTTATATGATTGAAATCAAAATTACTTCTGAAATCAGTAACCAATATTTTATAAATTATTTTAATGATATTTTCAGGAGAAATACTAAAAATCCATTTTTAAAGGCATCTTTTCAGCTTAAATTATTAGGTTGGGGAATGAGTTCAAAGCTTTTTTACCAAATAACTTTTATTTAAATAAAAAAGCAATAATTATATCAAAGAGTTAATCAATTACATATTCACCGTTGCTGCTTACAACTTTTTCCCACCTCTCGACCAATTTGTTGATGCCATACCGCCAAACATCGCTTGGTCTGATGTCAAAGAGGTTGCTGAACCAGTTTTTAAGGATCTCTTGGTGCACTAGAAAATGCTCGAAAAGAATGTCACAGTCAACAAGGAGCTCTACATTGCCCAGCTACACCGCGTGAATGAGGCTATTCGACTGAAAAGACCTGATCAACATGGTCAAACCATACTCTTTCACGGCAACGCCAGGCTCCACGTTGCACAAGTCGTCAAAGCCGCGCTCCAAGATCTCGAATGGGAGGTCCTTCAGCATCCACTGTATTCTCCGGACCTTGTACTGACTGATTATTATCTTTTCCGCTCCTTGTAAAACCATATGAAGGGCGTTACGTTCGATAACAAAGAGGACCTTAAAACTGGCTCAACAATTTCTTTGACATCAGACCAGGCGAGTTTTGAGGGAATGGTATCAACAAATGGGCTGAGAGGGGGGGGGCGATGTTGTCAATAGCAACGGGGAATATATAATTGATTAACTTATTGATATAAGTATTGTTTTTTTGTTTAAATGAAAGTCTTTGGTAAAAACGCTACGAACTTATTCCCCAACCTAATATATTAAGCCAATATTTGTAGAAATATTTGTTGTCTCAACAGCCTCTGACGCGCTTCATCAAAAATTCATATCTAAATCACCCTACATAAGCTAAAACATTGACCAGTTGAGAGAAAGTTGAATTCTTAAAAGGCGTCAAAATGTTTATCAGATAATCTAATGAATACTGGAAATTTTATCTCTGAATTAGTTAATAACATTTCTCCCACATTTGATAGAAGCACTTCAATTTTTTTTAATCTTTGAAGATTCCCATAGTAATAGAGATATAAAATTAGAATTCTAATTTCACCTCTCCTTACAAGAAATACTTTCTTAAAAATTCTCCAGTAAATTGGCAGATTAAATGCATGAATTCTGTCTCCTATAATAATAAACACATTATGAGAATTGATGATAGTATTTGAAGATCATCAATTTAGCATGCTCTGTCAAATGGAAATGATTACTTCGGATAATTGAAGTGAGACACGTAAATAAAATTATTAACTTGTTTTCATTTTAGTTTAGTTAGATTTCTTTTTGTAATGTAACCTTTATTTTTCCATGACTTTTAAACGAATGGAACAATTTAATACTCAAAAACAAATATTCTAATAGATATATTTTGTGTGTCTGTGTGATTTTTTTCAATTTCCTTCTGGACTTATAAATTAGAAAATAAAATAGCCATTTATTTGCGATAATACTAATTTATCTTATAACTGATGAATAGTTATTTATTCTGTGTTTATTTTTATGTAATTTCTTTCAAGTATTATTTGTATATAATGAATATTGGTGCATATATTGTTAGAATCTTTAAATGCATTTTATTTGATAAATATATCATTATAATCCGATTGAGAGAGATTGAAATATCAATCAGTGCGTAGTAAAATTCATTTTCATTAAGAAAATTTAATTCAGTTTTATAATAATATTTCATCATCATTTTATTAATTTTAAACTCAAAAATAAAATGATATATAAAATTAATGCTTTTTATCTCATACAAAGATCACAGTATATTAAAACTGACATTGTGTTTAGATATATAATTTTTAAGATTTTACAATGTCTTTCTTTATCATACATACGAAAATGATGAACAATTTATTTATTTAATCCTGAGTGTATATTGTATAGTATATTTTATAAAAATCTCAAAATTATTTACTATTGCAAGTTGTTTTAACTTTAAGTAATTATGACTATATCTTTCCTTCAACCTAAGATCAATTTTATATTTGACTTTTGTAATATAAATGTAAAATTTTTAATTTAAATATAGTAAATTATTGCTATTTTTTTGGAAAATTTATAAATGTAAAATCATTTATATATTTCTGTTGACATCTTTTAACTACTTAATGATATATCTCAACGTCATTCGAATGAATTGTACAAAACTCAAGAGTATATTTTGAACAATATTTAATACCATGATTACATTATTTTTTGATTACAGTTAAAATTTAAGCATACATTTATAATCAAATTTGGTTATAGTTAAGGTAAATTCATTCAGAAATATATATGCAAAAATAAATAAATAAGTAAATGCTTAACATTATCAATAGCTAATACAATTTTTTATAAATTAATTTAAAAATTTATTGAGGGATCAGTTAAAAATTTGTTAATATAAATCATTGTTTTTATCAAACCATTTGAACAAACATTAATATTATTATAAAATTAGTGTCGTTGTTGAAATATTGCTGCAACTGTATATTTTTCAGTATCATTAAATTTAGAATTTGAAAAATATAGTTAAAATATTTCAAAATGTACTTTAAAATATTTCAAATTTATTTTGTTAAATATATGTATATGCTCGCGCCGAAATATTTAACTATACTTTATATTTTGTTTGTTGATTATATTTCCGATCTAACATAATGATTGAGTTTAGAATTAACTGCCTTATCAAAGCTACAGTAACCTAACTTTTTTCTTAAGTTATTGAAAAATGTAGTTAAATTAATACTGATTGCATTTTATAATATTTCTAATTTATCTTGTCAAATATATGTGTGATTTTCGAAATATTTAGCTTTATTTTTTGTTTGTTGAGCATATTTCCGATAAAACATAAAAGTAAACTTGAGTTTAGTATAAACTGCCTTATCAAATCACCTAACTTCTTTCTTATGTTACTCCAAACAGTGCTTTTCTAAAAGGCAATCGAAAAATTAAATTCTCATCCTTATTATTCCCTAGACCTGTCCCTCAGTTATGGTTGGAACAATCGTTGCATCGTCTCAGTTTGATATTTAAAGAGGAAAAGGGAGACACTTTTCCCCACTATCACCTTTTCCTTTCGAATATTTACTTGGCGAGCTCTAAACCCTTCCACTCTCTTCATACCACCATAAAATAGAATCTTACCATCCTCCCCTTTTGACACTATTGAGAGTCAACAGATTCGTTAGCCACACGCTCATCGACCGATCTGAACAAACAAGACGCCAATATTTTTACCTCCGCAAGATTTTACGAAAATTATGCCAGTTTTCCTGGAGTTGGTGGTTGAATGGCGATAGGTAGGGGAGGGGTTAAGGTGCGGGGGTGGTGTGTTTGAGAACTTGAAAGAATGTTTACTCGAGTTTTCCATAAATTTCCGGCGTATACGCGCGCACGCTCCTCTGTGCGAGTGTATATACTTCGTTAGCTGAGAGAAAAGTGTGCTTTCCCTCATCCAGAAAACTTCTAGATGGGGATTGCTTTGAATAAATATCGCTCCAACAAGTTTGTTGTTGGCAACTGCTAGAAGGTGGCCGGGAAGAGATTTCTAAGGATGTGCGAATATGAATATAAAACTCGTGTTTGCCTTTTTGCTTGAGTATGCTTTTCTTGACGACTTTTCTTAAGGACCGGGTGATAATGAAAGGAATTTCTAAAATGGAGGCGACCCTTATCAACGATTTCCTTAAATGATTGATGATCATTAAGGAATACATGGCGGCAAACTAATTACATGATTTTAAATAATCATGGATAACTCCTCGTTGTGATATTTTAATGGCATGTTGGTACATTGTATTTAAAACTGATGCTTCCTGTTTTGGAGTGGAAGTGGCAATAAGTTGATCATCAAAATCTATTGAGACTGTCAAAATCTATCAAGACAGTTTTTTTTTTAATTATTTAATTAAAGCAGATTTTGCTATGTATATTTATAACATAATATTATATAAATTTTTGCAACTATAAATATTTTATCAGTTTTGCAACAATTTAAAATTATTTTGATTGTATGCATAATTTATAATGTAGAATAACATCCTCTTTTTTGTGCGACGATATTTGATGAAAGTTTATTAATTTTATTCTTATACTACTTTTACTAAAAGTTAAATTATGTTTAAATAACGCTTTTCATGTGTGTTACCTATTTAATAAAATGTAGTATAAAAACCATATGTCATTTCTACATTATATATGACCGAATAAAAGTGTTTTCTTCTGATCTTTAAAATAATAAATGGAATATTTATGCAATAACTCAAGTAAATAATGTTGTATCATTAAAACATTTATAAGAAGCGAAAATACATGATTTATTTCTATAAAATATAAAGATGATTTGTATTTACTTTAGAGTAAATAATACAAGAGGTTCATAGTTTCTGATGATGAATTTCAATAACTGAATATTGAAATATATCTTAATACTGTTTTTTATGGCATATATATATATATATATATATATATATATATATATATATATATATATATATATATATATATATATATATATATATACATATATAATGCTATTCGGTGAAAAAATGAACAATTCCTGGATTAATTTTTGATATTGCTTTTATTAATTGGTATGACTAATATAGTAATTATTTTCGGTACATATATCATTGGATGAAGCAAGTTGGATGTTATTAATCACCTTTTCATACAGAAGAATTATTCTCCTTGTTCTAGAGCCCTTACTCCCATTGTTCTGCATTTCTTAAAACAGTGGAACTTCCGGTGATAATTTTTCATCAGCACTCAGTTACATAAATGTTTTCATTCATTTTTTTTTTTAAAATAGACTTTCATCTATAGGACGAACATTATATCCTTCTTTTTTTTGAAATGTCATTGTTTAAAATATGCATTTCTGTAGGCTAATTAATAAAACATAATATATATATTAAAAATTAAAAAAAAGTAATTTTCATTAAAAAAAATCTAAGCAAAAGAATTTCCGTGTATCAATGAAACATCAACAAAATTGTAGCAAACTTTACCAACATTTTGTTTATATATTTGACTTTGCATCATGATTTTAATTTTTTCATTAATTTTTTTCAATTTTAATATAGCTTTCAAATGAACGTCTTCTGTATATGACAATTTGGTACATAAAATTAAAAAAATTCATCTCATTAGCTTCGATCGAATATAAATTATCATTGATAACTAAGCTACTGCAGCATCTTTCCGGTTTGTGTTAATAATAATAAAATTAAAAAAAATAACACTAAATAATATCTTAATTTAAGAACCAGAGAAATGGGAATACTAGTGTTGAAAAATGTGGGAAAGAGAACCTCTCATTTTACGAATAGTTTCACTTTTGAATATAGTATAAGAAATGTTTTCTTGAAAAGTGTTGTTATAAGTACTTATAAAAACTAATTAATTTGAAAACATACACATTAATTTAAGTAAGTTTTAATCTCAAAATCTTCAAAAATTATTTTCTGTCGAGTTTGCATGCTCAATACGCGTCTATGCGCGTTATCAAAAGCAGTCTATTCTAAAAATCCTTCTTAAGAATTGTCACTAATTTAAAGTATAGAATATCAATTAATACTATTGATTTTAATTCATTTGAGAATACATTTTAGAAGTGAATATGGTCATGGAAAAAAGTTTTTGCAAATTTTTATTACATTTTTCTCTCTTCTCTCTCTTTTTTATTCCACGAAATTCATACATAGATTACTGTGTCAGTGTCAGTATTTTGGTAAAATACTTTTAATGAGAAATTCATGTTTATGAATTCTACTTGACGATATCTT
This sequence comes from Latrodectus elegans, assembly GCA_030067965.1. NCBI lineage: Eukaryota > Metazoa > Arthropoda > Arachnida > Araneae > Theridiidae > Latrodectus > Latrodectus elegans. Next base: position 31,433,202 of record CM057818.1, on the reverse strand, counting down.
TATTTATTCTAAATCAATCTCATTGAATACTTAAAAAGATATCATTTTAGGAAAAATTTAAGAAATAAGGAAGGCTGTATGAGGTGTCCTTAATCTAAGCAAATATTGAAATTATGTTTTAAATGAAATAGAAACGTGTCTTAAGTATTTGTTAAGCATTTGAATTATTTAAGGCATAAAAATTTTCTAATGTTTCTTATTCTAAACTCAGATTAAAATATTAAGCCCCTTTCAATCAAGGCTTATAAAATTTAACAAGTTAATATAAATAATTTTCATAACTAAATTATGTGTTTTTATTTAAATATTCATTTTAAATACTTTGTTAAATAATGTAAAAGAATACAGAAAGTAATATAGATAAGTAACCCCTGACGTTTTAAAAAATATATTTGAAAGTACTAGTAGTTTGCAGATTTGGTTATGAACGAAATATTTTCTTCATTGATATGAATGCAGGTATACTTCAAGTTTTATGATAGATTAGTATCTCTAAAAAGCATTTTTATAGAAAAATAAACATTAAAGTTATATATTTTGAAAGCTATCCATCAATGGTATAAGTAAAGCAATTGAGATTTTTGCCGAAGAGCTTCGAATTTAGTTAATATTTTATGTAAAATTTCTCTTAAAAACATACATGTGTGTGTGTGCTACTGAATTTCCAAAAATGTTTAACTTTTTTGGAAATTCAGTATCATGTATTAGTATATTTAATAATTCACAGTATCATATTCAGTATATTTATTGGAAATTCAGCTGCCAGAAACATCAGACAAATTTATAAATATTCATAATATTGAATTATCAATCACTTTTTTTTTAAAAAAAAACATCATTCAAAAATACTTAAAAAATATATTTATAAATTAATATGCTAGATAAGAGTTAAATTTAAAATTGTTTACTTGAATCATGAAAAGTTAGTTTAATCATAAAATTTATATAAGAAGAAAAGATAATCTAGAATGATGCAAAGTTAAAACGATAAATTTATCATGCTGTAGAATTCTAATCATGATTTTAATGTTCCAAATGAATATTTAAAATAAAGCAAATGAACTCTTTCTAATGGAGTTAGTAGTTTTGCGTATAAAATATCCTTGTTTTTTAAATTAATTTTAAATTATTTTTATCCTGTTGATTAAATAAATTATACGATTAAGTATAAATGAAATTTTTAATTATACTTAATCGTATAAAGATCCTGTATTAATTAAAAAGGGTAAGAAGAAAATATATAAAATTAAGTAATTAATTCCTTGTTGTTGTCTTGTGCCAGCTAGACTGGCATTATGGTGTGCGCTACTCCATATTTCCAACTGAACACTTAATTTGGTGTGGAGTCTGACATCCTCAGTACACACATGCCATAGGTACCCGCATTTATAAGGTAGCAACCATTCACAACCCATCCATACAAAGAAAGGACTTGGAGGGGATAGATAGAGAGAAAAAGTACATCCTGCCCGAACCCAGGACCGCAGTCAGGATGCTGACCACTAAACAAGTTGGGTGGCAATTAATTCTTTTATTACTTTGATAAAACTTATATTTATATGTAAAAAGTTTAATGAATTAATTAGTAAGCCGATAAATAAACATTTAACATTTTTGTTCATTATACTGCAAAAAAAGCCCTGATTTATTATCAAGTAATTCACACAATTCTGTTAAATTTATTTACTGTCTTTAATTGACAAAACATGCTTTAACCTTAATTTATACCTTACACTAATCATGATTAAGTTTTGAATGAATGCTGACTCGTTATCATAAGGATCGCTTTGATTTTATTTAAGTTTTTTTAGAAGGTGTTTGCGTCATTCTTGTGATTGATGAAATAATAAGTTTGATTTTCCGATTTAATTAGGTAATTTGATGTTGGAAGGATCTGTGTATGTCTATTAATATTGTCCATCAGTTGGTAGGATTATCAATATGGTCCATCAATTGCTACGACCATCAGTATTGTAAGATGATTGTACAAGACTGTAATTTAGTTGTTAAATGCATTGTTTTATCTTTTATTCAATCGTTCAATAGGCATCTCAATGTTAGTATCAAATGTATAGTTCTAGTACTAAACATAAATAACGTTAGAGAAAAATTTAAATATTTATTAATCATTACAATCATTAATTTAAATTTGTCAGTTTGAATAATCTTTTAAAATCAATCAAGTGAATGTTAAGAATCTTTCATCAAAAAGATAAATTCAGACACTATAACTTAAAGCACATTAATTCTTATAAAAATCATTTTTCAGTTTTCGAAACTGTCATTATCATTCCTCTACATTATTATTTTTTTATAATGTATAATGCGAGGCATTTTTATCTTTATATGTGTGACAAATTTTACGCTTTTTTTGAAAGAGATAATTTTATATAATAAGTTAAAGAAATAATTCCTTATAAGAAGGAATTAAATCAAGTTGTTCTTTAGGATAGAGTGTTTGTCAGATTTCAGAGAAATGATGCAGGTAGAGGTGTTTAACGAATCGTCTCCTAGATTGGCGCCGACAGGGAGTTGGCACCATCCTGTTGATTTTGCCACCGATAACTCTATCTACGGCCTAGAACAAGTTGACAACACCCATACATTTTGAAGTCACCGATGCCAAACGATACAGGGGAATAGTTGGAAATGTTGTCTTCCGTAGGACGAAGTAACTATAAATGCGAGGATAAGCGGATTGGTAGATATGTAATAGCTGAATTTTATTTCTTTTCAAATCGTGATTTACAATGTACATACTTAACAATAAATTTGAAACCCTGCCCAAAATCCGGTTAGTTTTATATTTTTAAATAAAAAGTAAACTTAATAGAAAGTAAACTTATTTTGCTTTAACTTTACGTTAAATAATTCCTGTTTATTTTATCTGAAGTATACAGTCAAAGTTATCTGTGATAAAAAATAATGACAGCAAAAAGTACTTTTTAGAATTTAGGTTTTTTATTAACTGTTTTAAAAATTAATATCTGCTTTTAAACAGTATTTATTATAAGTTAAAAATACATTTAATACTTTTTAATTAAAAATTACTTTTAATACTTTTACTACTTTTTTTACTTAAAACTCATGATACTATCAAAAATGTTTTTCAAATAATGAGTGATAAGAAGAAATATAAATTTGATTATTTCATTAAACATTTAAAGTAAATAGAGGCATAAGTAAATATTACCTTAAGTATTAAGTATAAAATAAATTTACAAAAAAAAATTTGAAAATACAGAAAAATTAATTTTTGTTTGACTTTTCCAATAGCTTCAAATATTTGTCTCTACAAATTCCATGGAATAATTTAATTATACAGATACATCGACAAATTTATAAAAAAAGAAAAATATTTTCAATTAGTCATAATAAAAACTGTTGCCAAAAAAAGGAAGAAAAATTCAAATACTTTTTTTTACTTACCACATAAATCAAGTTCATTAAAAAAGTTAAATTTTGATTTTAAAAATCGAGTGAATAAAAGGATCATTATGCAATATCTAGTTTTTCAATTTCCTTTTTAACTTCATTTTTTTACCAAAACTTTCTTGTGAATATGATAATTTACTCAAAATTATTGTTTTTGTTTGAAGCATAAAATATGATACACTTAAAAAAAATTGTTTCTTTAAATATTGAGATATTAAGCAAATGATTATATAACCTAATAGTTGCAATAAATAGTTTAACAGTGTTAATAATTCAGTTCATCAAGTGATTTTAAACGTATTTCACAATGATAATTCCCAGTATATTAACAATTCAAATTTAAATGCTTTTTTACATTGTAGTTTCTCTCAGCTTAAGAAGTTAAATTGGTATGACCTTTGCAGAGAATAATAGTTTTAATTACTCATACAAAAAAATTGAAATATTTCCTTTTCCATGATTTAAATAATCATGTTTTGGTCTTAAATATTCTAATATGTTAAATTTGTTCTCAAAAATTTGATGTCGAATTTTTAGTCAAATTGTTAAAGCTTGTTCACAAAAGTTATGAATTCAATTTTGTTGGATAAGTTTTGTGTATTCCGCTACTAAATCAGTTTCATTAATGAATAAATAAAAATTAACGAGCATCATTGTTTTCTGCATATCTTAAAATTAAGATAACTATGAGATTTTTGGAAAGATTTCCTGATATTTTTTTCTGAAACAATTTAATATATCCCACTAAATATTCCCTGGTTTTACAGATAAAACAAAGAAAATTCTTCCTCAACAACATTTTTTATACTAAAGATAAACTGTATTATTCTTATCTTATAAGGACAAATAAATTTACTTTTTAATTCTTTTCTGAGTTAATAATAATCTTGACAAACTATTGTTTGGATTCTAACAGAGCCCCCACCCTTGGCTCGAATGATTTTGTTTGGCTATAATTGTGGCTTTCGCCAATCTTGATAACCCTACTTTGATACACTAGATACGGTAAACTAAATTATTTTTGTAATTTCACTTTGACGGGGCTCTTTTTTTCAGCTTGTCGCCAAGAGTGTAGGCTTTTTTAGGATTTTACTCAAACTATCTATTATTAGTTAAAATGTTTTTCTAGGTCTAGAATTGTATTTTTGGATTTTCTTGTAGTTTAAATAAATTAAAATAACTCGCTATGTGTTAAGATATTAAGATTACTCACAATTAAGATTATTTAATGATTTTAGTGCCTTTAACGCCAATTTGCTCCTCATATAATTTGTGAAATAATTAATAACTGTTTTACCAAAATTCTTAAATTTAAGTGTTCAAGGAAACTTATTATCTTGTACCAGATGTTTCACTAAAAATGTTTCTAAAATAAATCAGCCTGTTCGAATTAAGTATTCTATAATAGCTGCAGTGAAATATTTTAAGAACCCACTCTGATGTAGGTTTGCGTGGATAATTTGTTAAAAAGAATGAATTCATTATTGGTGGATAATTTTTGTATATACTACTCCTAAATTAGTTTCCTTAAAGGTTAAATTAAAATTAACGAACTTCGTTATTTTGTTTAGTATTTCTGAAATTGAACAAACAATAATTATAAAAGATAAATCATTATCAATATCAATAAATTTGTAGCAATTTAATTTTCTGTGATGAATGGTAATTTTATGTCTTTGTAAAAATTATAAATTATATTTTCATTGAATTGTTAAGCCCTAGATAAGAAAGTAATAAAGTTTTCAGAAATCGGGGCAAATGATTTAAATGGAGTTAATGATTTCAGCGGTAAATGGAGGTATTTTCAGTTTAAATAATCATTGAATTTAATTCTTTCAGAATTAAAAAAATATTCAATTTTATTATAACAATCAACTTGAATTTCGTAAAAGCATTTTTCTGTAAAAAATGTTCTTATTTCACTTATTTCTGATATAATCATTGTTTTTTTTCCAATGGCAGATTCTAGACAGCTACAACTGCAACAGAGTCTATTAATTTATTGTTCCCTGATGTCCAAGGAACCGGCCAGAAACAGCAACCTCTTAGCCGCCGAGGCATTGCCCCGGGTGCACCACAGGGGTTGGGCCACCATCTCACCTTCACACATGCCATTGGGACTCGTTTATAGGGTAGGCATCATTCATACTTCATTCACACATACAAGGAAAAGACAAAGACAGGATAGAGAGAGAGAGAGAGAGAAAGTACATCCATGCCTGAACCGGGATTCAAACCCAGGAGCTTCCTATCCGTAGTCAGGCACACTGGCCACTAGACAAGTTGGCCGGCATATAATCATTGTAAAATGACAAAAAATTAAATTTAAGAGTTGAATTAACAAAATAAAAATTTACTTATAGATAAACTAAAAATTAATAACTGATTGACATTACAATATCATTATACGAAATTATTTTATCGAAATGGAAAACTTCTTCCTTTCTCTTTCTTTTCTAAATTTTTTTTAAAAGAAGTAGAAAAGCAAAAGAAATTAATTAATGAATTCCCAAAATGTATTTTCAAAACTTAATGCTTCTCTAACAAAAAAGAACAATTAAAAAAAAGACAGTAAACAACTTCTTTTCTTAAAATTTCTTAACTTGTGTAAAAATGATCGAATACTTCACATATTTTTTTTGTTTCAAAATCAGAATAAAATTGATAGCATTTTAGTAAAAATCACTGCATCGCACTACTTGAATCAATTTTTTACTACCAACATTTCTTGTTATATGTCTGAAAGTTATCTTTAAATCACAGATGTTCTAAATGTGAGGTAAATATGCTATTTTAGCTTATATAGAAGCATTTGAATCAATATTCTTTCTACAGATTACCTTTTGACATTGCATTAATATAGAATTCATGTTTCTTCTGACATTTAAATTTAATCAATATTTATAAGTTTAAAATGTTAGAGGGAGATCACTCTAGACTTCCATAATATTTTCTTTAGATTTTTAAAACTCATTTCTCATCAAAAATGAAAATTTTTGAAATGCTGAACACAACCAAGAAATTCCCTTAAGTTTGGACGAGCTTTAAGCTGAAAATTAGTTGCTTTACAACAGGGTGTAAATTACAATGAATTAAATAGTGTCAACACTGGAACTTTGCAAGCTTCTTTAAATTATGTTCTCGTATAAAATCTAATTTTTCTGTTCCAAAAATCCAAATTTTCTGTTAATCCTCTTTATTTGTTCCAAATTTACCCAGCATTCTATTTCTGATTCTACAAATTTAATTTATACGTGATTTGATTGATATTATATATAATAAGAATTCTATGGACTTCTACTTATCATGAAAAAAGTGTAAAGAAAATTTATATCATAAGTCAAATTAGTATTCGAGGTTAAAAAGAGCTTAATAAAAATTAACCTTGAAATATTTATTTAAAAATATGAGCTGCTACAATTTATTCTTTTCCTTATTTTAGTATGTTAATATACCCTTCTGTAAAATTAAGTTTCAATAATTTTATCATAACATTTTAATATTTAACAACAACTGTCATAATTACTACCATCTGTCATAATTACTACCAACTGTCATAATTACTACCAACTGTCATAATTACCAACAACTGTCATAATTACCAACAACTGTCATAATTACCAACAATTTTCATTATTACCACCACCTATCATAATAACCAACAACTGTCATAATTACTACCAACTGTCAAAAGATGCCTATGATACAAAGCCAAAATTTATTTCTGACAATATGGAGAATAATTCATTTTAAATGAAAGTATATATAATCTTAAATTTTTTAATAATTGTTGAACAGTAGTTTTCTCTAAGGACAGTGGCTATTAGATAAAAATTAAATTGATTTTCTTCCCCCCCCCAAACATGTATATTTTATCTGTGGTTCAGAACATTGTCTATAATTTTATTACGTCCACAAGTATTTATAAAACACACTTTCATTTGATAATCATATCAATTAATCAGTATGACTGTTATAAGTTAAGCATAGTGAATATTCACTAAAATGAAAAAATATATCATCAAATAATTAATATAACCTTGTTCTGAAGGCATGTATGCATTTTTTTTATCAAATCAACAAATATACAAATTTCCTTTAAACTGACAATAGCTATACGATACACTTATTGTAATATTTCTGTGTTGAATGTGTCATAATCATACAATATAGCTCAATCAAATATCAAAATATTAAAATTATGTTATTGTAACGGTGATCTAACAATGTTTTCCAATGCACATTAAACACATTATTGTATTCAATATTTTAGATCTTAGAATCTTGCACGTATCATAAATCTTATAGACTTTGTTGAAGCATTAATCTACTTACATATATGCTAAAAATTTATCCTTGGTTAAAATTAAATTAAAAATTTTTTAAATTAATATAGTCTAAAATTCCTATGGTAATTTTTACACTATGATTCACATATTTTCAATACATATATTTAAGAGAAAATATGGAATTTTACTCACCATGCAGAGACAAATGTCCAAAATTAGAGTCAAAGTCACTTTTTAAATATTTTCTTCAGCGTTTGAGATTCTGGGAAAAAATGTAAACATATATATCAAAATTTTTATATATAATACTAAAGTTAAACAAATGATGAATTTATTCTTAATATTATATTTATAATGCATATGTCTAATAAAAGATTTTTTGTCTTTCAAAATTATTTTCTAAAAAAATGAATTTATAATTTACTGTCTTCCCTCAAATACACAGATTAAGCGATTCTATGCATTTTTTGCTATTTTTATCTACTGCTCTCTATAAACAATATCTCCTGTCATTTTATAAGTAGATTTTAAACTGATTTATTCCATACAATGAATAAGTGAATAAAGATATTTCTTTCCTCTACTAAAACATGATTAACACTAAAATATCTTAAATTTAGATAAGTATTGCATGAATAATCCTACAGAAACTAATTTAATTTTGTAATAAATAGACAAAATGAGGAAAATTTTTCCATTAATTATGAAAATTATTAAAATATTTGCTCATTTAATCTAGTTTATAAGATGTATTTTGCAAATTTAAATTACTATAACAAATAAGTTACAGCCATTTATTTTACTCTGGTAGCTTTAAATAGCAGTATATTACTGCCTAGGTAATTTAATGGAAAAAATATAGTGGCGCTTTTTTATTTTCAAATATTGACCAAAGTGTAAAACATTGTAGACACGTTTCTATAAGATAAAAAAGAAAATAATTATGAAGGTATAAGGTAATTTTTTTTGCTCTTCATATAAAAAAAAATATGTATATGCATAATATTAATGTTAAATAATTTATAGTAGTAGTTTGTGAACTTAATTAAAAATAACTTAATATTTGAATTAGTGGTGACCAAAACACAAATTACATAATATTGGAGAATACGAATTTTATTTGATTTTACATGTAATCCCTTAGTAGTTAGGTTATAATTAAGAATATATTTGTAAGTCCTCTAAAGTTTTATAAAAGTACATTCTCATTTGCATTTTTTTGTTTTTAATTAAATAAATATCTGAATTCAATTTTAGTTGTTTTAATTAAACTCTTGTTATAGATGTCTATAATGACATTTCATTATTTATATATATACACATTTTTTTAAATACATTAGCATGAAGATTGCTTCTAATTCCCACATTATTTAGATGTCAAAACAATATTTTTGTCTCTCGACTAATTCTGAAACAATTTTATGAATTAAAATAGGTAATGTTGAAAAACATTTTTTTTTTAAATTTACATTATGAAAACCCATTTTTTAAATCTTGATTTAATATTTATAAGTAAAAGTACACAGAGAATTTATAAAAAAAAATTACGATATTATGAAATATATTTAGTTTAAGAAAATAAAAAAAATATGTATGCTCAAAATATTTGTAAAATATTTGCTAAATTTACTTTTTATAATGAATTAACTAAAATAAATTTGGATATTTTGTTATTTTTAAAACACACAATAAATTTTACAACAATTAACTAACTTTACTGAAAAATAATTTTCAAGAATTGGCAGACAAATTTTATAAGCAATGAGAAAATATTTTTTAAGAAATAAATAAAAAAAATTCTTTAATAACTGCAGTAACTCAGAATTATAGAGATTCTAAGGAAAACCTTATAAAACTCTTATTTTGCACCATATTTCAAAATTATATCCTAAATGCGTATCGTTTAATTTCAAAATTGATTTTGAATACCTTCAAGTATTTATAATAAAGTTCTAAAAATATTTTATGGTATTTTGCTGCACTCATATACAATAATTAAAAATATCACGAGAGTCATAAATTTTATCCTCATTAAAATTGTAACACTTGTCCCACAAACTAAAAAACACTGTTACAAAATGTTAAAAAACTGAGATTAAAAACAATGCATTTTTCAAAAAAAGAAAAAGTTCTAATTAGTATTTAAAGGAAGATGTGAAATAATTTATAAAGTGAATGAATATTTATTATGGTAAATAAACACTGTAATACAAAATACGTAGGGGTGAAAAGAAAGATAATATACGTAAATAATAATTTAAAATTCTTTTTTTTCCCACTGTATAAAATATCTTGCTTAATATTACGAAATGAATGTAAGAAAAGTTCTGTAGACATGACCGGAATAATAAACTTTAATAATGAGTTTACATCAAGATTTATTTAATTGAATTTTTTTTACCAAGTTCACTTAAATTTCCTCTCCTTCCTGTTTCATTAATTATAATTTTAGTAGCTCGGTTAAGCTTTAAAAAAAAGCTCATTAAGTCAAAAACTAATTTGAAACTATATTTTCGTATGATAAAGTGAACTTCGTTTGCTACTCAATTTTCATTTGTATATATGCGATATTTTTATGCATTGTTTAATTACTGAGGCATTTTTCTATTGAACAATAAATGCAATAAAAAACTAACTTTAAGATAGGGAATATCTTTAATGTCACACACAAGAATTAATAAAAGTTTCGTATAGTTTAAATATTATATCTATTAAAATAAGTAAAAGTTCTTCTCTTTGGCGTATAAGCATTTGATATGACTATTTTACCAGATGATATATGTATATTCAAAACTGTTTAGTTTTTTTTATTTTTAAATATATTTTTAATAATATTATAAAAGAAAAATGTTTTAATGCAACATATAAATACTATTTTTTAAACTTAACGAAATATATTTGTTCTTTAAAAGAAAAATGATTTTAATGTCTCTTTTTTAATAAAATAGTAATGCTTATATTTTTATTTTCTTATAATTCTGATCAAAATTATTGCACAAAGTGTTGCCCAAACAATTGCTATGTTTTTATAAAACATTGAAATATCATTTATATTCTTACATAAAATGTTTTCTGTTTTATTCCTTGACAGCTATCAGTTGCTATTAAATTTTAAATTGATAAGATCATAAAGACAACGATCATATTTAATTAAAAGCTATGGAATTTCTGCATTTATTGTCAGATATGTTTCAATAAATAAACATTATAGATCAATGTGAAATTATCTTATAGAGGAATATGTACAAAAAGGGCTCAGTCGCGAATTAATGTATGTATTATTATCGAATGGAAAAATATGTTAGTACAATATTATTAATAAATATATGAAAAGGTTTAGGCGGTCATATATAGTGTGAAGAACGTTTAATTTGATCAACAACAGTTATATTAATATGAGTTTACTTCAAATAAACAAACAGCTGTAATGCATAGCGTAGTCTTATGCCCATTATTTTGAACACTTATTATTATAATTCACTAGATAGTAAAATTTCACAAGATATATAAAATAGAGAATTGAAAAATCTCTTTTAATAAGGCATATTTTATTTTTGGGAATATAGAATTTATGTGATAATTTTTTAAAAATTATTAAAATTATAAGCAAGTAATCGAAATCTTCAAAGAAGGTTTAATAAAATAAAAATTGAACAAGAATGTAAAATAATTCTTTATAATTAAGTATACGTTTTATATGTGTTTCATTTTTAAAATATAACAAATATATTTAATAAATATCTATAACTAAAAATGTTTGTATGAAACGTAATATTAAAATGTTAAAATTTATAAATATTACAAAAAATAAAAAATTGAAACCCATTTGATACAAAAATAGTTCCAATACTTGATTATTTATAGTTATTTACTCTAAAATTTCGAATTACATTTTCTTAGAATAATAAGTTATAAATTACATATTTGGAGATTCTTTGTATAATATATTAAAGTATAAAGTATATATTTAAATTATTATAATTTCTATTCCTTATATGCTAATTCTATTTACAATAATTTTTATGTTTTTAAAAATTTCTCAAAGCTTAACTCTAATATATATATTCTTTTTATCAAATATCTGTTGCTTTTAATATCTGTTACAGGTAATATCTTTTACAGTATATGTTAATCAATATCTGTTACAAGTAAATCTATTTACAATAATTTTTCTATTTTTAAAAATCTCTCAAAGTTTTTACTCCAGCATATTTTTTTATCGAATATATTTTGCTTTCCTGTATTTTAAAGAAACATTTTAACTGAATGATGGAAACTTAAAGAGTTAAAAACTAAGATAACCGTAATGTTAGTTTGACAAATAACGCATTATTGCATACACTAAGTGCATTAGAAACCTCAATCTCATTTTTACAATATTTTCTTATATTCGTAAAAACCAACTACTCTAATGGTTACCTAGTAACTGATTTAATTAAAAAAATATTTAAACATTCGTTTATCAAATGGGTTATTTTATTTATCATTAAATTTAAATCAGGTTACTGTGGTAAATATGAATAATAAAATAAAATTCTTCTCTTTTGTTTTGTTCTGTGTTTTGTGTTTTCAGTCAAATATAATGTTATGCAAAACTCTAAAATATTAATTTATAAATCTAACAACATGAAAGTTAATTTCTCTGAAAAAATTCTGGTTTTAAAACTAAACAAAAACAGAATGCTTTTTTTAATATTATAATTATATATTATAAGAAAAAGTTTTATTTGTTGAATGAAACTATATCGCATAACAAACTGAATAAAAATCAATATTTATTTAATAATTCACGAACAATTTAATGTGAAAAAACTAATAAATTAAAAAAATTAGTAAGTAATTAATAACTTAACTTTTAAATTAGATTATTAATTATTATGCAAAATGTTTATTTATAAATCTCCTAATCTCCATTTTCACTCCATAGGATTAACTGAGCCTAAGTTTTATTACTTGTAGTAAAAATCATATTTATCTACTATCAAATAGTACTCTATTTACTATTATAGTATTTAAGATTAATAAATAATAATTTTTAAAATGAATTTTAAAAATAATCTTTTTTGCTGAAGCCAAAGAAAATAAAATTTCCCTTAGGTATATCTTCTAAATTATACTGACAATAAAAATTTAAAAATATTTTAAGAATGCATCAGAATAATTTTAATGCAAATTATTTTTAAATTTAAAATTAGGGAAAAGTGTAATAAGATTAAACGAACAGTTTTTTTATGCATGAATTTCTTGTTAATTCCATAACAATTTCATCCTTTTAAAGCATCAGTGATTTGATCTAGTCTCGCCTACTCAGCTCTTACTTTTTTCGCCAAATCAGCAACTCGAAACTAGAGCGGAAATTGGTAGATACGGGCATAGGATAGACGTGTCAATTTTTATCCATAAAAAAGAAAAACTAAACACAGTAAGTAACAAGTGGGGAAAAAAAATAGATTCTTTGGCATTGAGGTTTTCCTAAGGCTTCTCAAATGACGTTACACTGAAACGGCAGTTTAAAAATAACTGGAAAAATGTATTTGAGTTAACTGCAACCGATGGTTTTATCGCACGTGTGACATAGTTGAATGGATTTTTAGTTTTGTAGCAGGTGAAAACAGCTCTTTCATCTCCAATTCGATGTCACAAATTATTTATTTCCAATTTCAGGTGTGAATGGTAAAACGTAGATCTTAAGTGAATTTACCATAAAACTTAACCCATTCCGGTTATCGTTAATCAATGGAAGATGAGAACTTATTGGTTTTATTTGGGGTGATTTCTAGGCGTTGAATATGAAATAATTTGTTTTTCATTATTGATTCTGCGGTATTTCCTTAAAAGTCTTTCCGACCACTTGGCGAGATATATGAGCAGTTCGCCACCTGTGTTCTCGAACTGACAAAGTAAGCTATAACATAAATAAGACGTATATTGGATTTTAGTCTTGCTGTGAAACTGCGTGGTACTTATAAGAAATGATAATCGATAATAATTATCTGTCGTGAATATTATGTTAATCAAAGGAAAGCGATAAACTGAAAATTGTTTTTCGTGTATTTTTGATTTCTACCACAAATTCTTGACAATGCTTTCAAATGAAGAATTAGAAATTAATTATTGTTGTAGGGTATAAATTTGAATTTGTAAAGGAAATTGTATAAGTAAAATGTAATTTAAAAATAGTCACATTTTCAAAAATCTTCTGAAAAAGTGGCATTCTAAAATAATATGTATTAAAAAAAATTACTAAACTTATTACCATAATCAGTTTTTAAACGGATTAAACTTTTTTTGTTTATAATATTTTACAACAGATATAATTCCAAAAATAAAACCGTATATATCATCATTTAACTGAAAACATTCTAAAAACTTCAATAATATCTTCAGATTAATAATTCATAATTTTGGTGTAATTTTTGATATTGAAGTTTATATTTTGATATATTTTAATTTTTTAAAATTATAATATGATCTTATTAATAAATAATAAAAGAATCTAGAAATTAGAACAAAAGACAATACAATAAGAAAAGAAAAAGTAAATAAATAGAACTTAATCTAAAATTTGTATGGATTCGTTTGCTCATCGCACTGTGGTCCCTTTTCAAAAATAAGAATTAATTTGATTGAGATTTAAAATCTAAAGTAGAATTCAAACCATTGCAAAATTAGACACCCAATTTTGAATTGAACTCATTGAAATCAAAGACCACGTTGCTCTGCATTGGATCCCGAGTCACCGCGAGGTTTTAGGAAATGAGGAAGCATACAGACTTGCAAAAGCTGGTTCTCTTATGATCAAGTCAAATCCCCCTTTGCCTTTGCGTAGCATCAAAAGTGCAATCTTCAGTAAATGAAAGGATGGCAGAGTTTCCCCTTTGTGCTGATGCGGCTATGGACAGTCAGTGGAAAACTCTACTTGATAAGACCAATAAATTCCGCTCCTTCCTTACCACTAGTTGTTGGTATCGCTTGTGTCCAGGTGACAACTGGACATGACATCTGCATCAAATAGGTGTAATGGACTCTGCTAATTGTCCATTGTGCAATCATGATGATATGGATGCCACTCACCTCAAGAATTGCCGTGAAATTTTAGAGTTTATGACTGACAACTTTTTTGAGACTACTGAAGGATATTATTCTTATTTTTATAATTGTTCATCTTTTTATTGGGCTTCTCGTCTATTAATGGCAGAGATGCCGAGGACGGGCGTAGGATAAAAAAAAATTGTATTGTACCCATGAATTGTTGATTAGGAAGCCAAACTGCTAATCATTTACTTGCCTGATCAGCAAATTAAATTAGGGCAGACTCTGTTAGAAGTTAAACAAGCCACTAGCCTCGTACATAATGACTGACCTATACTTGTTATAATTTTTATAATACCTGATGAATCAGGTATTATAAAAATTATAACAAGTACAGGTCAGTAATGAGTGATGTATAGGTCAGTAATGAAACTTGATGAAATTAAAACCTCTGAGGAAATATATCTGAGAACTTTAGTTCAGAAATTTCGTTCACTTTATTTAAGAAACTGTACCACTCTTAAATTCATCATATATAATTGAAAAATTAGTCTTAACACACATACATCTTATAACATAATGTTTATAGAATAAAATATTTGCCATTGGTATATTTCAATAAAAATTTATGTATTGTTCTAATGATGTTAATTTATACATTTATTGTGTGAGCTGCTGCCACAAATTATTACAAAATGGGATTCATTTGCAACAATGTTTGCAAATAAATAAATGTAATTTTTATTTGAAAGTGAGATCCAAAAAACAAATTACTTTCAAATGTTCCAAGGATAAATGTACATTTAACTATAATATATGTAACATTTATTAATATTTTCAAATGAACTAAAACAAATATAATTTCTTTTCAATGGGAAACATACTAACCAAGAAATTTTCTTCTGCGTAGACAGTTGAATTCATGAAAACCATACATAACCTGGGCATACATTATATATAAAGTCAAATTTTCTAGTGACAACTTCGGCCTTAGTTTTGTTGGCTTTATGCTTACTTCAAATTTTTTAATCCTTTAAAAGCACCAATGCTGACAACAGTCCAGTTATATTCAAGTTTGATACTTTTCTAATAATTTTCCGAAAAATTTATGAAACCATACTTGCCAATCGGAATATCTGCTTAAGTGTTGGCATTTATAGACGACGTCACACAAGGTGGCCAAAAATAAAAGATACTTGTTTGAGCACAGAATCTTAAGAAGTGTCTTCGAAGGTACAATAGAAAACGATGTTTAGCGCAGAAGATACAACACAGAAATCTATCGACTGTGCAACGTTGTACAACACATTAAAATATGCCGTTTAAATTGAATTGGGCATATTATTAGAATGGAAGACACAATAAAAACATAAAAAAAATTTTCTTAGCAAAATCCATCAGCACAAGAAGAAGAGGAAGACCCAAGCTCAGATGGGTGGATGCAGTCGAGGAAGATTATAGGGTTCTTGAGGGACTAGAAATTGGAGCAGTCTGGCTGCCAGCAGAGGTGACTGTGGAAGAAATTTGTTCAGAAGTCCTTGGCTCATCCTGGGCTGGCGAACCATGAATGATAATACTTGCCAAATTGATTTTCTAATTATTGGGCAGATTTGGGCTTACTGATATTTACTACCATGTCGAATCATCACCAACAATATTTATCTGTGAATACATGATTTTATTCATACTTTTTTATAAGTTGATACACTCTCATTCATTTTAAATAGCAATGAATAGATATATTGGTTGAATATTATAAAAGTTTTCATAATATATACATATATTCATAATATATATGTATTTATATATTTTTAATCATTTTTGCAGAATTGAATATCGGTTTTAACTTGTGTGATAAGTATTTAAAATATTATCATGTATCCATTAAAAGTATTTAGTCGTCAAGTTTTAATCATCAATGGAAGTAATATATACTAATTTAGAAATATATGGCAACTGTGTTAAGAAAATATGCATAATTTTATACAAATATTTTCAGTAAGTAATATGAATTATTTTTATTAAAGCAGTAATTTACTATCAGAGATAATATACGATCAAAAAACCAATCGAAATATAATCATATTGCAGAGATATAGAAATATTTTAACCATGAGCGATAGTTTTCTTTTTCTTTTCTTTTTCGTTTTCTTGTTAGTTTTCTCATTTAAAAGTATGCTTAGTTATAATTGTATGACTTTTTTTTACTTCATTTCGAAATAAGCACGTGAAAAAAATAAAATCATGAATTCTCGGTTTCTATTTTTTTATTACAATTTTGCTGCTGTTTATTGTAGAGTGATTGATTTTTCAGAATTTTGATACAATGATATGGATATAACAAAATAAATTATATATTTTAAATTTATGTCAGTATTCAATCTTGTATAACACATTATCTACAAAGTTAATTTTTAAACTTTATTACTGTTTCGAGAAGAAAATACAGTATAATGTAATTACATTTTCTTTTCTATATAATCACATTATGTACTCGAAATAATTACATTCACACTGTAATTACATTTACGTTCAGTCTAAAATTTTTCATTTTTCAAACTTCTTGAGGTAGATTTAAAAAAATGAAATATGTTGGATAAAGTATATCAAAATTTTAACTTTTTATATTTGAAACTTTTTTATTACTTTATCATTAATTAAATCAGTTAGAAAATAATATAGAATATTTATAAACATTTTGCTTCAAAAGTGTCAAAATATTCTATACTGAATCATTATTATGTTTTCGTAATTTTACATTATTAATTTTTAATACGACTAAAAGGACAATCGTTTCAAGCAACACGAGATAAATTTAGAAAGGGTAAGGTAACAAGTCGCTTAAAAAAAATGAAATTCGCTCCTTAATCTAAAGGGTGTAATGTTAGAAAAATTATTCTAAGAGCCATTAATTAATCAAAATGAACTTAACTTTCTTGACACGCTGATAAATACGGCAACATCTTACTTTATCAAAAGAGACATTAATAAAGATTTTTCTTGTCTCAACTTGACAAACGATAAAGCTTCGAAAGAATTTTGATAAAAATAACACTAAGAACTTTCGGTTGAAAGAAATGTAAAAAAAAAAAAAAAAGAAAAAAAAAACCTATACATGTATCGAGTCGTCAAATTCAACATTTCCTAGACAGCAATCAATTGAAATATCGTGTGAGGAAAACAAATTAAAAACCTTAAAACATCCCCTAGATCACGTTATTCAAAAAATAATAATATAAGATGAGAGTGCACTCAGGTACATACACAATTTACGGAAAAACACGTATGCCTCTGTGAAGTATGTAGCGAACAAAGTATTATTCTTGCTTACTGTAGCAATTCATGTCTGCTTCTCTCCCACCTCCGTTGTTCTGGAGAAGGGTCAGAAATTACCTCGCTGGATATGCATAAAAGGATACCACTGGCGATGAAAAGGAGCGATGGAGCGTGCAGAATCACCCACCCCCGCCAAATAAAAAAAGAAAATTTTCCGCAGATGACTTCTCATATATTATGACACTATCTCCTTCATCTTTGTCGGGGTAGAAGGGAAAACAAGTGGACGATTTCCCACAATTTCTTACTTCAGGGCATCTTAGTTGTCTTCCGATTTCCTCGCTCGCATTTCTTCCCCGCACTCAACATTCGTCTCTTGGTGTTGCTGACTACTAAATCAGAAGAGAGATTTTTCTTACTGGCCAAGAAAGTGTAGTGCAGTTTTTGGGGGAGCAACCAAATATGTAATGGGATTTCTCTGCATGAAAGTTCTAGATAATGGTGTATTTCTTTTTCACTTTCTTCAGTTTGTTTCGGTATATTACAACGTGAAAAATTCATTTCTGTGTCATCAAGACTATATTCAGATAACTATATTTTTTGAGATTTAAAAAGAATTTTTGTTTGTACAGCTATAGTAAACTTTTGATATTTCATACATTTTTTTGATGGACGTTATGCCTTTTAAAAATATGGATAAGAATAAAAAAAGTTGGCAACTATGAAAGAAAATGCAGCAACTTCTCTTTAAAAAAATCAGTTAATGAGTAATACAAATATAGTAAATTCATAATTATTTGCAAACATTGTTTGCATTAATTATTAACTTAGCCATTTCTTTCTTTTCCTTTTTTATTTATAAATATTTCAGCATCCGAAAAGATCAATAAAAGTAGAAAGACAGAAGTAATTAGGTGTATACACTTAAATCACTAATAAAAAAGAAGTTCTTTAACAGAAAAAATAAATATAGTTCACTCTCTTTTTCACACACACACACAATTGAAAATATACTAACAAATTTATATAAAAACTTACTTTTTTTTTACAAAATAATTGAGTTCGCAAAATACCAAATGTAAGTAATAAGTTTTAAAAATAATTTTGTGTAAATTTAAATGTTTTTTTTAAAAACTTGTATACTGTAGTTTCTGCTACTTCAAACTACACAGTTAATCAAAAGTTTTCTGTAAGAAAAAAAAATTAATTTATACTGTGTAATGTTTATTAAATTGCCCGTTTTGAGTAAAACTTATTTTCAAATATGAAGTGGTATTTAGTATTAAAATAACTGCCTCTAATCGAGTTGATAATCGAAATCGAAGACCGGTATATCAAATTTGCTTTAGAGAAAAAATCTAATTAATTCAGTATGTGCAGATTTTATTTTCAATAATTCAATTTACATTTAGTATTGTTCTATTCGATTAAAACATGTAAGTGACATTCCATACATAGTACTTACTAAGAATATAAATTTCTGAGTTACTATAAAAATGTCGTAATATTTTACAAATATATAAATTTATCTGGGAAAATTCTTACCAGAAGTCAGTTTACACAGTGTATATTGAAATGCCTATATGTTTAAGCCTTAAAATTGTCCATTATACAATTTGGGTTTATTTTGTACCCATGATAGTATTACTATTTTAAATAACGTTTGAGTAGCAGAATTCATGGGAAACTAATAAAAAAATTTAAGGTACATTCCTAAGCGCGATTCAGCATATATATATATATATATATATATATATATATATATATATATATATATATATATATATATATATATATATATATATATATATATATATATATATATATATATATATATATATATATATATATATATAATAAGTAATCATTTTTAGTTTATATTGTTGAATCTGACTGACACTTATGATTTAAAACCGACACCAAGACACTGCAAGCGCAATCAAATTTGTAGACAAGTCGAAAAACAGTTGAATCTAATAATAATAATAAACTGAGCTTTTAGTCCTTATTATATGAATTATTTAGTACTGGTGCCGTATAATCCACGATTCCAAATTCTGAATTTTTTCGGCGATGAAAAAATGTTGCCAAGATCACGTAACGTGACGTGCGCGATGAAGTAAATACTATATATATAGGGTAACCAATAATAGAATTTTCTGCATAATTCTTATAGTATGTATGACGTAATAAAAACACGAGGTTTTCCAGATACATAAGAAAATCCGCCAAAAAATTGCCAAGCTCAAAATTTGGAATCTTGGATTATACGGCATCTGTGCCGATTATTTTGTCGTATCATTTCAAAAAAAACTTTTCTCTTTCATTTAAAGTCGTGAATACAATTGCTTGCCAATTAAGTAATTTTGTTCAAGTTGTCTTGAAATTATTATTATTATTATTTTTTTTGTATCAGAAGATCTTTTATTCGTTTTAACAACTTATCATACGTTTTAGCTACGTATTTTGAAAATAACGCTATGCATAAAATGTATTACCTACAATATTATATTTCTTATTTCCGAGAATAAAAATAAGAGTTTTGAATATTTATAGTTTCTCTGTATTCTGCCTGCAATAAGAACAAATAAATGTGATGTTTTGATTTCCAATTTTTTTTATTTATTTATTTTTGATATTTTATTATTACTCATTTGACGAGAAAATGATTTGCGTCCAACACGTGTTATCTTTAGTGAGGTAACCTTTCTCAAAGTTATTTGTAACTATGAGAATTTGTGATTCTGCAGATAAGTTTTCTAATCTGGTATATTTAGTTTCATTATGGTTTCATTTATTATAAATAGCACATGATTGGCTATAAATTGCCAATCATGTTCTAAATAAATTCTTACTTCAAGATTATTGTCATGTACTAGGCATTGAATAATATTTCCTTTTGTGGTCGGATTTTAGATTCAAATTTATAAATTCATAGGCATTTGAACATCAGATTTTATTGGCACTAATTTAAAACAATTTTATGTGTATATTCACTACTCTTATATTTCTCACATCATTTTAACATAAATTATTTATTTAAATAACAAACTATGGACACTTCTGGTAAAATTAAATCCAAATATATTGCTTTAATTTCGCAATAATGTTTTTGGTGTTAAAGAAATATCGTAATCAGATGATTTAATTATCTCTTTTTTTTACTTCCAGGAGATTTAACTAATATTAAATGTTTAAGTACTTAATTTTTTTTGCCTGGATAAATGGTGTTTTTTTTATGTAATTAGTTTCAGATAACGCCTAATAAATTTCTGTTTTTTTGTCCAAATCGGACAACCTATCCACCATGGAATTCTCATTAAAATACCTTTGAACAGAATCGCATCACTTTCGAGTTACGGTTGTCCAATTAAACCTTTGTAGCGACAATCAAGAATGTGCGCCAGCAAATTCACTTTTGGTGTTTTTCCTCCCCAAGCATCTGTCTGGGGTACAAGAAATAATCTTGTGTGCACTAATAGCGCCTCCAGATCTAAAGAGAATTATTGGCGAGCAAAGGTCACACATCTCTTCGCCAAGTACCGCTTATTAAATCACCAATTACCAGAGTCTAGACCTGTAAAGCAATCTATCCGATTGTAACTTTAAAGAACATAAATTCCCTCTCAGCACAGCATAGAAATAAACACGAATTTCTCGCAAGGAAAGGCTTGTCTCCCCTCGCCTTATTGAGGATTAAATTTGTTTAAATGGTCTAGCATGTTGACAAATAGAACGTTAAGATGCTTGACATTTTAATTTAAACCTAATCACAGGAGATGCAGGACAAAATACCGGTGACTGCGTCCAGGGCAAAATGTCATTTGTATAATACGACAAAAGAGTAGATTATCTTTTAGGTTAAGGATGGGGTAAGGGGAGATGTTGTGCAAAGATTTAAATAAAATTGAGATTTCAAACCGAATGATATTATGTCACTGCACTTGAGATTTTTAACTTTGTTGTACACTAGATTAAAATGACAACAAACTTTCAAGTGATTTGAGAGGCTTTATTTCTTTCATCATGGCTGTTATCTCAATGGGGACACACACATTAATTGAAAACAATGCACTTGATTGGAAAATGTTTTATAGTACTAAGTGAACGAAGAAATTCAATGTAAAATAGAAATTAAAATGAATTTCTTTTTACATAAG
The DNA here is from genome assembly GCA_030067965.1 of Latrodectus elegans. Taxonomy (NCBI): domain Eukaryota; kingdom Metazoa; phylum Arthropoda; class Arachnida; order Araneae; family Theridiidae; genus Latrodectus; species Latrodectus elegans. The sequence goes on along the minus strand of CM057818.1, from coordinate 31,411,010 downwards.
TAAAACATTTTCATTACATAAGTAAAACATGAAATTTCATATTTAATATTTAATGTTGCATCATTAGGCACTAAGTTTAAACTCACTCCCTGAAACTTTATTTTACTCTTTGTAATTAGCTTATAAAAATATCAAAGAAAAAGTGTATTTCGAGAATTTTATATTTTTTAATAATAAAAGAAAATTGTAGAATTTTTCATTTTTGTTTCACCCGAGAAAGACTGTTTGTTAGGAAATAAAAATAATGAGACAAAATAAATAGTTGTGTACCAAAAGCAAAATTGCAAAAATTTTTCAATTAAATTATTTTTTCTAAAACAATAAAAGAAAATACCAATTGTAATTAAGGAAAAACTTAAATAGATTTTAATGATAAGCTTTAGCTTGAATTTAAAGTTATATTGAATTGAGATGCATATTAAAATAAAAAATGTAAGCATTATCAATACACAATGACTTTATTATTGGAATTTATTTTTATTTTTAGGAACACATTTTAAAAAATAAAAGGTAATTATTATTGCAAATCAGGTTATTATATACTATGGACTGCATTTAGTATTTTAAGCGTAAACATCAAACTCATGACTAATTTTATAATTCTAAGAACAAATTTTGATTTAGAGTAATAATATTTTGTTACTTAACATATCCTGATTCAAATTTTGCTTATTCATTTAACTATGATAAATTGATTGAAGCAAAATTTGCATTCTCGGGAGTCTAAATTAAAATATGAAAAATGAAATTATTTGAATAAAAATACTTATCAGTTTTTAAGTAAAGAAGACAATTTTCTTAAGAAATTTTAATTTTAAAATATAAATTAGGCTAACTAATGAATTAACAAATTTATAAAATTTTAAATTAAAAAAAAGATGAAATTTACATACAATAACATTAAATACAGAATACTTTAATATAAATATTTAAAATAATTATGCATTTTAATTAAAAAATTTAAAAAATGCATAAATTTCTAAAAAATGTATTTCTAATAATACGCAAGGAATAAATTTTATTTTGAAATTATATTATATATAAATATACCTTCAAATTAATTAATCAGATATCAAATTTTTATCTTTAAATTTTTTAGGTTATTTTTCACGATATTTATTTGATGAATATAACGTGATATTAAAAATTAATTGAAGGACTAAATGATAAAAGAATTTGCATTTATGATAGAAACACTATATGCAGGATAAAATTATTCTTCATTCTGGATGAATGAAAACATAAATCGCGGAAGAAATTTTTAATAAATGCAATAAGAAAAGTTTATAAATTATTTGAAACTGAAAATGAAAAACAAAATGCAATAAAATTCTGCCTTACTTTTAATTTTAATATTTAATTTATGTCTTTTCATATCTAGTCAACAACCAACATCAATGCGATTAAAATTGAAAAAAAGAAACAATTTTTAAGTAAATATTTAAAAAACTGCTTTCACAAAAACAGATTTTTAACACATTTTAATTACTCACGGATTTCTGATACAAACTAATTAATTTTTGTAAGCCTTTTTACTGGAGAATTAGTTCTATTTATTATGATGTGAATAATTTTATTGACATAGATAGGAAAATTAGAGAAAAAACTCTGTGAGTGTGAAAGATTTAAAATAGTCCTTTGTTACCAAATAAAATTCAATCAAATTAAGTCTTAATTTATTAATTAAATATTAAATAATTTTACATAAAAAAGATCAATTTTAATTTAGTAAATATTTGCTTTAAAAACAATTTTTCAGTTCTCATCAAATTAACTCTTCCATGTCTTTATTTCAATTAAATAGAAAAATATAACTTAAAGATAATTATTTCTGACATTAAGAAATTCACCTTCTAGAGCATTATTATTCTATTCAATATATAATTGTTAGATAAAAAGTCTGCACGAAAATATTTTTAATTTTTCTATATTTGATAATTCAGTCATTTTTGAGATAGGAATAACATATTTAAAAATTAGGTCAAAAATCATATTAGGTTTAGGGAGCTAATCCTTTATGGGATCATTAATTCTACTTGGTAAAAATTTTTGAATTATATTTTGCTATTTCAATTTTTAATTTCATAGATTTTTATATTTGGTATAGATTTTTCACTATTTGATTTGTATAATTTTAGTCTGTCTTGACTATAATTAAAAACATAGGACTGTAAAATGTCAATAATTTTTCAAAAATTATCAACCATTAAGCCTTTTTTCAGTTGAAGAAGTCATTAGTTTAATATTCATCTGTACTTTTTGTTAAGAGTACAAAACAAAATTTGAAATAGAACTTGATTTTTTGATTTGTTGAAACTCAATCAAATTTTTTTTTTCTATATTAGAATTCAGAAAGTTAGAGAAATATCAAAATAAAATTTTGGTTTCAAAAAAGATGAAATAAAAAAAGATTGGAACACATATAATGTTAGATAGTGAGCAAAAAAGTTTGATAAAATTGCCTAAAGGTTCTCCAGCAACGTCAGAAATCTGAAATAATATTAAAAAATGCAAAAAAAGTGAGCGTCATACCCCTTTTTCTCCTACCTGATTATCTTTGGGAACTTCCCCACCCTCAATTCTATAACTCCCACCCCTGCGATACAGATTACACCTCAATATTTCTTTCGTTTCTTTTTTAACATTTTTTTTGCGCAATAGACGGGGACGCCCTGGGGCTTTCACAAGATATCTCACTTCCTGTGGATTTGGCGAAAAATAAGTGCGCCAAGTTAGTATAAAAAAATTGGAAAAATCTCAAAGAGAGTAGATAATTTATTTCCATACAACGTCGAATCTAAAGTTCGATGTGATTAAAAAAAACCAACCCTTCACCTAACGTTTTTTAACGATTTCATTTTTTATTATTACGAGAAAAGCTTTAAATTATATAACCGTTTAAGGTTGAAAAGTTTTTGCTCTTATTTTATTAATCGTTGTTATTCTTAAGGGGCAATTTTTTTTCTTTTTTTTTTTTTTTTTTACCTTAATTTTTTCATCATCTCTTCTTCCCTTTCGTGCCATTAGTAATATTCGGCAAGAGAGTTTATCAAAAAAGATATCTGCATTTTTTTTATTTTAGGCATGTATTCTAATGGGTGTGAAAATGATTGAGTATAGAACGACAAAAAAATATCAGAAAAATTTCAAAACTTAATATTTTTAGAAAATTTTATTTCCTTTCTTAATGTCCATGAGATAAATCAAATAAAAGGTAACATGAATTATATGGAAATAAAAAAAAATAATGTCACATTTTCTTTAAGAACAAATATATATTTTAAAACTTAATACTCAAAAGGAAGTAATTCAGAATAATATTTTTAATCTATAAAAATATTTAATACGTGATTTCTAAATACCGTGGTATCTTGTGTGTGTATATATATATATATGTGTGTGTGTGTATATATATATATATATATATATATATATATATATATATATATATATATATATATATATATGTATGTATGTATGTATATATATATATATATATATATATTATTCCATTTATTAGATGCAATTAAAATAATATGTATTACAAATAAAGTAATGGTTAAAAATTTATAACGAAAATAATGATAATTTATTTTATTTATTAAATAAAATTTCCTTAAATATTTAATGGTTATCACTCTGATATGTAATAAATAATTATTTTTGGTCCGAAAATTATTTAAATCAAACAGGAAATATGAAAAGCATCAATTAAGAGGAAAAATTCACTTAATAAATATAATTTATTGATTAAAAATCGCTATATGATACCTGAATCTAACAAGATAATTAAAGTAGGATATTTTGAAATAATTTCAGCACAATTTGTTTTACATTTATCTCTCTAATAATTTCTCTCCACATTTTATCCGTGGTTATTTTTAAACGTATTTTATATTACTTAAGACACACATAATTTCGATTGCTCTTCACAAAAATCCTTTATTATGGTCAAGGATAAAATATTGATTTGAAAACGTTTTCATTGCCTTAATAATTTTAGTATACTAGAGAATTTGCATAACAGTTTTCAGTGCAACATGCAAAAAAATAGTTCCATCTTCAAATATAGGATAATCACGTTTTAATTATCATTTTGTGTATCTTGTAGTCAAATTAATTTTAATTAATGTATCATAAAGAAATGTACTAGATACTTTCAGAACAATGATGATTATCAGAATGGTGATACATTAAGGGGAATTAAGCCTCTAGTGCCCTAAACCATGTCGGAAAAAATATTTTACTGAAAAAGGAAATTATAGCCTGTTGTTTTATTTTAGTAATTAATGATGGATTTCTCACTTCATCGGTTTGGTTTCGATTTTATTCTATTGCTCTTAGTTTTCCCTAAATATACCTAAAGGGATTTTTCCCCATCCCAATCAGTTAATAATGCAATTATTTCGAAATGGACAATACAAAATAAGGACATGAGCTATAAAATGATTGCACAAAACAACGGACACCTTCCAGCAAGGAATTTCTTGAACTCGATACAGATTTCTTTTTTTTCTTATTTGAACATATTTTATTTATCTATTTCGCGCACAATACCAATTATTTAATAAATTTAGATAAAATTTCTTTAAGATATTAATAATAAACAAAGTTTTTGTATGAGCTACATTATTATTTAAAATTATTATTGAAAATAAGAATTATAGATTGAATTTAATTCAAATAATAAGAGGTTCGGATGTAGGTAAATGGAAATAGCATTAATAATGTATATTTTAGTTTCATATAAAAATGAAAAAATATTTGTGAATATTAGCATACAGTGGTTATATAAGCAAAAAATAAATAAATAAATAAAATAATGACTAGAAGTTAACATTTTGATAAACTATATTTGCATAAATTTAAATTTATATATAAATTTGGCATAAAACTGTTCCATATATTAACCTAATACTACGAAGGGATTTTTAGTAAATTTGTTAATAATCTGTTTTTGATGTTTGGACCAAACGATACCTATACTAGCTTATATTAAAATGTCAGTAATTTGTGATAAGAGAGATTATTATTGTAAACAAGAAGAAAATTTCTTTAGCTATCCCGTGAGCTTTTGTTATTGTAAGTCAACATCTAGTACCTTTTTTAAAGTTGAATTGTGCAAATTGTTATCCAAAAATGAGGTTAATCCCATTACTCGTTGCATCTCAATAGAAATTTATATAGGAGAAGGCTCACCAAGGACTTGAGATAGAATTAATTTGTGTGAAATAGAAGATCTTGAGTTCGATCTCAATCCTTGTTGAATAACGGGAGATAGATGGTTGGTCTTGGCACTTTATCTAGTTGTCACTTTTGTGATATGTAAGTAAGGATAGCCATCAAGGAAATAATCTTATAAATCTGTTTACAAGAAATTTTGAAATGTCTTATAAATGCTTTCATCTGTAAATACATCTCAATGAGGGGTACCTTAACTGACACTGACTTACTCTTTGGAGCAGAAGATCTCAAATTCAAATATAGACATTGTTGTAGAATAGAAAATGAAAGTTTATTTTCCACTTCATGGATTCACATGTTAATAGCAGTTTTGCTTGGAACCTATGTAGATGTAGGTGATGCACATGTGTTTTCTTGAGACACTTGTATATCATCTACATTTCATTCAGGGAAAAACTTCCTAAAATTAATAATACTCAGCTAATGTTAAAGTACCATTACAACAACCTTTTAATCGCTAGGTTATTTATTACATTTTATCAAAGTATAAATCTTCCATCAAATTTATTTGTTTACTAAAAACTTAATCAAAGCAAATATTTGAATATCACATTATTTTATCAATTTCTCGCTAAAAAAAAAAAAAAAAAAAAAAAAAAAAAAAAAAAAAAAAATTATCGATTTTGAAATTAGACTCTTAACAGCATTTTTGTAGCAATAAATTTAAAGTTGAGTCCCATTCGCAAATTTATAGTAGCAGCATTTGACATTATGCATCAGCTTGAAAATGTTTCACAAAAGAATATATTTTTCGTCATTTTAAAACTTTTGTTTTTTCATCAAAATATTTAGGGAACAAATCAAAGGTATTTAAACATTAAATACCTTTGATTTGTGAATTTAAACATTAAATACCTTCGATATATGCTGCATTCAAATGCAAAATATGTGTGAAGGAGAATACCAAATTAACTAAGTTTTTATAGCTTTTCATAATTATATTCATAAAATCGAAAATTGCTATTGTGTTATCTATCTCTGTGCAATACACTTAGAAAATGATGTAAATTAATTTCTTCCATAATTACAACAGCAAGAATATTCTCTTACACAAAGGATATTTAAACGATTTGTAGAATATGACAAACAAAAATGACATTTCATATTCTCATACTCAATAATTTTATTATTTTGAATGAATCAATGTATTAGATTGGGTAACAAGTTCGTAGCGATTTTACCAAAGAGTTGTATTTAAACAAAAAACAATAATTATATCAATAATTTAATAAATTATATATTCGTTGTTGCTTTTTACAACCTCTTTCCACCTCTTGACTCATTTGTTGATACCGTTCAGCCAAAATCACCTCGTCTAGTGTCAAAGAAGTTCTTGAACCAGCTTTTAAGTTCCTTCTTATTATTGAAGATAACGCCCTTCATATTATTTGACAAGGAGCCAAAAAGATAGTAATCGGTCATTGCAAAGTCCGGTGAATACAACGTATGCCGGAAGACCTCCCATTCGAGTTCTTGTAGTGTGGCTTTGATGACTTGTGCAAGATGGGGCCTGGCATTGTCATGAAAGAGTTTGGTTTGACCATGTCAATCAGGTCTTTTCAGTCATATAGCCTCATTCATAAGGTGTATCTGGGCAAAGTAGAGCTCCTTGTTGACCGTGGTATTCTTTTCGAGCATTTCTCAGTGCACCAAGAGGTCCTTAAAAATTGGCTCAACAGGGTCTTTGACACCAGACCAGGCGATTTTGGGTGGAACGGCATCAACAATTATGTCTAGAGATGGGAAGAGGTTGTAAACAGTAACGACGAATATATAATTGATTAACTTATTGATATAAATATTGTTTTTTGTTTAAATAAAAGTCTTTGGTAAAAACGCTACGAACTTATTCCCCAATCTAATATTTTTGCTTAATTCCTGATATCATAAAAGAAATGTGTTTTATACACGTTAGAGTTATATGATACACATCATACTTACATAATTACATAATAATTTAAGCTAATTACTACAAATATTATCTTCAAATTTGCTTGTTTTATGGTTGGTTGAAAATGCTGCCAATTAGTTTAGCATATGTTACACACACACACACACAATCACACACACACACACACACACACACACACACACATATATATATATATATATATATATATATATAGTTTTATTACTATCTGAGACTATACTAAAAAACTTTAATGCAATAATATATATATATATATATATATAATCTAAAGCATCTTTTATGTCAAACATATGTATACTATTTATTAAAAAACATTATCAGTCCATATTAAATTCCTTTAACATCAATACCTTTCTAATTGCTATTAATTGATCATGAATGTGAGACTTATTCAATAATTTCTATAAATATACATAAAAGACAATGTTTAAATTCCGAATTATTAAAGCATAAGTTTTTGTAAGCATTTTTTATTCTCCACAGAAAAAGTCGGTATATTTTAGCATTTCCTTATTTTTCAAAGTTTCCTCTTATTCCCACAACAATAACTCTAATGAAAAGAAATACCGGAACTTATAGTATCGATTATTCAATTAATAAGCTGCATCTGCAAAAGCGTCCCAAGAAACAGGTGGGGCACCAATTGAATGTCACTTTCTACGAATACGTAATGCTGTCTCATCAGGACACCGATGTAGGGAGCTGTGTTTTATTTGGGGGGCTGTTGACAAATTTGTACAATAATCCCTGTTTATCTTGACTGAATTGCAAAGTATATAAAAAGTTTTTATTGCCAACGTGATTAATTAATGTAAAAGTAAAATCTGTTTCAAAATGAGCGTAAAGTTAATAACGTAATATTTCGTCACATTCCTTTATTGTTTTTGATCACATCATATTACCGTGTTTTAACTCTGAAGAAGTTTCATAACACTTTTAAAATAGGAAATTTTCATCAAACATTTTACAAAAGTATATTTTAATAACAATAATTTTTTATCATTTAATAATTTGGTGAAATAATTGGTACTATAAAAATTGGCAAGATAAGAAATTCTCTAGAAAAGTTTTGATATCCTCCTTACATTTATACAGACAACTCAATTAAAAAAATAATAAAATAATAAATAAATAAACAAATAAACCGAAATTAATTCAAATTATTTACACAACCTAATTTTATTTCATGTTATCAAATATATAAGTTTTAAATAATTCTTTATTAAAATAACTGATGATTTTTATTCTAAATATATTAAAATGTATGACTTTTATTAACAAGTTATTACAGCAATATTGTTTACTTTTGTGTGCTTAAAATTCTGTTTTATTCTTAATATGAAAATAGATTCAGTGAGATGATCTTTGAATTTATGTTTCTAGAATTAATAATTAAAAAAAATTAAACAAAATATTTTTTTTAATTTTTAAAAAAAATATTTTGTTTAATTTAAAAAAATTAAACAAAATTAAAATAAAAAATTAATTCACTGTATTTATATTTGATCAGATGTGTCAAATGTGACTGTTTTGCTATATGATAAAATATTTTTGCAGTAATTTATTTTATATTGATAGTGAAAGGAATTAGTACCATAACTATATAAAATTGCTTTCTTATGACGTTCTAAAGCATGTTTATAGGCGACATTAAAAAAGAAAAATTAAATTTCTTCAGGTTTTTTTTTTTTTTTTAAATTTTGGCATTAAACTTACAATCAGAAAAAAAACTATATATTAGCACATACATCTTTAAAATGTTATAAGAGAATCAAGCTTTCTCCTTTGGAATTGCTTAAACAGATATTAAAATTTGAGAGTATATAATTACATTATGCATTTTAAAAAAAGATTTGAAAAGTGTAGGCTTAAAGGGTATGGGATTAAATTATATATAGAAAAATATAACGAGCAGGGCCTTAGAAATTAATGTTTATTTTTTTAATAATAAAGTCATACAAAAATCGATGTTGTTTAATGAAGGAAAATTGCTGTTGCTTAAGAGTGGTGTTACATTCTTCTTTAATTTTGAATTCATAAAATGTTGTTTGAATTTTTTTTTCATTTTTCTGTTGCATGTCCACTTAGTATTAGTTCTTATCGAGAAAATATTTCTCTATTTTGAGTTGTTTTTATCCAAGCTTATTGCCATAAATTCAAACATAAAGGTAATTTTTCAATACGATTTTAAATTTTTAAAATTTATCATTTTAATCACACAAACTTAAATGATTTCAAGTTCATTCAATAGATCAAATAAAAAAACTGTTATAGAAGTTTCTGTAAGTTATATTATAAATACTATGTCATTTCTTTAGGAGATCCGTATATGAAATCTTAAAAATTTCGAGTCACTTAAATTGTTAGGAGCCAAAGTAGTAAAGGATTTTTTATAGGTTATCACTGTAAAAAATAGAAAGAAAATAACGTTCTACTATCTATAAATTTTTTTTTATATTTGAATGCTAGAAATAACCTCAGGACACCGAATTTTGAAAATTTAAATATTGATATTTTTTTTAATCTTTTAATTTAAATATCAATATTTAAATCAGTGAAATGTTTTCAGCAACCTGTTATCTTCTATTTCTTTGCTACATTAAATTTTTTTTTTTGGAAATTATAGCTTCCAATTTGAAAAATAAAAAAAAAATGTGACTTTTATGTTCTCATATAAAACGCTTCTTTAGAAGCAACAAACTATATAATAAGTTTAAAGTTATAAACTAATTTAAGAGTTATCTCCAGGTTTGAACCTTCATAATTCCATGTAAAATTAGAATTAATGTAAAAAAAAATTTATTCAATATTTATAGTGAGTATTACAAATGCATCTAAATAAGCTCTAAAATCCTAAGAAATGAAAGAAAACTCCCTTGTAAGCTAGAGTAATATATCAATTCAGTTACTATAGAAGAATATAATTAATTATATTTTATTAGATTCATATGTAATATTAAAATACTTTTCGTTACTTCTGCTATATTTAAAAAAATATAATAAAATAATTAAAGAAATTTTTAGTTCAATTTGGCTAAATACCTGTAAATCAAATTCTGTACATGTGTGGTTTAATTTAATGAAACAAATTTTCCTCATTAAATTTCATTCATATAAATTATTAAAAATCTTCTATATTAAAGTTTGCAATGAATACTTTAGCATAGAATTAAATAAAATTGTATAACATTTAAAAAAAAATTATTATAAAGATTTGAAAAGTAAAAAAAAATGGAAATGTATTTTCTGGAATAATAATCCATAATTAAAAATAATTCTAAATTGTAGAATAATTAAAAAGCTGAATCTCAAAATTATTTACAATTGATTTTCATTGCTTTTCATGAAATTTATATTTAAAATCAATAAATATATTATTTGTAATGCTTCGGAAAACAAACTCAAAATCCCGTGTAATCAAAAACATAGTGGATAAAACGAATTTCTTCAATTTTTTTCCCGTTAAAATGAAAATTCAATCGAGATTTCACAATTGACTTTTCCCTATGTCTACATTTCTCCCTATAAAATTTCCCTTTTTCAATGTATAACGAGCCCTAAACATCTATCTGCATTTCAGATTGAAACGAATTTCTTGGTTGTTGTTTATTTCGAGATTCTTCAACCATATGTAAATATCTAAAGCATAAAGTAAAGAAAATTAAACTGTCGTTTCTTATTTTAACTTTCCTGATATCGTGGAAGAGTCTCCTTTGGTTTTAAATGTTGTGGTAGAATAAAAAGTGTATACTAGGCAATGTTTGGTTTTTCTGGAAGTTTAGTTTATATTACTAAACTATATTTTGCAACTAAAATTAAATTGAATGTTTATTTTAAACATTATATAAATAAATGAAGCTCAATTCTGTCTTTACTTAAAATTAATTTTTGAATACGAACATTGAAAATTCCTTATGTTGGTATTCAAAAATTAATTTTTGAGTTATTAAAAATAGAAATTGTTTTAAAGATTCAAAGAAAGAAATATTTCCTTAATAAATTACTTGCAGAGTGTTAGTTGTGTTTATAAATTACATCACGTTAAGAATTAATTCAATCAACATTTTAGAATTCATGCGATCTCACTTAATTAATAAAAATTGAATAATTATGTTTCGTTTCTTGGGGCTTACATTTGTAAAAGTATTTAATATACAAATAAAGTTTCTAATTTTTTTTCCAGTGATGTGCAATTCTATGACGAACCCTATGCCACAACAAGGCCAGAAACTGCTACTCATTTGTCGTTACCCAGCCGGCACCTGTGAACTAATTCACGGAGGTGAGTAGCGTTGCACATGTAATACCACCACAAACCCGTTTATGGGGTGGGCCGCATTCATACATAATGCAGAAGAAAGGACATAGAAACACAGAGAAAAAAAGTAACATCCATATAGGAACCGGAATTCGAACCCGGGACCTAGAGCTCAAGAGTCAGAAATATTAACCAATCAGCCATCGGTTGACAATTTCTACGAAATTGTATTATTTAATTTTTATTAAGAATTTTTATAATTTATATCATATATGTTTTATTTTGTTATTATTATTAAATATTATGTTTTAAGCAATAATATCAGTATATTAAAATGTGACATTCAGCTAAAAGCATGTTGATGTATATTTGTTGACCAATAAGAAAGTTCAGAAATTCTTCCTCATTGGTCGACAAATACACATCGATATTCTAATGATAAAGCATTTTATTTTCATAAGAAATCATAGAGCTAAAGTTTCTATAGAAAAATCTTTTATTACATGATTTATTTATTTCGATCATTCAAGTGTATGGTTATTTTCTATGTATATCTATCTATTTATAAATATATAGTAAAACATGCTTCAATAATGTAAAAAAACACATTTAATTATTGAATTTACTTTTAAAAATGCACGAATAAAATATAAGTAAGGCAATAGAAAATTATAAAAATTGAAACAAGAAATTCATATTAAATGAAAATAAAACATTTAGAAATAATATTGAAGAAGGGAAATTTCAAAAAGTAAAAGGTATTTTTTAAGATGTAAAAGTACATAATATATTTAAAATATTACTTATGTTCAGATATTTTTGCAAATATTAAAATTGCTGTTAACGACATACAAATATTAACAATGAATTCATTAAGATTTGCAATAGAAGATTTTTAAATCATAAATAAGAAGGTATTAAGCAATTGTTTTGCTAATTTTATTTATTTTAATTATTAAAAACCGTTTAAATTCCTCGTAAAACCATAGTTTGCCAAATAGAATTAGTCATGCCCGTTGGCTAAAGTTTATATCTAAAAACGATAATGTAAAACGTATTGGAATTTGAAAATTTTGTTCTTATACTAAATAAAAATATGAAATTAATTATGAAATGGAAAGTTTTGAACAAGATATTTTATATATACAATCAATAATTAAACAAAAAATAATGAATGGCAGTTGAAGGATAAAATGAATATGGATAATTTTGTTTATTTGTTTAAATTAAAAGCGCTTATGTGTTTGTTTCGATATTATTTCTTACTCAAAACAAATTGCTTCTGAAAATAGAATTGCTAATGTATATAATTATTTTATGAATGTTAATTTATCTACCCCCCCCATCTGCATTTAAAATTAAATAGTTCTTCATAAGCTGTAATAAATATTTAAAATACTTCATATTAATCTAATATGTTCTAAATTTGTCGCCATATAAAAAAAGAATTATTGATGAAATTTTAATTTGAAATTTGTTTAATATGATTTTCACATTGTAAAATCAGTTAAATATGATATTTTATAATTTTGATGCCCAATTCAAATAAACTATAAAATCCATATTTGAATGGTTATTCCGTTTCCTTACTAACACACAAAACTTTTAGGAATATATATTTAATAAAAATGATAATATAAATGCAGTCTCAGCTCTTATAATAAAATAGATATTATTTTTTTTAAATATTCACATGAGAAATGATGTCAATTAAAACCTTTCTTATATTGCTACTCTTTTAAGAGAAGAAATAATAATAAAAATGCTGAATATCCTTTTAAAAACAAAGTTTTCTTTGTCAGACTCTTTTTTTAGAAAAATCTATGATATTTCTACCTCATCAATTCAATAAATAAATTCTAAATTGCCAAAGATTTATTATATTACACTAACAAAATATAATCAATTCAAAATAATTTATGTCAAAATTTGTTTTTAAGGAACAAAGCAACTGATTCTTAAAATGAGAAATGTATTTCTAGAAATAAAGTAAGGAATTTAAACTTGTGTTTAAAACTAAAAGAATTAATACATTATTTAAAAGTTTAAATTTGATAGTGCTTGTTCAAATTGAACTTCGTTGATAACTAATATATTTCTCAATGTTAACTATTATGATATACATTTAATAAAATGTATTTAATTTTGTCCAACACTATGATGTTAATTGCTAATATTTTGTTTCAATATTAGCAAAGTTTAAGTGAAAAATAAATTTAAATGCAATCCACAGTTCAATATTGTATTGAACATAGTTTTATAGAATGGGATAAATTTTATGTACCAGGCTATATTCGATTCTGACTAATTTAAAACTTGGGTTGGGTCTTACTTCGAGGTTTTGATTGCAGATGTTTTGATCAATCTATACCATAGTTAACGCTGATTTAAACTCTCACTTTAAAATTGTAGATGCCCCAATATAATTAATTTAAACAATGTAACAGCATTTTGGAGCTTCGTTCACTTTAAACACAGCAAGTATTTATTTTACCTTTTTTTTTAAATTACCATATATGTAACTGAGGGATAAAATGTAATAAATCAGAAGTATTGGATCGTTTTCCTCTTTTTTATTTATTTATCTTTACAAAAATGATATTTATTAATTTTTTCTCAACACAGGGAATTAATAAAACATTATTTATTCCCTGTGTTGCGTATGTGTTTACGCCTTTTCCAATTTGCCGTCTGTAAGAAATAAGCTAGACCATAGATGAAGGAGAAGTATTTACTTGCATATTTAATAATTTGATAACTAAAAGAAATATTTTCAAGAGTTGCACACTTTACACCATTTATATTAGATGATGCATAAGTGTTGAACTTCTTCTTGTGGCGCAAAAGAACATTTTATACGAAGCTAAATAAATAGCTTGTGAATAGTGGTTACATCATTTTATCCCAAAATCACAATTTAACAAAAAAGCTAGATGCACGTCCTTTTCCGCTGGAAACAATAATTTTCAGAAGTTGTCAGATTTATTTTGGTAGTTTTGCTATAAGTTGCCGTAAGAATTCGCAAGAATTAAAAGGAATACATTTATTTTCAGAATCTTTAAATTTGTTACTTTGTACATGCTTTACTAACCAGTTTACAAATAAATTCAAAAGTTTCGATATTTTGGAAAATAATCTTTTGTTATCGACCAGATAAATGTTTGATTGTAGAGGCATTAAAAAGATTAATTTTGCTGTGAAATATTTCCCTAATTCTTTAATTCGGTCAAAAAAAAAATTGTGAACAAATATAAAATGCTGCGTCATGCTGCGATAATGATATTGTCATTATGTTATTTGAACTTTATTAACTGATCAAGAATGATTAAATAATTGAAAATTTAAATGAAAAATCAAATAAATATTTTGCCCGAGTTGCCTTATTAAAATGCCCATTCAAAACTAGGTTTATGCAATGTAAAAAATAATGTTAAATATATAGTAAAACTAATTTGTTATAAAATACTTTTAGATGTTTAAATATTAATTATGATTTTCAAAGAAATATTAACAGTATTTTTATAAGTCAAGAGTATATCCAAAATCGGTTCATATACATTTATGATAAAAATTAACCTGTAATATATGTATATATATCGGAACTAATAACCAATTTTGCAACTCTCAATAACCACTATAAAGATTTTCAAAAACTAAAGATGTAGTTCACAGTTTAAAAAAAAATCTATACATTATTTTCTAAAATATTGAAAAATTTGATAAATAAGTTGCTTTACATTTTATTTTTGATTAATCAATGCATAATAAATTTTTTTTATCAATACAAAACCCAAGTCATTATAAAATAATTATAATTTTTAGAATATATTTCCAACAATTGCTTAAATTAATTTTAGAAAATAGCTTTATTAAAAAATATAAAAAAATAAAAAAGGAATACCGTTTTACTTTTCTTTACATTGAAATTAAATTAAATAACTGACTCATTCTGTATGATTTCTGTTATTTTATAAATTTTGAGTATATCGATTTAAAATTATAAAATACCAATTCATCTATTGTCCTTAAGAAAACTTGTTTAAATACAAAGAGGGAGTAATTATTTTGTAAAGCATTCATTGTAATTTAAACTGGTTAATTAAAATCTCTATTTTTAATCACAGATAATTTTAGCAATTATTTTACATAATTAGAGATAACAACAGCAACAAAAAATATCCTTTTTTTTTCTTTTTTTTTTTTTTTACCAAAGTAATGCCATTTCTTCATTTGTGAATTTTACCGACACGCGTAAAAAATAAATGGCAAAAATGATAAAAACTTTCTTTTCTTTTCATTTTTATTTATTGAAGATTATTAAGTGCATCATTATTCGTATAAGAAAAATGGTTGCTATTTTTGATAATGTCAATGTTTTTACACCGGCAAATATATCGGACAATTTCTGATTTTACCTTTAATATATTTTTATTCTCCAGATAAAGAGAAAAAAATATGTCAATGATTCTCAGGTAAGTTGCTAGAATTTTGTCTGCTTCGCGTCACCAAACGATATTATTCAGCCGCAAACGATATCTTACGCTTTCTCTCTTTATCTACTCAGAAGAAAATTCTTTTCTCCTTTCGCGAGTTTCATTCTTCTACTGCAAACGATGAAGATGCAAAACACAATCGATGTGCCTGAAGGAAAGTTACTATCGATGACAAAGAGGGACTTTTTTAGCCAACCTCGTGGGAAAAAAGATGGAGAAAAACTCTGGAATGATGAGATATACGTCGGTTTTTTTTCTTTCCCTGACTTATTCCCCTTTTTAACATATTTCTATTTTATTTCTCATATGGTACAACATTCTTGCATTTAAATTCACTCGGGAATTTTTTTTTCGGGTTATTGTGCCTCATACGAACTCAATCCAATAACTGTAGCCATAAACACTTTTGTTAGAAAAATCGAAAATAGATGTCACGCAGTATATTATCAAAAATAGCCATAACATATACGATATTTTATACTATAAAACTTTTGAAGAGGACAAACATTTTAAATACAGTAGAAAAGCATTTTTTATAAATTATATTTTTATTATGATAAATATTTTTTACGGTAGTACATTTATTACAATTTCACTGCTTGCTCTTTATTTATCACAAATGCTCAGATATTTGACTAGGACGCCAGTATTCTTTTGCTAGCTCTTTCTTTGCTTGAATACATTACTAATTTAACTTTTTAATTGTTAAAGCCAAAGACATAATTTTCAAAAGCTTTTCTTATAACTGATATGTTAAATCAAAGTTTTTTAGTTTATTTAAATGGCTGAAATCAATTAACGTAATGAATTTAAAGGAATGATAAGGATTATTTTTTTGCTCGATGTTTTGTTCAGTCAGTTAACTTAAAGGAAAATACAGTTTTAAAATAAATATTAATTAAAAGGTAAAAAACAATTAAAATATAGTTTAAAAATATATAAAAATCATAATAAACTGAATATTAGATTGGTGAATGAGTTCATGACGTTTTTACCAGACTTTTATTTAAACAAAAAACAATAATTATACCAATAATTTGATCAATTATATAATCGTCGTTGCTGTTTATCACCTCTTCCCACCTCTTGATCCATTTGTTGAAGCCGTTCCGCCAAAAATCACCTGGTCTGGTGTCAAAGCAATTGTTGAGCCAGTTTTTAAGGACCTCTTTGTAATCGAAAGTAACGCCTTTCAAATGATTTAACAAGGGGTGGAAAAGATGGTAATCGGTCGGTACAAGATCCATATATAATTGATTAACTTATTGTTTTTTGTCTAAATAAAAGTCTTTGATAAAAACGCAAATAATTTATTTACCAACCTAATATAATATTATAAATTTAATTAAAAGACAATTTTTCAATTAATTTACTGGAAATATTTATTGTTTCTTTAATTACTTTGACTCTACAATTGTAATGAGAACAACAAATCAAAATTCAAAAATATTTTAAATTTTTTTGAAGAGATGAAGTTGAATAAAATCACAAATTTTAGTCCCTTTTTGACTTCTAATTTAAATTAAACCTGTATAATGATTATCATTGTTTTGAACAGTGTTTAAATACTTCAAATTCTTGAAAAATAAGTAACAATTTGTATGATATTAGTATTTTAATGTACCTCATTTACAATATACTAAAAATTTTTGGTTACAAGAGTGAAACTACAACTATGTCTTTAATTCCTAATAAAAGTATATATGTTTTATAACTTATATTTCAATCCCTAATTATAAATCAAAGTGTGCAAAAACCACAAAATGGGACATTAGATTAACAAATAAACCAAATCATGGTAATATAAATTATGAATATTTTGCAAATAATATGAGTATTTGAATGTGAAAAGAAATATGATAAAATATGTGTAGGGGATGAGTATAGGCATTATTATTAAAAGTACAGTAAAATTAATCATAAACGTAGTACTTTATCTTGGAAGATGCATTAGTTATAATATGTATTTGAATAATATGAATCAAACTAAATTGTAGATTGGAAATTTTTACCATACTTTTACCAAAAAAACATCTTTGAGAATAATTTGGTGCATTATAACTGTAAAAAAGTTATGCTATAAATGAAATTTTCAATGTGACTCTAAAATCACTAGATAAATTGATAAAAATATAACATATATATTTATATGATTTATTTTTTCAAATTTAATTTCTTAATGTTTATGTCGCAAACATATCGCACAGCTATTTCTGGAAAAATTCAAATATTTCTGATTTGAGATGTGACGATTGTACGAATTATTTTACACTCCTCTCTCTCTCTCTTTATCTGAAATACAAAATATTCTAATTCCGCTTTCTAATTCACCATAATTGCTTTTATTACATGCAAAGATTTGCAGGTTGTGATAGTTAAAAAAAGTTGTTGTGACATACATACATACATACACACACACACACACACACACACACACACACACACACACACACACACACACACACACACACACACACACACACACACACACACACACACACACACACACACACACACACACATATATATATATTATGTTATGTTATTTATAATGGTTAACAAAAATAATGATGTTCTCCCAGAGGTAAGAAGACACTTAACTGAAGCTAAGAAAGCCTTTTTTGGCCTAAAATATTTATTAAAAACTAAATTTTCATCACGAAAAACTAAATTACAGATCTATAGAACGCTAATCCGTCCCGTTTCGACCTATGCCTCAGAAACTTGGACTTTGACTGTAAGAGAGGAGAGGCTGTTGGGCCTATTTGAAACCAGGATTTTTAGAAGTATATTTGGAGGTACGAAAGAAGTGGTATCTGGC
Source organism: Latrodectus elegans (assembly GCA_030067965.1). Classification (NCBI taxonomy): domain Eukaryota; kingdom Metazoa; phylum Arthropoda; class Arachnida; order Araneae; family Theridiidae; genus Latrodectus; species Latrodectus elegans. The sequence continues at coordinate 31,392,264 of CM057818.1, read as the reverse complement.
GCAGAAGATGCAGTACAGAAATTTACCGAATGTACAAGGAGCCAGACGCTGTACATCAAATTAAAGTAAGCCATCTTAATTGGGTTGGACATGTTATTAGAATGAAGGCTAATAAAACACTAAGGGAATTTTTTTTTTTTGCAATACTTATCAGCGTAAGAAGAAAAGGAAGACCCAAGCTGAGATGGGTGGATGCAGTCGAAGAAGACTGTAGGGTCCTTGGAACAAAAAATTGGAGGCGTTTGGCTGCCAGTAGAGGTGGCTGGAAGAAACTTGCTCAGAAGGCCTAAGCCCATCCTGGGCTGGCGCGCCACGAATAATATATTATTTATGACATCGTTTTTGATAAATACATCTCTAATAACGAAGAACTGCGTAAATCTGACATTAATTCAGAAACACGATATCAATTCTTAGCGGATTATAAAATACTTCTTTTCATTGCTTTCGCCAACTTTTCATAATAAAACTGTAAAGAAATATATCTTGTAAAACGACAGACAGGATGAAATTGAATGACGAATTTGATATATAAAATTACATAACATGCCGTAACGTTGTGACCCTAACGTTGAAGAAATGGATCCCGAGTTCGAATCCTGGTTCAGCCATGGATTTTCTTTTCTCTCTTTGTTTGTTTTATTATCCTTTCACCCTCAAAGTAAAGATTGCACACAAACTGAATGCCCCACTATATAGGATGCCATTTCCTTCGCCCCATCTAGCACTAAATATGAAAAACCCTAAGGGCAGCCGGGCATTAGAAAAAAAAATTATATAAAATTAGGTGATGTTACTAAATGCATAACTACCTAGTTTGTGAAAAATATTAGGCAAGAGAAATGATACAATTCAAGATAAAATGATAATTAGTTATTTTCAATAATAAAACTTGTCAAATTAATCTATGCACTTTTTCTTATAGTGAGTTTTAAATTAAAAAGCTATATTTAGTTTTATATATATTTATTTAATAGATAAAATACTTACTAATCATTTATTTCAAAATATTCCTAATTATGATAATTACGGTAATATCATTTGCATGAATTTGCTTTTATAAAAGATGTAATTCAAAATTCTGAATATAGTTTCCAGGAGAAAAATTGGATATATTCCTTACATCATTGCGTGTTGCTTAAATTTCTCGCGTGACACACTTTCTTTCAATATTTTCACCACATCTAAAAAAAGGAAGGAGAAATTCACCGCATCCAAGCCGCCGTGTACCCGCTTTCCTGTTTGCCGGTAAGATCCTGCGCGTGCTGCACCGGAGCTTCGCATGTCTATATCTATACGCATTAAGTACCGTAGATTGAGCGTAGGTGGTAAAGAGTAAGAAAATGGGGGGTGTTTCCCCACTCCCGTAACAATGTTTTTTGCCCATTCAAAGACCATTTGGTACGCTGCTGCTTCTGATAAAAAGAGGGCTTTTCGGCAGCGATGGTTGCACGGAAATCCCCGGGATAGTGGGGCGAAAGGGAAAAAGTGAAAGAGGAAGGAGAAGAGGGATTTTTCTTTTCCCCATTCATAAGGAAGAGAAGCGGAAAAATAAACAGACTTGTAAACGGCGAGGGTAAGAAAGTGAGAAGAAAAGAAAAAAAAAACTGGGGAAAAACAGCCAAGCAAAGAGTGAACGAAAAGTGTCAATGTAACGATTCCAAAAGCGATTTCATTGCTTGCTTTTGCCAACTTTCTCCCCTCCCCTTCCATTTTTTTTTGTTTTGTTTTATGAGTTTGATATTTTGCGCTGGGAATTTTGAAGTTTTGCACACGATCTAAACTACTTCGGGATTCCATCCCCCGCTCCCTTTTGAATGGCTCATATTTGTTTTCCCCAATCCAGATTTAAGAATATCTCGACAGTTGTTGTTCTCTAACAACGTGTTGGCGGTTACTTCAGAACACAGTAATCGTTCTTTGAGGAATGTAAGAAAAAATGGCTTTTTATACGGTCTGTTTCTTTGTAATAATATGTGATAAAGTTTGTTCCAAAGGTATAGTCAATACCGAATTCAACAAATGTGAGTATTCTTCTGTATACTGAATACTATAAATATATATATTAATATAAAAATCTTTTCTTTTTAATTTTCTTTTCTAAGAAGCATACGCGCTTAATTTCCTTATAAAATTTTCACATTATTTCTCATTTCAAAAGTATTATTAAATGACTAACGTGAATTTAAATTTTTATAGTAATATCTCCTATGAATTTATTATTTATAATTTATCACAATGTAGAAGAAATACTAAGAAATTATTTGTTTCCGTGATATTCTGAAAAGGATCATTACTAATCAAAATCCATACTTTTCATCAGTATTCAAACTTAAATGTATCTTGAAGGAAATATTCATATTATTGAGAATGTGCTCATTTTTGCTTTAAATTATCAGTTTTTTTCTACAATTTGAACGCAAATTATCTTGATAAAAGCAAAATATAAGCTAATAATGCTAGAAATGGCTAGTGTTGATAAGAATACCGAATAATGTTTCAATATTTGACTTTGTGTGTGTGTGTACATGGTATTAAATATTTATAATGTCTTTCTAAGACATTCTGTATCTTTCTTACAAAACTCTTTTACTTTCTTACAAATACTCTTACAATTGTCTTCTAGACATTAGAACCGGAAGCTAAGAGTAAGTATGTTTGAACTAATACCAACTTTTTCAGTCTCGTAAAAATAAACCTTCGGTTAGTTAAGTATTACAGATCTTATCAAAGGGATTATATTCGAGGTCTTAGGTATGGATTAAAATTATTATCCCAATAATTACTTTGAAAATAAGATATACAAATCGCTTTTATTCGGTAAGACTGAGTTAGAAGTATTAGGAAAAGCAAACACGCTGCTTAAACTTTGACTCCTTCCAATCGTTATCGAAATTCGTCTCTAGGAGTTAGTAGCTTCAAATAGAATTTGTAGTGCAATTTTTTTAACCTTTAATAAAAACAATTTTGAAATTTTTTACGAAACAAATTTGTAAAAATATACAAATTACACTCATATGCATTGGCAATAGCTTAATAAGATTCCTTCCTTTTTGACCAGTGAAAAAAAGGATTATTTTTCGAGCCTGAAAATAATGAAGAAAATTTATATTAACATTTGGTATTAAAGACAAATCTAAAAAGCTAAGCTATATAAAATCCGAAATGTATGTTATTGTGGACCGCATTGTAATAACGCCACATTGTGGATACACTAACCCTACAAAGTTACTGTACCACTTTTGGAACATAAATTATGCATTATATATTGGTATATAAATCAATAAACGAAATTCCTCTCAATAATACAAATCTGCTCATTAAGAAATTGTAGAAGAACAACCAATTCTCAGAGAGACACTGGAAGACTTGATGGAATAATCTTCAATTTATTCCTAAGTGGCCAAGACGCTGTTGCCGAGTTTCCTTTGGCCTCCGGACTTGATATCCTTCTATATAGAACTAACATAGTCCAAGTAGCTTTCTGCGGGCTCTGCGATCTTCGGGAAGAGATGGACGCACACCCCCTTCGTCGCTGTACAGCACTATTCGAATATTCCTTGTATGATCGCTACTGGCGTGCTCGAGACATCCTCAGCGCTTTAAAGACTTATCTGGTAAAACTCTTTCAGGGTTAGGTACAGGGACCTCTGCTGGTGTTTACTTATTCTCTCTGTATTTGTGGCGCAGTGGTCTTTGTAAACGCGGGAATTGGAAGTAAAAAAACATTGGTATATAACTATACATATTTGTGGTAATCGTAGTTCACATGCTTCAATAAAGGAAAAATTAGGAAAGACAGCTACAGATACTTGCATAGATTTAAAAAATAACCATACGTTTTAAAATGAACCAATGGTAACAAGGATAGGAAGATGCAATTAATGAAGAAATACGCAATTACACTGTTTCATTGGCAACTATCCGAATAATTAGTATAATTAATCCTGTTTACTAGTCTAGTTAAATTAATTCGATAGAATTCTTTTCCGACTAGAGTTGGATTTATAATATTATTTCTACAGCTAATATCGATCTGAAAATCCCTGGTTTTACACATAAGAGCATTTATAAGAGAACGAAAAATAAAAGCGAAATTAAACTGTTAAAATTGATGAAAGAAATAAATTCATTCTTTTTAACTTCAAAATGGCCAAAAGAAGCAGCAAATAAAGTCTAATTACAAAGAATATGGCGCAAAGTTTCCCTTCTATCAAAAATGTTAATGTTTGTTTTAATTTTTGAAGCAATAAAATTTAACTGCGGTTACATATAAAGCAAGTCGTTGTATTCGTTTCGTTTACTGCCATTAAATCTAACCAAGTAATAATACTTTTACGAGCATCTGAGGACCACATGTAATCTAAATGATTTTGCGAGAAGCCGTATAATATTTACAACATCGCAAGTTTTGTTATTGTTTGAATCATACGTCAGGAGAAGTCAAGTCTCTATTGTTAAATTTATCATTGCGAATCATAAAAATTTAGTGAGTAAATATTTGCTTATATATAGAAAGAAAGACATCCATATATATGCATACATACATATACATACATACATATACATACATACATATACATACATACATACATACATATATATATATAAGGTTGGGGAGTAAATTCGTAGCGTTTTTATCAAAGAATTTTATTTAAACAAAAAAATAATAATTATATCAATAAGTTTTAACAGTTATATATTCACCGTTGCTGTTTACAACCTCTTCCCACCTCTCGACCCATTTGTTGATGTCGTTCCACCCAAAATCGCCTGGTCTGGCGTCAAAGAAGTTGTTGAGCCAGTTTGTAAGGACTTCTTGGTGCACTGGGAAATACTTGAAAAGAATGCCACAGTCAACAAAGAGCTCTACATTGCCCAGCTACACCTCGTGAATAAGGCTATATGACTGAAAAGACCTGATGGATATGGTCAAACCGTACTCCTTCACAGCAACGCCAGGCCCCATATTTCACAAGTCATCAAAGCCTCACTCGAAAAGCTGGAATGAGAGGTCGTTCTGCATCCAATCTTGCACCGACCGATTACCATCTTTCCTGTTCCTTGTCAAACTATATGAAGGGCGTAACTTTTGATAACAAATAGGTCTTTAAAAGCTGGCTCAACAACGTCTTTTACCACAGACCACGTGATTTTTGGCGGAATGGCATCAACAAGTGGGTCAATAGGTGGGAAGAGGTAGTAAACACCAACTGCGATTATATGATTGATTAACTTATTGATGTAATAATTGTTTTTTGTTTAAATAAAAGCCATTTGTAAAAACGCTACGAACTTATTCTCCAACCGAATGTATACACATACGCAAACACACACACACATATATATAATTTGTTTGATTACAAAATAATTATGTAATAAAGAGTTACGTTTATATGCATTAGTTAAAAATAATTTATAATTATTGCTATCTTTTAGAAATTTTTTCCTAGTTTGAAGCTAATATCAAACTAACAAATTATAAATTTTCGGAAACAACTTTGTATAAAGATTATAGATTAAATATTAGAAATTAATTTGTCAACAACTAATAAAATTTTTCAATAAAAACTCAGATATGAACTAGAGAGGGTTATTAAATAAATGACATTATTAGAATTTCGAATGCATTTTTCATCTCCCACCATTTAATATTCACCACAAGTTACACTTTTCATTCACCGCCAAGTTACCTTCTGTGGCGATAACAGGCTAAAAATGCTGACAACATCTTGTTCCATTAAAAACACTCGACGGTGCAAAACAAAATCTCACTCGTTTTTGCATTTGAAAAGAGGGCTAAAACACCCCTACGAAAATATTCTAAGGAGGGAGTTATCGAATTTGAATTCTACTCCTTGGAGAGGAGCTCTTCTTTAAGCATTTTCCAAAGCCTTCTATCAAACAGCAAGCCTCGTCTTCTCATCCCCTCACCCTTGTTATTTTTTTCTTTGACGATTTCTTAGAAAGTGGCGCTACTTTTAGGCTTTGTGAGAAGGATTGAATCTGAAATTTTATTCTTAAATCTTCGGAAACACTACTGTTAACCAAAAAACCGGATACTGTTTTCTTTTTTTCTTTCCAATGCTTAATACGAGTGATCCAGGGATAAGCATAAAACCCTCCGATAACGTTAAATAAAGCCGTATGTGATTCGGAAGATTTTAGCTCTTTATTGTAACCTTCCATTAATGCATCGTATTGTAAATATTGATGGTAATTTATCGAAGTAACGTATATTGCACTTAGAAACACCATTTTCACTTCAGAGTTAAATCAGGCGTTTATTTACAAACTTTATTTAATCTCCAAGGTAAATTGCATGTTAAAAATGATTTGGTGCCATTGGATATAATCACCGTCTGAGCTTAATTTTTGTTTTGAGTTCTTAAAGGATTTGAGAAAAATGATTTTGTTAATCGTGAATAATTCCCTTTACTAGTGATCAACACTTTTTTTTATTATATATTATAAATAATTATCCATTTCGATGTAACTATGACATCTTAAATCTTAAAAAAAAAAGCAAAATATTACTTCAAATTAATCTAATGTAATTAAATTTCTGATTATCACACGCAAAAATAATTTTAAGAAACTCTTTAGAACAAGTTTGAATACACATAACAATCAAATGAACCCAACATATTATATTTAAAATTTTTGAATGCGGATGCTTATTAGCTAAGTTATTTTTTGTTTCAAATTTATTCTAACTACGGAAATCTTATCGAAATCTTTTAGTTTATGACATCTGGAAATATGTATTCATAATCAGAAAATGTACACTATAAGAATAATAATCTTAAAATTTACATCTGGGATTTATAAAAGTAATATGTAAATTATTACTCAGGTAGTGAATTCATCTAAAATGCATGCAATGTCATGCCCTTTAATTTCGTTGCCCGAGCTGATTGTGCTTCAAAAATGAGACAAGTTCTTACCAAAAGATTTTTTAAGTAACCACGAGAATTTTTTTCATTCTTTTAATAATATTTTTATCTCAAATTTTCTTTATATTGTAGCCTGTTGTAAGATTATATAAATGATTCTATATAATATGTGTTTCTGTAGTATATTATTTAATAAATCACTCGGGTTATTGTTCGTTGAGTTTCAAAGCTATTATCACTATATAATGCATTGTTTTGATTGAAATGAAGTAGTATATAAGGAAAATTAACATTATAATGTTCTTATCAATAAACAACAGAATTTATGTATTAATAATGTTCTCAAATATAGTACATAATCAATATTCTAATAAAATATTTTTTTAATATTGCCATTGTATAATTTTACATATCACATTGTAAATCGCTTCGTTACATATATAATTATTGTTAAGAAATTTAAGTAATATAGTGTTTTTCTAGATATTCACACAAAAATCTTAAGAGGAAATGTTTAAAAGGAGTATAAATGTTTTTAAATATTTTTTTTTATATTTTGGACTGAAAGTACTTAGTTTCTTCCTGCACTTGTATGATAAATTCTCTACTTAGAGGTATGAAGCCATTATTATTTATCCTATAATTATATGTCTTATAATTTTTTGTGACTGAAAATGAAGTTCTCCCATTCTCCAGTAAACGAGTTACATTTCCAGACAGTTAAGAAGTTAAATTTATGCACACACAAAAGTATTACTATGTTTAATACAGCTGAAACTACGATTCATGAAAATTTTTGACGATTTTTAGGAATTCATGAAGTAAGTGAAATAATTAAATAAACGTCTTATGAATATTTTACTCTTATAACTTTATTTCCATTATTTTTAATTAAATCCTTAATTTTCATGATATAATAGTTTTTACATTGAAAAAAACCCTCTTAAAACTTGTGATTTATTATTATTTTTATTCAATTTTATAATTGACAATTATAATAGAATCTATTGCTATTTTAAATAATTACAATATTATACACATCCAGAATATAATTTCATTTTTAAAATCGCCAAATGCATTGAAACACCAAATTGATTTATTTAATGTAATGTATAAATTATCCATGGGAATTAAATATTGCGAGACCCTTTTGTAACAATCAATGTAAGCATGCGTAAAGTTTTTGAAAAAAAATCTCCATTTATAATAAAATTTTTCCAAGGATTTAATTTTGATATTTATAGTCCTTTGTGAAATATATTAGAAAATTCTTATGTTATGCTAAATAAAATGCTTTTAGTGGGTTATGAATAAATTTATTCACACAAACATATCTTAGAAACTAAAATTAAAATAAATTTCAAGATCATGCAGAAAATCTTGAATGTTTGTTTCAAGTGAAGGAATTTCCTTTGTAATTGAAATGAATACTCTTTTATGTATAATTACTAGAAAAAAATATTATTAATTCTATTTTTTTAAGTTCATATTTTAATAGATTTATATTGGTTATGATGATGAAAGAAGTTGTAAGAAAATGAATTTTAATCATTTAAATTGCGTGTACGAAACACATTAAGGCAACCATTTTTGTGAGACTTTATGCATAATCTCTGAATGCCACCACTTTCTCAAAAATATTTTGGAAAAGCATTTTTAAAAATGAACTTCTTTAATTTCGATTTTGGGCGCATAAGCAAAGCCCCAAGATATTTTCTTTCCACGCAATGACATTATTGCACTCGCTTGTTTCATATAACAAAATATAGTGATTTTCTCACCAAATCAACAATTTACCGTCTTTCGCTTTTGTCTTCCACAGTATCTTCTTTCACATTCACGTAAGTATTATTTATGATGACGAAACACCTGGTTTAAATGATTGTTAATAACTTAAAACATCACGAAAAAAAACTGAATGATAAATAAGCCTCCTAAATATTAAATGAAAAAGAAAAGAAGGAAAACTGCTTTAAACGATTTTATGTTTTTTCATTGTACCACAGAGGAAAAAAATATCAGTTTCAATCCCTAATACTAGGGTCACTCTCAAATTTTTGAGATACAACTGGGTTTTTAAAGTTATACTTAACAAAATTTTAGGTGTGTTCAAAGCAGTCTCCCCCAGCATCACCGCACATTTATAGACGAATTTTCCACTCATTAAATGACTCAAGCCATTCATTTCTTGGAATAGATGAAAAAATGCATCTATAGCCACATCAATCTCTTCTTCTGAATGAAAACGACGTCCACGTAAGTTCTTTTTTTTAGATTAAAGAATAACCAAAAGTCGCACAAATCAGGTGAATACGGTGGAAGTTTGATCGCTTTAATTTGTTTCTGTTAAGAAACTCAACTGTTAATCCGGCTCTTTGTGAAGATGCATTGTCATTGTGAACCATTAGTCCCCTAACATTCAGTTCTTGTAGAATTTCTGGAAGTTATTTACTGGTATACCAGTTTGCTGTTACTGTCTTCTGTCCTTCCAACTTGATGGCTTTGATCCATCCCGTACTTCTGAAGAAAACGGCATGCATCACTTTTTTCAGTGCTCGTTGTTTTTTCACCAAAATCGGCGTGGGATCATCTTCAAAGACCCATACTTTGCTTTCTTGACGTGTTGGAACGTCAAAAAACAGTATGTACGTTTCATCACCTGTTAAAATTTTAGGAATGATGTAGTGGCCACCATCATTTAGCAATTTAAGAGTTTCTTTATTGATTCTGACACGCTTCTCTTTTTGGTGCTCAGTTAGATTATGGAAAACCCAACTGCAAACTACTTTTTTCGTATGTAATTCTTCATAAAGGATTTTGTGTATGGATCCAATGTTAAGTTCCTTCTGTATCAGTTGATAGGTACAGCGATTATCATCCATTAAAATGTTTAGTATGGCAGACACATTATCCGGGATTTCTGCTGATGGTGGCCTTCCCGTGTGTTCTTCATCCTGAAGAAAATTGTGTCCTCTCCTAAATTCTCTAAACCATCTGAATACAGTAGCACGAGCTGGATATTCATCACCAAATGCTTATTGCAACCGTTGAACGCATTCTTCTTGATTTAATCCTGCTTTAAAATCGTAGAAAATCATAGCGCGAAAATGTTCTTGCGTCAACTCCATTTTCTCTTCTGTTTAAAATTTATTCTACGCTAAACAAGTTGAAGTAAGTCAGTAAAACATCACCTTCTGTGTTAAAATACTTTGTATTTTAAAATTAAACCATTATTTTTATTTTGTAAATTCTGATCTGCGCGTATCTCAAAAATTTCAGAGTAACCCTCGTATTTAATTTTAATATTTTAGTTTTGTATTTTGAAATAATAGTTTTTTCATAGCTAAGCAAAATAGTTTAATAAAAATGTATTTTGTTTATAGCAAAAATTTCAAAATGTTATCTACTAAAATAGATTATTTATTATTAATTCTAGGCTGTATAAAATAATATTTATCATATTTTTATTGCAAAATTTTTTTTATTTTATTAAAAATTTGTTTTTGCATTACGCAACATATTCCTTTATGGAATATATAGTACAAAAAGCAGCAAAAGAAAACGTTTTGTGAATTAGCCTTCTTAAAATGTTGTCGATTCCGTTCACTTTATTTCAAGTTAAATATATATATATATGAACTATCTAAATAAGAAGAGAGAACTAAGAAGCGGCGAAAATTCACCTAGTAGCATTTTACATCAGCTCCCACCCCCCACTAACTCACTCCCACTTTCCCCAATTACCTCAAAACTCCCAACTGCCACTTTTACTCTCACGGTTTTCTTTCGCAGTGAAATCTGTTTGATAAAAAATGCGAAGGGAAATCTGTAATATAAGAACTAAGAAAAAAAAGGGAGAAAATAAAAGAAAAGAAAGGGAAAAATAGTGTTGCAAACTAAGTTCCCGGCAAATTTCCCTTCGTCTTCACACCATTTCGGATCAGAGAAAACGATGGGGCGCGACGATCTTGGGGCGCATTTTGATCGTAGTAAGGGCTTAGGTAGGCGTGGGAGTGGAGGACGTTTCATTTCACACCCCCGCTGATCACCTTGGACCCGCGGTATTGCGGCCCATCGCCCCCGGCTGGGATTTTGATATGGAAAGGCGAATATTGTTGTTGACGTAGTATTTCAGGACCCGAAGGGGGGAGCGGCTACAAAATGCTGAGTTTGTCTTTATAACAAAGTTGTGGTTTTGTCAAAGGAAAATATCGCAATGCACGTAAAGATCTTATTTTTTTTTAAACTGGAAAAATTGCATAATTAGCCAAAAGAGTGAAGGACAACTCGCAAAAGATAATTAAAGTTTTCATTAGTTTTGTAAGTTGATTGTTACTTTATTTCGGAATTAGACTGATGCTGATTTAACTTCCAGATATACCTATTGATTTCAAAGAGTCAGAAATTCCTTCAACAAGAAAGAAAAGAATATTATTTGCAAAATGTCTTTCATTCTCAAAAAAGTTTTGTTCAGCAAGTAATGTTAAAGAAATTTTTAATTTAAACATGTTTGAATGCTAATAAAGCATAATTAATCCTGAACATGCAAATAACTTTTGAACTCAATTTTATAATTTTTTTTATGGGATTGACTATTAAAAAGTATATCTCAAAGTTGGTGAGTTTATTCCTTGTAGGTGCATATATCTATGAAAGCAAGTTTAATTATGATACATTTTATTTTCAATTTTTTTTACTAATTTAATCTAAATGTATTATTTTATTACATGAATTTGAATTATTTTATTACATTATTTTCATATTGAGTTCAAAAATGATATCAATATTCTCATATTAAGACTATTACTAATCCCCCCCCCTAAAATTTATTTGTTTATAATAGAATCCAAAGCTACTTAAAATGTTTGACATCTATTGTCAAATCTACTATTAATCCCTGAATTAGCTATTAAATCATATAAAATTATGTAACTGTTTTAGTGTTATACATCGAATTTTACTTTGAAGTAATTACACTGCATAAAATTTAAAGTTAATCACAGTCAAACGCTTATGTAATGTTATTTTATTTTCAGGAAAAATAATAGATATTTTTGCTTAAGAGTTAGAGAATGATGAATTTTAATAAAAGTGGTCCATAAGTTTCATAATAAAATATTATGGTCTTACATTTTTATTGAAAATACTTTAATTTATTTATGGTTAAAAATATTTTTTAGTCTGAGTTCCTAAAATGAGTTTATTATTCAAAAAATAACTTTTTTAATTAAAACTATAAATGAAAGGAAAAACAAATAGTAAAAAAAGAATACATTATTTCTTTGCATCTCCCAGCAAATAATATTTATCTTTTTTTATGAAAAATAAATATCGATTGTAAGTTTATGAATGAAAAAATTTTTTTTGTCTTTTTATAGTCAGGTAATATTTTTCAAATAACAAATAAGGTACATTAAAAGGTAGTTATTTAAGCATTAAAGTACCACAAATTTTGTTCAAAGGGAATTATTATAGTGAAGATTCAGGTAAATAATTAGAAAATACTTAAAAAACAGTTTTTTTAAGACATGATCGGAAAAATGCAACAGCAATCATCAACCACGATTGTCGTGTGCCTCTTAGGCTAGCATTATGGGGTGCACTGCTCCATTTTTCCAATCGAACCATATTTAGGTGTGGAGTCCGACTTCCTCGGTACACACATGCCATAGGTACCCATTTCAAAGGTAGGCAACAATTTATAACCCATTCATACAAGAAAAGGTCAAGGACAGGATAGAGAGAGAGAAAGAACATCCACGCCTGAACAGGGATTCAAACCAAAGACCTCTCTATGCGCAATCAGACAAGATGACCACTAGACAAATTGAGCGGCAACAACTACGATTTTCTCACGTTAAACGAATCCGGACTACGAAAAATGTGAAAGCTTTAAAGTAAATAATATATTTCATAATATATACATATACATATATATATTGTTATTATTATTATTATGGCTCATGTTACCTGAAGTAATAAATATAATTTAGTAAGAAATTTGTTATAATTTCAAAATTTGTGTATTTTGAAATGGATTTTTCAGATTATCATTATATCTGTTTACGAGAAAATTATTCAGAATTATATTGCATGTTCATACCTGTAACACAATTTCCAATAATCCAAACAATTTAAGCATATTAAGTATAAAGCATACTAAATAAAAAATTTTCTTAAAAAATTCCTTTTATATAAAATATCTTAGATATTAAATCGAAAATTATCTTAAAAATAATATTATTTATAATGGATGCTTCTTCAAGTTTTATTTTACCATAAAATTATTTCAAGCACGATAATTAATATCATTATGACATGCTTGGACGTACGTCCGTCCTTTTTCCACATCGACTTCACCTATGTCTGCGCGGTCTGTAGTTGGTGAAGCTGCCCCTATATACAAGAAAGCTATTCACCGAGAATTCGCCTAGTCTTTATATGAACAGGTGCACAAGGTGGCTGAGGCGTCGATATGTCATCCCCCCTCTCCGGGGCGATCGAGGACTTAGTCCGCAAATTTACTTCAGCCACTCATCAGGAATTGAGGGTGTTACTCTGTCACTCGATCTAGCTGGAGCCAGAAACTTTATTTCCTCCAGCCGTGGGATCAAACAGGAATTAGAGGATTCCGTTGACGGAAAGATCTGAAAAATGCAGGAATCCAGAAATCCATATCTAATTCATTGGTGATTCTGAGAGCAAACAAGCAAAAAAGTGATTCCCTTGAAATATTTGATTTCTGTTCTCATGTAATTAGCTGTTCCTGCTTGTTCTTATTTCCTATAAGTTCTTTGAAAATCTGAAGTAGAATCAATTAATAAGAAAAATTGCTTTTTTTTATCGATATTTTGAAAAGAAATTTCTATGAACTTATTAACTAAAACATATTAAGGAGTTTTAAAAAACATTGCAAAGTTATTCAAATAAAAAAAGTGTAAATTTTATATTCAGTTTCATTCGAAATTTGTCTTTTAAGTATAAAAAATTATTAATCTTCAGGATATATTTTCAACATTTAATGACAAAGTGCATTAAAAGTGTCTAACAAATAATAAAAAGAAAAAATGTACTAAATGCGTTTTTAAACAAAGTGTACTAAATGCGCCTAAGAATTTATTAAATAAATATCGCTTGCAATTTCTTCGTGATTTCACAAGAAAAAAAAATACTAACGTTGCTATTTATTTATAAGAAATTCTAGAGTAGATTAGATATGAGAACATATAGAAATAGAGTGGCGTTCACTGCTTCGGAAAAGTTAGAGCCCTAAAGGCTCAACAGCTTCACGCTGCTTCCCGTTAAGATCAACAAAGAGAAGCATCGTTTGCCACGGGAACTGATTGGAGGGTGACCATATTCTCCCTTATTTGGTTGCTGTGGCTCAGTCGGTTGGGGACGCATCCATGTAAATCTGTGACATCCAAAGTCAATCCATTGATGTGGCGTGTATGTAGAGAGAAGGGTGATCAGACGTGACCTCGTCATTAGATCGTGGTCCAAAATTACGAGGAGCTTAGTGATGGGAAAGTATTCCAAACGTATTAATCTTAAAATACAATCTGAGACTCGCCTGCACGGTTATGTATGTACGTGTTTGACAATTTACATCATTTTCACTACTATGCTCGCGCAAGAACTGGCAAGTATAATTTTTTGAGTGTTTCAGCAGACCTTATTTTTTAACACTAACCCTAAAGTTGCAAAAGAAAATAAGCTGATGGGGCTGTTTTTGTCAGTTACTGATTCGCGTTAATAATCAGATGACGAGTGTATGGTTTTACAATATGGTTTAAAATACACATATGGTTTTAAAAAGACTGACTTTAATACTGATGTACTCAATATCTCTCTATTAGATAGTGATCTTCGATGTATTGCTCTACTGTAATTCAAGAGCGAAAAATGCTAAATATATTTAAGTATTGTTTTCTCTAAAGTAATGTATAAACAATATTTGATTAATATTCGTTTTAAATTAAAGATACTATTTTTTTTCTTATTGATTTTTTATATTCTGTTGCTTACTTATAGGAACATTGAATTGTTGAATTAAACGCAAGTAAATATCTAGTAATTTTCATCAACTTTCAAGTAGAAAGTTAACTCCTCAGAGCGAATTTCCTGTGAAATCAATTTTTCCTAATCTTCACACCCAATAAAGACACATTAGAGAATCTAATTAATCTGCATAAACCCCCAATCTACTGATATTTGGTTGGTTCAAGAATGAGTCAATTTGCTTCCAATTTTAAGAATTTGGGTTTCGTAAGCAGATCACTGCTTCTTCGCAATAATAATTCAATAAAAAGTAAATGATTTTGAAAATAAAATTCCGTATAATGTTAAATGGATTCCAAATATATGTAGTTTCTTTGCCTTTTTGAGATATAAGTTCTGTATAGTATATCTTTCCAAATTTCCAATTGTTAGATAATATTTTAATTAACAAATTATGGATTCAGTATTTAGATTTTAAAACAATACTTTTATTTTTGCATAAACATTATAATTTAAGCTACACTATGTGCTACAGATAACTCATATACATTCAGATATACTCATAAATATGCAATTTGAGACAATAGTTTATTGATTTAAATTTGAGTCAAGACATACGATCGTCATCTCATACTGATCTCTAAAATTTAGACCAACTAAAAATGGCGAAAATGTCTAATATATGGATCTAATTTGCATCGAGAAAATGTTTACAATATTATTTTTGGCTCAAGCATCAAAATATCAAATATTTTTCTATATGAACGCATTTAGAAATAGGCTTCATTAAATGCAATCAATGATTTTGAATTTAACATAATTTCTCGTAATGGACACACGATAAAACATTTTAGGGTAAAGTGTGCCTTTAATTTCTCTATAAATTACTTGAATTTTTCTTATAATTAGTATTGCATAATGAAGCTTTAGTGCCAGTTGTAAAATGAATTTATAATTTTTATTTTTTGGGTAAAATGTTTTTTTTTTAAAAAAGAGAGAGGCACGTTTTGCAAAATGATTTAACCATTTAATTAAATCTAATTCTTTTCGCTTGCTTATAATTTAAACCAAGATCGTTTGGGTTGATAAACGTAACATTAACTATTATATCATTTTGGCATGAAAGATTAAACCTTTATGCATCAATCTGAATATCAATTTTAGTTTCAAATAGTTTATTTTTCGGTTTGTATAAATTCATGGCCAGAAATGGTCCATGAATAATAATTGATATGGGGAACATTTACAAATGCATTTTAAAAGTAAAATGTGATGTTCTTTGGGGATTTCCAAAATGAGTTATTAGTATATTTCTAATTATATTTTATGCTACTTCATACCATATAAACCACAAATTTACTGGTCAAAAACAAAAATAATATTTCTCAAAACAGCACAGATATAAATCGAAAAAAAAAATATGGAATATATAAATGAAAAATAAATTAATGAATTAAGCATTTCCACTTGAGTAAGTAATACATAAAAATAATATTCTTATAAAGTGAAGTTATTATAAAAGTAGAATTGATGAAAGATAAACACACTTGTAGTATACATATTTTTATAAAAAGACGCCGAACAACTTGCTCTTGCTGTGTTGTTGTGGATAACTAGATTATCTAACCGCTGAGACAACATAAATTCTCACAGTACAATTACACCGAAGACAGCTTAGTCTGAATACTGCATTGATCTCCTCTTGTAACATAAATATTATTTCTAATTTTTTGAACTCCTTCAACAGTAGACGAAAATTCTTGTAAGTTTGAATGATAGGTTCGTGTAAGATATAAGGTATGCATTTCTTTGGAAGTAAAAAATAATTTTCTTCTTTGTTTGCAAAGAAAAAAATAATTTTTCATAGTAGAGCCATATCTATTGATATAGTTTTTTGTTCTTTTAAGAATGAATACTTGCAATATTTAAGCATTTTTTTCTTTCATGTATTTATTTTAGTTTTGAATTAGGAGGATTAAAGATGGAATTTTTTTTAAATACTTGTTTATTATCTATAAAATATGCTCCTCTTTCTGCAATTACGCTTATTGCAGTCACTAATTTTTATCAAATACAGAAAGGATTATATTTTACTTATCTCCAATCGTTTTAATTCAAATATTTAAAAATATGCTTCTTTTGTTTTTGAAGGAATATGAATAAAGAAAAGGTAAATTTAGTATTTATCTCTTAACCTAAATGACCTGTTATGATATACAGTGCTAATAATAATAATCTATTTAATGTACTAAATTTACACACACTGTGCTATTAATTATACATGAAATAAAATAATAAGATGCTTCTTGAAGTAAGATGATGTAATAAAGAAAATCTCTCCAATAAAATCTAACAAATAACATCACTTTTTATGTACTTAGATGAATAATAAAGATTATCTTCATTTAACCCTTTTGATTATCCACATTCGCTTAAAATTTGTCCATGAATTGTTATTATGTTTTAATTAAATATTTAGCATTACTGGTTATCATTTATTGATAAATGTTTGATTAAATTATTATCATGTACTTCAATTGACTTTGCCAATTCCATATAAGTTGATGATTTATTTATTTCCTACATTTACATTTTTTGTGATATGTGAGCATTCATGTAATTTAATTAGTTTTGCTTTTTTTACTTAGTTTTTTAATATTTTAGCTATATAACAACGCGAATTTACCATGTGAAAAATATAGTTTCTAATTACCCTTTAAATTGTGTTCTTGCCTTTAATTTCTGACATTATTGTGACTGATATATTTGCTTAACTTAGCAATTCTAGTTGACAATCCCTGAAGCGTTCTTTTGTCAAAGGGTGTAAATCTTTTTTTTTATTCTTTGAGAGACTTTTTTTTATAGAAATTCTATATAATGTAGCTTATATTTGTGTTCGAACATTTTTATACCAGCAAAAATATAAGTTAGGTTCTATAAAAATGTGGTGGAACAGTCTTGCGCAAGTGCTTCCACCCTCGCTTCTTCCGGAATTCATTAATAAGACCCTTCGTGGATCAATCACCATAAGCGACGACAGCGCATCGAGCGTCGAAAGACGTAATCAGTCCTTTTCCTTCCTGAAGACGTTAAAAGAACTAAAATTCCTCTGGTAAAAACAGAGCACGGGAGCGTGGGGAAAGAACAAGGTGTGTAGTTGTGTCGGGAGTTCGTGTTTATGCCCTATCACAGTGTTCAACGGTAAAGGGTTTTATGGGCAGTTAATCTTGAGCAAAGAACACCCGCTGCTTTTTATGACCCCTTAAAAAGGACAGATTAAGTGACCGACCGGACTCCAAGGATCAGAATTAAACTGACTCGACATGATGCCTTAACCTTTTTGTGGCGTATGAGGAGGATTGCGGATCATTTTCAGTAACTTTAGAAATTGTTAATTGATATTAGCGTAAAGCCTATAAAGTCAATCTCTGGCATTTCCGTGGTTTAATGTTTTGCTGTTAGTAAGATATTTTAATAGATATAATGGTCCACACATAATCAAATAAAAGCTTTACCATACTAAATACTCAATTGGAAGTAATTTGATTCAATAAGTATCATTCAATCTTAAGAAACTAAAATTCTTTAGTTTTTATATGTAACAAAATTATATAATATATACATTACAAAGATAAGAAGTTAGTTTACAAAATGTGTTTTTATATTGTAATAAGTTAATTAAGAATAATTACATAAGGTGTTCTTTTTTTAAGGTTTCTAGTTTTGCAACAGAGAAATTTTACAATTTTACTTTCAAGAAATAATTAGGTTAAAAAATAAAATTAATAACTATGCAATCAAATTACTGTTTAAACTTACAAATTATCATAAAACAATCAGTATTTTGTAAAGTATAGTTCAAAAGTAAATTTAAATAAAACTATTTTATTAGAGTAAGTTATTTTATAATAAAGTTCTGCGCGTTTATTTTTTTTATCTCATTTTGTATACAGGACATATAGTATTTTTATGAAAATAATCTCATGATGTATGTAATTTTCTTGAGGAAAAAAAATGTTTATCAATATGTTTATGATGTAATTTACTCTTCTGGAAATTATTCTACGAAATCCATTTAAACTTAGTATCAATACATTACTTTTCAATGTAAGAAAAAATTCTTTAAATATTATCCGTATAAACAAAAACATTATTTTTATCCAAAGATTTTTCGGTTAATTAAGGTTTAATTGAGAATGATTGTACAAAATGAGAATAAACTTATATCTGGTTGTTAATCCTTGGCTAACTTAGACACAGGATTTGAAGCCGCTGTAAAGTTTCTTGTGGTGCAAAGAGTTTGAATACTCTGAACTGGTTTTCATCTCACTCTTTTAAAATTGTCATTTTATGTATATTCTCTGAGGGAGAACAAAATATCCAAGGCATCATATTTCTCGTTATTTTAACCTGTGTAACTATTTTACTGACCCATTTATTTTTTTAAAAAAAGCAACAATTACGCTTATTTTCTCAATTACTGAAAATGTATTGTTTTATTCCCCTGCATCAAACGTGTTTTCGATTTTTCCAATACGCTGTCAATCGGTAATATAGTGAAACAAGCATGAAAACAATTCCAATTTCAGTATTTAACACCTCAATAACTAGAAGGAGCTTCAAGCATTCCATACATTATTCCATTAGTTCTTATCTTTTATATACGTAAGGTTTCATTTCATGCTATAAAACAGTGTTTTGAATGAAGATAAGTAAATACTTTTAGAAAATAGAATATGTAGTCTCTGATGTAATAGTCTTTGATGTATTGCAATCTAACAAATCGCATATTTTATTCAAAAGGTAGACACACATTTTTCACTGAAATTCACTGATCTTTACAACTGAAGGTTTTAGTTCTTTGATGTATTATAACGATAAAAAAACACTTTGTAACTTGGTGAAATATGAATTTAAAAATAGAACCAGATACAACTTAAGTATGAAAGAAAATTTGAGTGAAATTTCATTTTCATCACAGAAAAAATATTTCGTTCATAATTATTATGACACACTCTTTTCAAAGTTTTAACTAAATAAAAATTTAAAATGACTTTTATATGCTGAAATATTAGTTAGATTACAGTTTGAGGTACTTTTATTATTCGCAGTGAATATAAACATAATAACGTCTCAATAAATTATTTTACAATATCTTAAGAATACATTTTAGTAGGATTCAGAGCAGAAGTTGTATTTTCATCTTCCACATAAAGTAAACAAACGATATCACGTCAAAGCACTATTTTAGCTATGATTTTCTTGTACCACAAAAATGTGTAAATATTTTCAAGCTTTTCAGTAAATTTAAGTAATAAAACCACAAGAGTTTGTTGAACTTAAAACACTTTTCACAATTCATTACTATTCAAATTTTGGATAAAATTTCTCCTTTACACACACTTCTCTTATTCAACTTACACTAAACACTTGAATTCAAAAGCAAACAAGAACAAGCACTGTTTGCGTGTTAAAATAGTTCACCGAAGAACATTCCCGATATGGTCGAGAATTCGAATTAATTCGACTTTAATTCCTTTCCCCATTCCCTGTGCCTTCCCCCCCCCTTAGAGACACAAATCCGTGCTTTTGAATCCAAAGAACCTAATTAGAGCTTAACTGCAACTCCAAATGACTCTCGAAAGAGGCAGACGATACCGAAGAGAAGTTTTATTCTTTTATTCTTCTTCGAAGTCGTATGGAACTGGTCGAAGTTTAAAATGTCATAATTTAAAGAAATGGTGCCGATGGAATATATCCCGGGATTAAGAATACTTTCTCGATTCTTTCGCGCTTTGTAGCTTTTCTCGATAAAGCTCTGAAAATACCAAGTGTAATTAAAGTTTTCCACACGTAGAAAATTGTTCTGAAGTGGCCAATTTCTTTCAAGGATACACAGAAATTGCGAATTTGAGTGGTGCAAGTCTTGGTGAGTAAATTGTTGACGTCATCCTCTAACGGGATTTGAAGGATGTTTTCTGGGATTCATATTTAGACTGATTCTATTATTAAATGAAATAATATGTGCTTATAAGGCATCATCAAAATGTAGGCTAATTAAAAACTTAATGAAGTAAACAGAATAGAGGTTGAGTAAAAATATGAACTCATGATGAAGGAATGTAATAAAGAAGGAATTTTATCACAAATACATCGTATTTTGGGATATTTTTCATTAAAATAAATCCAAGGTTACATTATTTGCTTGGATATTATTAATATATTTTAAGCCTTTTACTTTTGCTTAATGCAAAATACTCATACATCATGTGAAATGTTTGCTAGTGAGGAATCATCATGTTAGATTTTTAATAATAATGAAACTTGAGGCCTATTATTAATCAAGGGATTCTCAATTAGCTTGCTCAATCTAAGATAGTCAGTTTTCCCTGTGCTTTGCCATTCATTGTCGTATTAAGTTTTAAGGTTTCCGCTAATTTGTCAATTGTTTTGACCTCGAGGTAGAGTAAAATTAGGACTATCTCCTTTATCATGGACAGGATGTGTTTAATACAATGTATTTAGAGAAATATTATTAAATAAATGTATAATTACATTATTTACATTCTTTAATGGTGTACAACCTAGAGCTGCCTCATGATGGTGCACCATGTGTAACGCTAAATGATGTGCAAATTTGGCATTATGAACTATTGTAGTTCCAGTTTTGTTATCTGTGTTTCTGTATTTTTCTTGTTTTAGTTTTAATGTTTGTTATTCAGTCTTCAGTTAATTTCTCGTCTGCTATTAAAAATAAAAAATTTTATTTTTCAATGTATAGATTCCATAACCTTTAGTTCACCAAGTGAAACTTTAATTGAAGCAGGTTATATTTGAAATTGGTATTTGTTGTGTTCTTACTCATTTATCTCTTCCGTTGATTAGATGAGTACATTTTTCTTTTTAAGCTTATCTTTTAGTGCCTTTCCGCTAGTGTGAGAAGGAGGTTTGAACAGATAAATGATTCCTTTATATTTAAGCAAGAATGAAATTAAATCATGTTGAGGGTTTAAACTTGTGTTTACTGGCTTTAAACCCAAAGAAATAGGCTACAAGAACCTGAAGCTGTTGAAAACATTTTACGTTCATCATATAAATTTTTTTTAAATGTTTACCACTGACATATAAATACACATTTATAAATCACTTAATCTGCGTTATAATTTTTTTAATATTGATATTTGATTAAATACACTAAGTATAATTGTAACAGTCATATAACAAAAAAAAAATTATCCGTATATATATAAATTTTAAATGACTTAATTGAAGTTATTTTATTTAAGAATGGAATTAAGAGATTATATTATGAGGAAATTGCTTAACTATTTGAAACATATTATCATTTTAGGTTTAAATGTATCATTTAATAAAAATGCTACCCTTTAAGAAAATGCAAGAAAACTTAATATTTTAAAATTATATTTAACAAAAAACTTTAGTGTCCAAAATGTCTAAAATTTCCTTCTTCTTCAGCACGACAGCAAGGTGTGGGCTAATTCTTTCCGCAGAACACTCCTCCCTTGTGTTCTCTTGGAGGCGACAGTTCTCCAATTTTGCCATTTTCAGCATTTTAAAGTCCTCCTCTACACAGTCAGTCCATATAAGTTTGGGCCGACCCCTAGATCTGTTTGAAATGGGCCTATATTTAAAAAATTTTGAAGTCAAAGACGAGGGGTTCATTTGACAGACATGTCCCGCAAATATCAAGCGACATATTTTAATATAATTGACGATGTCAGCTTCCTTAAATAGTCTGTAGAGCTCGAAATGGTATCTGTGCCTCCAAACTCGATTCTCATTTACAGCTCCAAAAATCTTTCTTAAGACTTTTCGTTCAAATATTACAATTTGATTTGACTGAATCTTTGTTAGAGTCCAAGTTTCGCATTCATAAATGAAAACAGACCTTATGATGGTTTTGTATAGCGTGGTTTTTATAGATCTTTTGATCAGTTTCAATTTTAAGAAAGTTCACAATTCGTCTAAGCAGCGATTAGCAACAAGAATTTTTTCTTTACTTCAGAACTTATGTCATTATAAGAATCAATCGTTTGAATCTAGATATGTAAAATTGTCAGCCAGTTCAACTTTAGTTTAAAATTTTATATTTTTTAAATATTCAAATCAAGATTACCCACATTAATTGGAACCAAATACGTATACTTACTACCTAACTTTTAGCATGTATAGCTATGAGCAAGTATAGCTCGTATTTTGATAGCATACTTCTGTCCGAAAACTTCATAAATAATATATTGTATTTTCCTTCGTTTCACACATTTCAGTCATTTTCTAACGAATCAAATATGATTTTGTCTTTAAAACTTCAATGAATAGAGTTACTCTATTTTGATAATATAATATTTAAATCACTAAAATTGTGTGTGAATAACTATATATTTTAAATATTAAAAGTCATGCCAGCAAAAGGAAATGTAAAAGTGCTTGGAATTAGATTTTAGTATCTTCTGTTTGATTACCTATTATAAAGGGAATTATCTACCATAGTTTGAAGCCCACTCAAGCTTAGATTCATTACTACTCCAAATAATTGACTCCAGCATAGTGTTAATTACATCGCCATATAGCTTATTGAACTCACGGTCCCTTTCATCATTCAATTCTACTTGAATGTTAGATTTGTCACATCAGAGTTCTGGAGAGATGTTATTGGTGCTTGTAAAATATTGAACGAAGAATGCATTCGCTCTCGAACTTTCAAAATTTAATAAAAATTAGTTATTCATAGTTATAAACACTTATTAGTCTTGAAGTGTAAATTAAATATTGTCTATTGCATGTAAATAACAGTTTAAATTACGATTTTTATCAAAAAGTGTTTCCAATATTCTTTTCGAAAATGTATGTTTTAATCTATCCAAGTACTCAAATCTGCCTTACTAGATAACATTTTTATTTCAGCAATACAGCCGGCCAACTTGTCTAGTGATCAGCGTGCCTGACTACGGATAGAGGTCCCGGGTTCAAATCCCGGTTCAGGCATAAATATACGTTCTCTCTCTCTCTATTCTGCCTTTGTCCTTTCCTTGTGTGTGAATGAGGTGTGAATGGTTGCCTACCCTATAATCGAGTCCCTATGGCATGTGTGTACTGAAGAAGTCAGACTCACACCAAATAAGGTTCAGTTGGAAAAGTGGAGCAGATCACCTCAATATGCCAGCCTAGCTGGCACACGAGAAAAACAACACTTCATTAATATTGATTGGAAAATTTTGCATTCTTAGCACAGAATTTTTACCAAATATAAAGCTTTTGTATTAATAATGCATTTTAAAAATTTTAACTTAAAATTTTAAATACAACTCTTCCAGCTCGATATATTAATTATACTAAAGTAAGAGATTTTTTTGTAAATATTTGGATATTTTTTAAATTAGAGTTAAACATTGATAAAATTACGTTATCTAATGGAATAAAGAATACTAAAAATTTTTTTTGATTAAATTTTATACATAAAAAAATAACTGAGTGAGGATTGATTTATTGGAGTTTAACACCAATATTCAATTCCTCAAAATTTGTGAAAATGTGGAAAAATTGAATATTGTAATAATATGAGAAATTATTTTGCAACATCACAAACAGAATATCGTTTAAATTTCCTGCAGTATTGACTCTTACCCTTTATAAACCTTTTATAAATAATATATTTATTGTTCCCCAGATTTTCTGTTACATTAAAAATATTAATATTCAATATTGAAGATTCACATTTATTTCTGATATTTATGTGTTTGACTACTTTTTAAATTATTGAAAGACAAGAAAAGAACTCCCCTAAGGACACAAAAGATATCCTAAATTTGGTTATCATTTATAAAATGAAAACTAGTTTTATTTAAAGTGAAGAAACTTCTGAAGTTAATAAATTGATAACATTTTTATAGTCATTGCATTTTGTAAAGCAGTTTAAAATTTTCAACCTCACAAAAGTAAAGAAAAGTAGTTGATTGAAAACAATTGTTGAGAAAATTACTATATAGTTTTAAATTATTAACTCTTACGAACATATAATTCTAGAAATTTTTGTTTGAAGTCTCAATAAATTTTAATATTGAATTTACATAAATATTTTGATAAATACCTGTGTCCATTTAATTATATATCCAGGATAAATTTTAGGTTTTAATGAAAATAAATGAGTTTTTATATACTTGAAAAATTTAACAAACATATTTGGTCTCACAATATACTCATTTCAGATAAAAAAAGTCAAAACAACTAATAAATCAATACCTCAAAAGTAGGTCCTAATGTTAAAGAAAAAGAAAATTTAAAAATATATATTTTTGAAAATTATTTTATAATTTTAAATATTAATTAAATTTTTAAAACAGTATTCGTTATTACGGACATTAAGTAAGCTTCTATCACTAAATATTTTTTCCAATGGCAGATTGCAGATAGTTACAACTGCAACAGAGTCTATTAATCTATTGTTTCCTGATACCCAAGGAACCGGTCAGAAACAGCGAGCTCTTAGCCGCCCAGGCGTTGCCCTGGGTGCACTGCAGGGGATGGGCCACCATCGCACCCTCACACATGCCATAGGGACCCGTTTATAGGGTAGGCATTATTCATGCTTCATTCACACACAAAAAAAGGACAAAGACAGAGAGAAAGTACACCCATGCCTGAACCGGGATTCGAAACCAAGAGCTTCCTATCCGTAGTCAGGCACGCTGACCACTAGACAAGTTGGCAGGCACTATCACAAAATATTATAGCGAATAAATAATTCTAATAATTACCCACAGCATGCAAAATAAAAATTACCATTATTGAGACAAGGTAAGTACGACAAAATTTAAGATAATTAAAAATCATTAATTTATGTAGTTTAAGGAAGCAACACTAAATCTATTTTTTAGAAACTATATATCTGAAATTTTAATTAACCGAAAAATTATAACTGTCCTTTAACAATTATAAAATCTATGACTTCAAATCAGTTTATTGCTAAATTTCATTTTTAGGAAATTTGTCAAACATGCATAAATGTAAAAAAACACAAGTACACAACATGACTAAGTTCCAATAAACATGTTAGTTTGAAAGGGATCAGACGAAATAACAAACTCAAAGATGTTAGCAAAACTCACTAGATGGTAATAAATATCGAGCATAATTTATATTTATAGTAATTATCACTCGGAGTAGAATAACCACTTATTTCCAGTAAATAATAAGTAAATTATGGGTCACTTTTCAAGAAGCATAGTAAACACTTCTCATTTTGGCACAGGTGCCGTATAATCCATGATTCTAAATTCTGAATTTTTTTGGCGATAAAGAAATGTTGCCAAGATGACTAGGGTTACCAAAATAAAATTTCTTGCATAATTATTATAGATCTCCATGTGTATGATGTAATAAAAATGAAATTGCAAGACGCATTAGAAAATCCGTCAAACAATCGCAACCTCAGAATTTGGCATCCTGGATTATACAGCACCTGTATCCTCATTTTTATTTTTGATACAATAGATTTGGTACGCAAACGACGCTTAAAATAAATTTAAAGTTGTCCTGCAGGATTCAAGTTGAGATTTTAAGAAAACCAAGCAAATTTTTCCATCACATTAATGCCAAATTACAATTAAACGGCATAATCTATATGAACAGAAACATTATTGTTTTGACA
This sequence comes from Latrodectus elegans, assembly GCA_030067965.1. Lineage (NCBI taxonomy): Eukaryota > Metazoa > Arthropoda > Arachnida > Araneae > Theridiidae > Latrodectus > Latrodectus elegans. The sequence continues at coordinate 31,365,699 of CM057818.1, read as the reverse complement.
TGGAAAAGAAAATGTTATAACCTATTACCACAGTTACACAAATATGTTACCTCCTAACATGTCGTCGTGTAAACCCAAAATCATTGATTAATGTTTTTTGTTGGAATTTAGCCAAAATTAAAACAACAAGCATTTGTTCCAAACTTAGTCAGATCGTTTGCTATAAGTGAAGTCAAATTACTTTTGAGTATATTTACTATATATACACACACTCATCAAAATATCTTGTACCAGTCTTCCCATTTGATTTTATTTAGCTATTTAATTCATATAATAATACGGTAATACAATAAACATATGACAAAAGAATGTACTTCAAGTAAAACAACCATAAACTTTTATTTAAATTTTATGAGTGACAGATTAAATGTAAATTAATATCAATGCATATGATCTAGAAATTTTAATTTTCATTAGATAAAATTTAAATGGTTGTCAGTCTCTGCCTGATTTGTTTTGCTCTAAACAACTTATTTTAGTTTTCGTTTTCACATTCAATTTCTTTAAATTCTTAAATATAAATTATATTTCAATTATTTATACACCCAAGTTATATTCCCAATGGATAAATATATTTTACTAAACAATTATTCTCAAAATATTTCGTTTATCACTGATTAATTTTGCCGAAACTAATTGATTGGTCAAGAATTGCAAACATTTATATAACAACACAAACTTATGAAATGAAATCACGGCTATTGGTATTCCACATAAAACTGAACATAGTTCGGAAACTTACTGATCCATACGATAGTAGCTCAATTTGATTATAGCCAATTAACGATAACCTAATTTATTGTCGTGTCTCTTCGGCCAAAAGTAATAGCCTTACATTAATTATAATCTATGCTCTCACAGCCATTATTCAAATTAGTTAGAACTTGAAACTTTATAAATGGTGATGCATTATACTTAAACTTTTACCTGATATTATGTGAATTTCGACATGAGAAAATTTAAAATAATTTTATCATGATTAATAACATTTGCTTGAAAATAACTCTATTCTAAGTCACTTTAAGTAAATGGTTATAATAATAAATACTCAAGTGTTTTGTTACAAATTACTATAGTAAAGATTTTCTTATATTTTGAAATACATAAACACATTGATTATATATTATCATTAGTTTATTAGATTCTATACACTAAATTCTATTTTGTATACATTTTTTTTTTCATCTCTAAAATTTTATTTTGCTAATTATTCTACATTTCTCAACAAAAATATCAAAATAAATTAACAATCTCAGAGATACTGAGAATAAAAGACAATATGAATTTAGAATGGCTCAAAAATATAACTAATGTATACTGATAAGTTAACAGAATTAAAAATTAAAATCACATATATTTCAAAATAGAGCAAAAAAAATTTAAGTTGTTTTCCCGAAATCAGTAGTAATAGAAATATCAGTTTAATACCAAAAGCATTCGTATTGACAGATTAATTTATAATATATGCTTTCTATTCAATGCAATATTTAACTTTCCATTGTTTGGATATCAATAAAATTCGCTGTCGTTAACAGACAGCATTGGGAACAATTGTTTCATTCATAAAAATTCTGGTTATGATTATCTGAAACACTTTTACTTTCCAAAATGCTACAATTGACTAGCATGTAATACAATTGCCTTATTATTTATTTAATAATTTAAAAATAAACTTATTTAATAATTATTTGCATAATAAGCATTGTACATTTATGAAACTTTAAGGATAATTTAAGCTTAAATTGAAAATTATCGTTGGTGAATGTCAAACTGTAAGAACTTAAAGACATTTCGAGTCATATATTGCTATAAAGATATTACTTTGTTGAGAATTGCAAAACATTTTAACTACTTAACCGAAAAATTTAATGAATTAATTTTTGTTTCCTTGCAGGTAAAAAAGGAATATAAATTAATTTTATAATCCTTTAGTCGGTTTGGTAAAACAACTTCATTTTTAATAAATACAATTCTCTTATGGTAACCAATAAATTCTTATCTAGATCAGTACACTATTTTCTGTATTGAGACATAGAAAATAAAATGAAGTAAAATGCATTTCAACGTGTTGGTAAACTAAAAATGAAAATTATTTTATAACATCCATATTGCTCTCTTTTTTGTGAAATCAATGGTTAGTAGTTTAAATCTAAATTCCATTTATAGATTTTTCAACGTGTAAATTTATCATTTAAAAAGAATTTGAGATAAAAAAAAATTTCACACACTTTTTCTCACATGTCTCCCAACAAGATATCCGTATTCTCAGTGAAAAGAAAAAGATTTATTTCGTAAAATATTATCAATTTTCACAGATTCAAATACACACTTTGCTCAGATTGCAGAGTAACAGTACAGAACAATCCGAAGGTTTCCAGTTATTATGGAACAATTGAATAGTTTTTCGATAATACTTTCCTTGTGGAAATTTTCCCACAGAAAAATAAGAGGCAAATCTCGGAAAGTGTATTTGAACTGTCAGTGTTGCAAACATCCCAATAAATATGCAAAACAAAAGCAAACTTTCATCGAAATATGCGGAGAATGAGATGACTTCTTAATCCGATTTACTCCAGTTTTTCTTCAGGAAAACATTATTATTTTTTTTTTGAAAAAAAAATCAATACAAAATATTCCCGAATTTCGTAAGAAGCTGAGTGGGGAAGATGCCAAATGTCAAGTTCTTCCAGAGCGAAATTCTTCATACACCACTTTTTTGTACCTGAATAGAAAGGGCGAGAAGATATCCAGATAGGTTGGCGAAGAATATTCTGAAGTTAGTGTAACTTAAAGTTGAACCAAAATACACACTTTTTTTCGGCAGTAAATAAAGATTTACGGGTGTTTTTATTTACTTATTTTTCAGTACTGTTTATCAGATTTTTTTTCTTAGATACTTTTCCGTTGTCATACGACATTTTGAAGAAATGGCATGTTGCAAAGAAAAAGAATCTAATACTTGAAAATCGCAATTCTATCATAGTACTTTAAAAGCACTTTTTTTTATTTTAAACTGGTAAATCTTTTATTTATAACTTTGTCTTTTTTAAAAAAAAGATTTAAATGAGAGAAATGTTTGGATTGCTTATGTTTTCTAACGCAATAACATTAACTTTCCCACCATTAAGGCGATTTTAAACTAAATTCCAGTACGATTTTGTTTTGAATACATCCCAGCATAATTTAATAATTTTTTTACTCTTTTGCAGAAAATTTTGTACTATTTTTTCTCGATATTTTCAAATATATACATTTTGTAAATACGAATTTATATTCTTCTGAAATTAAACATGCGTATTGCTCCAGGAGAAAATTTCTTGAGTTATTCACTATCAATATTCAATATCTTTTCGCGTCATCGGGTAGATATTGAATACCAAATGTTAATATCTTTGAGATTTGATTACTCCAATTAAAGATACAAAAATTTCAAATGTACATTTTAAAATAAAAAAAAGTATTTATGCTCATTTGAATAAATGAATTTTATAATTTATTAATATTTAATAAATTCAAATTTTAAATTTTATAACTTTGTATTAAATTTTATAATTCATTTCAATTTAATCTATGAAATTAACTTTTCTTATCCTTTAGAATAGAAATTCATTTGATTTACATGATACTTTTTAGAGTTTATTTCATCATCTTAAATTTTTTATTTAATTTTGATCAGCGAAAATTTAATAATTGTTCATCTACATATACAAACAAATACTGCATTTACCTATACTGCATATACAATCATATACATCAGATCTCCATTTTTTTGATTTTACATCAGTCTTATTAACCAAAATCGAGTTATTTTATACTGACTTCTGAAAGACATAAACGTGTGTGGTCATTTCGAAAATACATGCGATTTTGGAAAATATTTCCCTATCCAGGCAGTTACACTTATTATCATTATTATATTAAAAAAAATTCTATTGTAGAAAAGGCCAATAATTTTTATTATTTTTTTTTTTTTTTTTTTTTTTTGTAAATTCAATAATATACTTTATAAGAGGTTATTGGGTCTAATATCGAGATAATGTTTCTTGAAACACTTTCACAGTAAATTATTTTATTTTAATTTTTTTTCCATAACTAAAGAAATATTGAATGTATTTAATTAGAATTATAATAGATATTTTAAATATTTCTGTAACAGTTTAGAGATAGTCAATTTTGTTTCTTTGTTTCATTTGGGTGATGATTTTCTCTTTTTACTTTATATTTAAAATTCTTTCAACTTATAATTGATATGAAAGCAAGCAAAATAAAGATTTGATATTAAAAACATAAAATTATTCAAATAATTATTATTTATAAATCATAATTGGTGATTATTAATTATAAAATGTAGTCTTCATTAGAAAAATTGATCCATCATTAATATATGTTTTTCTGAAACTATAAATAAATTGCTCATATAGAATTGGTATCAAATGATAAAATGAAGCAAAATGAAGAAAATTCCTTGATATTTACTACTAATATGATTGAATTGGAGACAAAATGAGAAAACAATTTTTTATGAAAACTTTTCATAATCGTTTTTAGGAAATAAAAAAAATCAATATACTTATTTATTTCTAATTCACATATCAATATTATTGTAATTCACAATATTATTATAATTCCCATGAAGGACGAAATCTTACTTTAAAATAAGCACACACACACACAATTCATTTTATTAAAAATGATTTATTTAATATATTATAAGATTTAGTTGAATAACCATATTATATGAAGGATTATGAATATCAAATTTACTCATAAAGAAAATCATTAAACTAGTATGATAAAGAAAATACTATTTAATTTTATGTAATATAAATACATCGATTTCTGGTGAATTTAAATCATCGTGCACTAGTTCATGGTCCTTTGATTTATATTGCATTTAATCAGGATTCCTTATATTGATTAAATCTGCTTCATTAAAGGATATAACAAATGTAGTATGTTGCAGTAGCATTTGCTATTTTTTCACAAGTCTTTGTTACAATTTTCAATTCAATGTTTCCAAATAAATGCTTTGAATCTTCACAAGTTTTAAAATTATATAATTGTTTCATTTTTTACTTTATAATTATTATTTTATTTAAGGATTTCTTGATATTTCATGCTTTCAAAACAACACATTATCCTTTCACAAATATCCCCTCCACCTGTATTTTATTACTTATAAAAAGTCAATAAACATTTTTATATTCAAATTTTATTGCTAAGTGCTAGAATAATCCATATCATCAAACTTTTTAAAATATTTTGTTTTGTTTATACTTTTCCTTAGTGTACTTTTTATCAGCAGAAGTTTTTTTTCCTTTCCGTAGGGAAAAAAAACTAAGTACCATTTTGGATACCTAAAATTTCTTCTAAAACATACGTATCAAAAACTGAAAATGAAATATTAATTATGATTTACTTTGCAGACACACCGAAAAAAGTGTATCGAAGTTTAACAGACAAAAAAATAAGGATTCAAACAAGTAAATTTATACAAGTTTTTTAATAGGCAAAGTATCATTTGGCTGAGTTACTGTTTGATTTTAAGCAATTTTAATGCATATTGTTTGTAGACCGTCTGTATTATTTATTCATCCATCATCTAAACCTCGAGAATGTTGATACAAACGAGCAAATGAATATTGAATATATCTGAGATTTGTATTTTTTCTCCTTATTTCAAGCATAATAATATGGTATAATCGTAAAATTTTTTTTTCTGCCTGTTTCTTCTGTGATGAAAGGAGGACAAATGACTGTACACCACTCTTTAGAAAAGTTTTCGCAGCAAGAGGTAGAATTTAAATTAATAGTAGATTTGAAGAACAACTCAGAGCTGATTATTCTGGACATGCAGCTTTAGTTTTTTTATTGATAAAAAAAATGGCGCTGATTGTTAGTTGCCAGATTTATAATGAAGTCTATTGTATTTGCGTTAAGCATTAAAACTTTAGTTTTGTGTTAAAGCAATGAAAAACTTCGCAATTCTAACTCGTATTGAACTTCTCTTATCTTCTTTAAGCACTATATTTGAATCACCCTCAACGGAATAAAAATATTTCTTACGAGTTTGAATCATATTTTATTGTTATAAAGCGGTTCAGTAGGCAAGAATTTCATAAAAAAAAAGTCAATAATATTCAAACATTCCTTTATCTTTCTCTTTAGTTAAATGATTTTGTTATGAACTTATATTTGCTATCCCTGAGTGATTGTAATTCTATTAGATCAATCTGATTATTCGAATTTAATTCAGAACTAATTTTGGGTTCCATAAGGATAACTTTCTTACAGGTACACTGCATTTTAAATGACTTTACTTACGTAAATTTAAATACAGCACAACATATTTTCATACGGAATACTTTCGTATTTAATATGCAAATCTTCGAACATAATGTTCTTCTGCCATAATTTATTCAAGTTTCAGTTTCACAAATGATATACTGAGAAATTTATCATTGGTAATATATTGTGGTATTTTTGTTCCTCTCTCTTATTTTTAGCAATTAATTATTCCTTATCCATAACTATTAAATCATAACAAATTTTTATTAACTGTAATTCAAAGGCTGCTAAGCTTAGTTTTATTACAAATATCTTAAGAAAGTATTCTAGAGTAATTTTCGTAAGAAAAGTGTTTTATTAGAGAAAATCAAACAAAACCCCTCGTGTACCATAAAAAAGGCCACGTGGTTTACAAAAGTAAATACATTCAAACACCAAAAAATTACAGGATAGAAATTATACCAAAACAATTAAAAATTTAAATGGCAAATAAATTTCTGTAAAACAGCAATTGCTTCAGATCTCTTCAAATGATTAGAAAAAACTAGCTGCAGAAGCAACTGGAGGAACACTTTAAATCGATTCAGAAAACCATTCAAAGAGTAATGTTCTATAGTTTATATTTCACGCATGCCACCTAACTTCAAAAGCAAAACAAAAGATATAGCAGATACTTAACACTTTGTTGTCATCGGCTTTTTTATACTTCAACCTTTGATAGCACGAGCATAATCAAATATTCAATCTTTCACCGATGCATTTGGTATATGCCAATATTCACCAGCAGATAAAGTTTGATATTTTTTAACGTAGTAATTTTATGATAAATTATTTTACGATATCCATGCAAAATAGTAGACATTTTTTAAAGTTTATTGTTTTATAAGCATGTTGAAACATATAAACATACTAATATTATTATCTCCTTCTAAGTTATTTAAATCAAAAAAGAAACAAAAGGAAGTACGCAAGCCACTTTTCAGTAATCGTTCGTCCATTTTTCATTTTTTGGACACATTATTTTAAATTTGTTCCTAAATAATAACGACTTATTACAAAGTCTGCTGAGCACAGAAGTTATATTAGCTTAAAATATTGACACTTGTCCAAGGGAGCCTTGGAAAACTCACCTCCAATCTTTACATGCCAACATAGAAATCCCATGGCTCTGTATACGTAATTAAGTACTTAACTTACATCGACACGCACACAAGTATATTAATGAAAGCCCTTGAATATATATCAGTATCATCTGAAGGCATCATTCACCCTCCACCCCCGCCTTTGGTATCTTGGCCCTCCAGAATCATTGTGGGAGATTTCTCCCTTCCCAATAACAGATTGGCCGTAACAGAGACCGCTAATGGCAGCCCGCTCTCCCCAGCCCTTGTGCAATGGAGTGTGGAGGTCGGTGCAGAAATGCCTGGCTGAACACCAATATATATCCTTACTATTCCACCTGCTCGCGCGTTTGAGCACGCGGGTTCACTCGGGGCGTATTCTTACTCCCCCAAGCCCCCTCGGAGGGTGGCAGTCTCTTCTCCCTTTCCCTCTTCTACTTTTCCGACTCCTGGAATAACAGGATAAGCCGGAGAATCTGTTGAGAGAGTTTTCACCTCCTGTGCACCCCTCAGTGTTTATCGCTTGCCGCCCCTGTCTTTACGCCCCGCTTGACTGCGGAAGGCCCCCTTCAAGTACTCTCTTCGATGCGTCAAGGGGGTGGTTGGAAGTATTGACGTTAATATTACCTTTTGGGGAAATAAAGGTGAGACTTTTCGTCGTGCAGATATCATAAATACTAATTATATTCGTGTTTTCTTCGGATTAAGCTGGATTGCCCAAACATTCGCGATCGAAGAAAACAGAGAATTAATGTCGTTGATGTTGGTAAACATTTCAAATAGAGATCTTTTTTCAAAATAAGTTTTACATTCTTATACGAAAGTCAATTTCTTTATGTATAGGTATTTTTACATTCCACTATTTAGGTAATTATTTGTTTTTCCGAAATTCTTCTTTTGCCAATTTCCTTACAAAATTAAGGGAATAAATTTCAATTTGCTTTTATTTTACACCTTTTTCGTGTCATACTTTTTTTTTACAACATATATTCTAAGTAAAAGACTATCTCTTTTTTAATGACCAAGTATATTACTGATAGTTTCCATAATATTAAATTCATCAGATATTGAACCCGATTAAAAGAAATACACAATAACAATATAATAATATTATATTTATTTACAAAATGACTTCATTTGTGTTGTGTAGTATAATTTACCATTTAATTTTTAAAAATATATTTTGGTAAACATTTGAATCATGGTAAATTTTTCATTCGTTTGTTGCTATGCATTATTTATTTTCTTTCTAATTGTCCGAAAGCAATATTGATCACATAGAAAATACTTATAAATCATAAGCACTTATCTCCTTTAAATTTTCGGCCGCATTTTTAAATGATAAATGCTGCTGATTAATGTATATTAAAAAAATTGAATAAAACAAAATTTGAAAAAACATTTTAAAATGCAACACGTTTATCGGAAAATAATGATAAGAAATGCGTGTTACACATCATGTACATTGTGTGTTACACATCATGTACATTGTGTGTTACACATCATGTACATTGTGTGTTACACAACATGTACGTGTTAAGACATGTGCAACTTTTGAAACGCACGCAGTTAAATTTTTATATTTTATAATATTTTTTTTCATCTAGAGTTAAATTTTTTTCACATAAGCTCAGATAAGTTTATGATATATTTCCATCTATACGAGTTTTTCTTTAACAAACTATTAATATAATGCTTATTAGTTTCTGCTTTCTCACATTCAAGCTTAAAAATAAAAACACTTAGAAATCATAGAATATATTTTTTCAATACAATAGGAGCATTTTTATGAAAAAATATTTATTTTATTTATTTATTTATTTCAAATGCCTAACCAATTCCTTATTAAAAAATTATGGAATAAGTTTGATTTTTTTTCACTTCAAATCTTATTTGTAATTTTACTTATATTTGTAAGTTTTAAGTAAATAATATTTGTAAGTAAATTTCTAATAAATTCACAAATCATTATCATTTATAATATTATAAATTAATTTTTTTAAATATTCATAAAATATTCAAAGGAAAATATCAAAATAATTGAGTTTTATTACATATAATATAAATACATCAATAAATCTTATGAAATTATAATAAATTTCTAACCTATAACTTTTAGTTCGATAAATGTTAACATGTAATATGAAAATATTTTTTAATAAATGTTAAAAAAAATATTTTTTGTAAAATACTAAAAAAATTTAAAAGCCCAGCCTTATGGTTAGAGTTATGATGTATTCTAAATATTCTAGGTTGTTTTTTATATTTCAAATAAACATAAAAGTTTCCAAAAATTTTATATTGAACAATTCAGATTTTTGAAGTATTTTGATCTTGTGGTCCAAGCATGCTTAAGTAATCCGCTTCATGCGGACATTTTTATAACAGATCATTTTTAACTATTAATTGTCCTTTTAGCATTAGCGAATAAATTGAGTTAAGGGAATTATAATGTGAACTATAGCAGGATACATATTTGTACTTAAACTTACATGAGATTTGCCTTCTCCCTTAACGACCTTTTTTTTTTTTTCTTTCTTTCTTGCACAAGAAGCCTATTTAGATCCAATCGTAAATAAAAGTAGTATTCTGAAAATCACAATGGGATCTAAACTCAGAAGCTGTAAAATCAATGGGTACAACCTTAACTATATGTGTCACTTCAACATAGAATTTGTACAACTCTTTAAACATTTAAACTTTGTGCCATATGATTAAAATAAAGAACAAATGAACACATTTGCAACATGGTATATAACTAATCTCACTATCTTTAATAAACATAAGCTGTTTTTCTCAGATTTAAATTGAAACCAAACAATCATTTCAAAAGCAAATAAACACAATAAATGAAATTGAAACAGTGTATCAGCAATGTCTATTGTCTTAATTTTATCACATACTATAGATTTTGTCATGGAAAAAATACTATGAAATTTCAATCATTCATAATGAATAGCACACAGTTACATTTATTCAAATAAAAAAGTAGTGCATAATCAAAATATTATTTCTGTAAACCAAGTATTCCACTTTCACACATTTTAGTTTACTCTGAACTAAGAACTGATTGGAAATGGAAAGAACTCCGAGAAGGACAAACATAATCTCGATTTAAATTTCTCACAATACTACAAAATGTTTATTATTCGCATAGAAGTTATTAATTTAAAACTTTTAATTTAAACATGACATTGGGGATCTATTTAATTTTTTAGTCATCTTCTCCCTTATCAAAATCTTTTCTATACTGTCAAAGGGATCTTTGTTTGCTTTTTCCCTAAAATGAGATGAAAAATCCCTTTGAGAAGAAATTGCAATTTGAAAATGTAAACAAAATCCGGATGTCCCTACATCCTTTAGCATGTAACGAAGCATTTCTTTTGGGGCAATTATTCAGAGTAGAATCGTGTTTCAAAAGGAGGAAGTATTTTCCAATACAAAGAAGAGAGATCATGCATCGGCGACTTTTGGACCTGTATTTTAAATATTCATTAGTTCATCTTCTTACTTTTTTGTCTCAAAATTTTACCTTCTTAATTTCAATTTCGGATGCGCATCATCTAGTATTTCGAGCAGGTGATATATTGGAGACAAGAGAAAAAAGAGATATTTCCTTCCGCAACCGGAATTCATGAGACTTAAAAGGACGAAGAAACATGACGAGTAGTGAATTTTCTTTATAAATTTTAATATGAGATACACTATCTATTCAAATAAAGATGATCATTTTTGATGTTTAAGTATTTTAGCCTGGAGGACACACACACAATTTCCTAATATAATATTTTATCTACTTCTCATACATACACCAGCTGTAAAGGGAATACCAGTAAATGATTTATTTCATAAAATTTGTATGAATTAAATGAACTGCTGTAATTCATTCAAGGATAAATTTGAATTCATTAAAAAGGAAAAACAAACTCTTGAAATCCAGAATTGTAAAATGATTTACCAGTATAAAAGGTGATCCGAAGTTAAGATAAAAAGGTTATATCAATAGAGGTGTTTGATCAAAACAAACATTTTAAAATTATTAGAAGGATTACTGAAATATATAGAAGAAATTTTCCTCGTGATTTCTTATAATGACCAAAAAATTTAATAAGAAATCTTTTCAAAGATTTAAAATTGTTGACATAAAAAATGCCCAATTTTAAAAGAAAAATTCTGTAACCTATTGAAATTAATTATTAATGCTTTCACGTTTTCTAATGAGACCTCAAACTGGTATACTTTAAAGCAACTGAAAATTTTAGCCTTTCTTCAAGCTATCAGCTTCACGTTGTTTAAATTTACCAACAAACTAAAGACAACTACTATCAATGACGACCTCATTCACTTAGGATTCTACAAAATTTCTAATGAAATTATAGTGTTCACTGATTTATTTGTGCTGAAATTTTAGATATGACAAGGCATATGCAGTTCTGTTGAATTTGTCATTCTATATTAGATAAAACTAGACTAGTCATGCTGCCAGCTTCCTTCAAACGTCTTACTACAGCTAGAATGTTTTGATGAGATGAATGTTTTGATCAGTAAAATCAGCTTACGATGCTCAGTTTTAGAAAATCCTGCCAACTTCCTTCAAACGTCTTACTACAGCTAGAATGTTTTGATGAGATGAATGTTTTGATCAGTAAAATCAGCTTACGATGCTCAGTTTTAGAAAATCCTCTATGACCATAAGTTTCACAATAATACAACCTGTAGAAGGTGTCTCTTTGATAGCTGTCTCAGCGATTCTCTTCAATGGGAATCACAATTGACAGCACAGTACCAAGTTGCGGAGTTGTGTTTTATCATAGTAATCATTACTTATTTGGTTCAAGCAGAGTGTTAGAAATCACAAAAAAATAAATACATAAAATAAATAAATGCACGTTTTTTTCTTTGCATTAGTATCCAATGTGAACTTTTGTACCAAATTAGTGATGTTCTATAACTTTTTATATCACTTTTTTCCCGGACTAGTTCCATTCTCTAGATAAGAATGCTAACTCTAAGTAATAACTAAGAATGCTAGACAAATATATTATAAAAATAATAAATCATAAAATTTCCAAGAAATTTTTTGAAAGCATATTTCCTTTGAAATCAGTATAAACAATAACCACACTTGTCAACAATAACTCTGCATGTGTTCGACTTCTTCTATGGTCATAAGTCAAATAGAGATTAAATAGTCTATTTAAGTGACAAGACATTCAACGGATGTACAGTTAATCGACTGAACTAAATGACATTTTGTAACAAATGAGACAATTCTCAAGCATTTACATGATGCATTTTATTGATGAGAAAATTTAGATAACACTTTTCTCTCAAATTTACAGATCAGCAGGCAAAATACTTCCCGTGAAAAAGAAGGTCTATTCTATCCTGGCAATATGAACTCAGGCATTTTCTCGCTGAAATATAGAGTTTCTCAAGACACGAATGCAAGATACATGCATGGTTTTAACGCAATTGTTAATTTCTGAATAAAGGATAACATTTGGTATTCAAAATGCTGCTAAAGCAAACAAGAAGTGATTATATAACTCACCGTACCATCATGTTAAGAGATGAGCCAATATGTTCATGTGGAACTTACACTGGTGATATGTGTCCTGCTCATGTGAAAGTTATGATGGAGTAAACAGATGAAGAATTTTTATCTGGAAAGAACATCATGCCATTCTGGAGCTTAGGTTTGTTATTGCTCACACAATTGAAGGAACTTCAGTCTAGGATTTGTGTCTATCGTTGCCAAAGTTTCGGTCACTGAGATGATAATTCATACTACTAAAATATCGTTAAAATTTTCTTCAGATTCCTGTTACAACATACTAACTTCATTTCTTGATTCAGGGTTCATGTTGTAACTGTAGACTCAACTAAAACAAAGCTGATAATATATCGTCTTCGTCAGTTAGAGATGGTAGAATTCTAGGATCCACATGATCTTTCCGAAACCATTGATCCCTATTCAGAAGATTGATAATATCAGCAACATCCATATTATTGCATGTCCAAACAACATTAACATCACAGGAAGTCAGAGGTTGTCCCTATTGGTAAAAGATGCTCTGAGACAGACAGTGTCTCAATTGAAGACCAAATACAATATAATTCAAAGTAAAATATTTCCAACTATATCAATCTGCAGTATCTGCTATGATCTTATTTAAACAAAGAACAGCTTCCGAATCCTTCGTCATTAAAGATGTGTAAACATCCAACATTGTGGTGTCTCCTATTCCTTTCACTCCCATTTGTATACTTGTCAATAGGCTCAATGCAACATCTCATAAACAGTGGATGTTGTGCACTTCGGAGATATTCAATGATTCCTGCGGGTCTTCGAACCATCACAATCTTCTTACTTTCAAAGACGCATGGATCAGCAAACTTTCCAGTGATAACTCACGTAATCACGATTATGATACATCATATATAATCCAGTTTAAACTATACATCGCTCTTTCTGGATCAAGCAGATGGGCTCAAGCAGTGAAATTAAAGGTAAAGTTTTTTTTTCTTGTACCAGCTAGGCTGACAATATGGGGTGCGCCGCTCCACTTTTTCATATTGAACCATATTTGGTGTGGAGTCCGATTGCTTCAGTACACACATGCCATAAGGATCCGTTTATAGGGTAGGCAACCACTCATACCTCATTCATACATAGAAAGGACAAAGACAGGATCGATAGAGAAAGAAAGTACAGCCATGCCCGAACCGGGATTCGAACCCAGAACTTCCATGTCCACAGTCAGGCATTCTGACCACTAGACAGGGCGGTCGGCAGGTAAAGTTTTGACTCTTCAGTATAGATCTCAAAGAAGTGAGTTTATTGAGCAGTATATATAAAGCATATTAATACATAAAATATGCATTCATGCAGATTTGATGTATTCGTATGCTTTTAATTTACCTATTTATTCATTAGGCTGTTTAGTTTACCTATTTATTTATTTATTATTTCATACGTGCCAAGAGTTTTTTCCTTGAATTAGTTTTTGAATAAATTTTTAAGCATAGCTATCAAGTTTGAATATCTTAAAAATAATCTGTAATTTATGATATCAATATTGCATCAAAAAATATTATTTAATAGATAAGAATAAATTTATAATTTTTTCTAAATTTGCTTTCCTTTTAGAATTAGAATTTCTAGAATTCTTTGTTGATCATGCTTACTGTTTTACTGATATGAGTTTGAATTTATGCAAAAATAAAGCTTGAATATTAATCTTACTAATAATTTACTTCTTTCAGTGTTAAAAAATCCTCCTCTGATTTATTTTTAGTGACCTCTGAACTAAAGTGTTATAACTCCCATGTTGGTCAGAATAACCTATTTGTATAAATATTTCATGAAATTTCAATATTCATAAGAACCTAAATCACATCAGAGTCAATAAATAGAAAAAAAATCATTCATTATCATGAAACGGCTTGTGAGTTTATAATCATAAATATAAATTCGCCATTTGTGTGTAAAATTCATGTATGCAAATAATTTAATAACATAATTTCAATATTTAACGCTTATGCTTGATGTTTTATAGATTTTTAATGTTTTTGATATGAAAATGTTTCTTTTGTAATCATAAAATATAATTTGTTTGTTTTTTAAATTTTTGAGAAAAACGTTTCTTGGAAGAATTAAGAGTAATGATCTTTAACCAAGTATTGCGTAAATTAATGAAATATATTTCTTAATCTTCCTTTATAAATTCTATTCTTAATACTTTTGAAGTTAAGAACAAACATTTAGTGCTCTTAATGATTTATATATATATTAATAAAAATTTGAATTCTTTTAATAAAACCTAAATAAATTTTTTTCTTTTAGATTTCAGAAACTTTGTTAAACATTAAGCAGCTTGGGGAGACGTATTCCTTTATTTATTTTCTTAAATTGGGTAAATTTATTCAAAATATTAAGTTTATTTTTCTATTTTGTATATGTTATAATTTAATCTTATTTACTTGAAAATATTAATATTTGATAATTGTTATCAAGGTTATTTCCATTACAGAGATATAAAGAAAATAATAAATCTTTTCAAAGTATACAAAATTGTTTTAGTTCACTCCTCTGTTTTATAAATATATAAAATTCTACACATAATCTAGGAAATGCTTATTATATAAATAAATGTTAATTTTATTTATAAGTCTACAGTTACTACATTTGTGTGTTAAAGTGAGAAAATTATGAAACATAAAAGTACATACATATGTGTTGAGTTAAATGTCAGAGAAATAAATAATTAAAAGCTACTCTGAAATTTGATTAGAATTAAATAATTTTATTTTCCTCAAACAGTTTAGGATTTAATATATTTTAAACAATAAAAATAGAGACAAACTGTTTCGACAATAAAGATTATTGATATACTAATTCATTCCCTTACATTTAATTCTTGGGATAAAAATCTCAACAATTTAGGAGATACATTTTACGTTAAATGAAGGAGACAGTTCCATTTCTAAATTAATAATATGGCAAAAGCCAAAGAACTCTCCAATGTTCAACAGAAGTACTTTCGAAAGTTGCTCAGGAATTACTTGCACGTGGTACACTCTTTTATACACTGTAGCAAGTTTACGCGAAATCACTCTCACTTTTACTCAAATACGGGCACCAATCCAAATTACCCCTTTTGTTTCCACACCCTTTCAAACATATGATCTCCCTTACACTTAACCCACTCCCCACCCGCAGAGTACGGCAGCTGACGCTCATAATATCGTTTGCTTACAAATGTTTTTTTCCAAGACGAAAAAGAACTCGTTTCTGTTTTTTTCCGTCCAACACCTCAAGCTCAGAGGGAAAAATTTTCCCCCAATCTGTTTCGTTTTCCCTACAAAAAAGGAAGATCTAGGGAAAAAGTACATCACATAAAAAAAAGGAATTGGGAAGTGAAGTAGAGAGTCAGAGAGTGCTTGATTAAAAATGCTGACTAAGGGAGAGAACACCTTGACGAAATCTGACAATGATAGGGGGAGTTCGCTGAGGGTGCCGAAAAAATTTCTTGTAGGGTGTAGGTGGTGGAAGAATTGAAAATAGAAAAAAAATAATTCTTTTCATTCCATCCTTTCCCACCACTGAAAATAGAAACGATCACGATAATAATATTTGGAACCTAAACCATGGAATAAAAATTCCTTCCATACCCCTTCTTCTTCGAATAATAGCAAAAGGAAATACTAGTCCTTAGGTTGGTTCTATCTTGTGATATGTAAAATAGATTTTCGTTTTCATTTGTACCTGCAGCAGCGAGGAGTCAGTATTTATTATATTCTAGTAAGGCACAAGCTTCGAAAATATATTTTTTTTTTCTTTTTCATCTTCTAAACAGGCGAAATGCATTTGGTTTTGAAATGAAATAAATTGAAGAATGGAAATTTTAGATAAAGTTTCTATCCAATTGTAAACGAAACAATAGTGCGATTGTTCTTATATTTTACGTTATATTTTAGGAATTCAACAATAATGTCATCTGGAAATGCAGCTATTTTGTTTCTAATAATCACTTTCAATTGACGTACTAGTATTACTATTTTGTTTTCCATTTAATCGAAAATAATTAGGATTCTAAACTAGTCTTTTTTTTAAAATTTTGCTTTAATTCATAAAATAGTTATATTTCTCAAAAAGAGAGTAAATTATTACAAAGAATTATGACAAATAATGCCAATGCTAAGTTGCTTATCCATAGAATTGTTATTTAAAAGCTTAGGAATAAATTTAATTAAAAAATTCTTTGAAATAATTTTAATGAAAAATTTAATCATCGTATGCGTAAAATAATCAAGTATTACGTGTCAATTTTAAAATATATCTGTAATAAATTGCTTGTATTCATTACTCATAAAAATAATACAGAATTTCATTCCTTTATAATATTTATTAGGAGAATTAAATAAAAAATATTTTAGTCAAACATTTTTGGAAGTAGAAAATTTTGCGTTATATTATGATCATATAAATTTTAATAATTTTCACTCACTAAAATCTTTTATGCAATTACATTAAAAATACTAAAATAAAATTTAAAATTTCTTAAAATTTAAAAAATCTTTAAAAGCTTTATTATTTATTTTAATTTATTTAAGCTTTATTTACATTTTTATGATATTACTGAGATTATTACTCGATGGTATTTTTGAGTCAAGGCATCAACGAATTCTTAAAGGCTTATTGCAAATT
The DNA here is from genome assembly GCA_030067965.1 of Latrodectus elegans. NCBI lineage: Eukaryota > Metazoa > Arthropoda > Arachnida > Araneae > Theridiidae > Latrodectus > Latrodectus elegans. Next base: position 31,348,077 of record CM057818.1, on the reverse strand, counting down.
CATAAAGTTATTTTTGACAGGAAGCCACATCTTGTTTAAGGTTATTATTATTTTTTTAAGTATCATTAGCAGAGTAGCACTGGAAACTTCTGAAATTATTTTATTATTTACTATAATAACGTTTATTTAATGCTGAAATTTTATATATATCTAGGAAACAAAGTTTAAAAATATTTTAATCAATTAATATAACACTACTCCATACACTGTTAGCTATAACAAAATGCTTCACCAAAAAAGTGATAAGCTACACACGTCAAAATTACGAAACTATGGAAATAGAGGGTATTATATGTGTGTGCAAATGCTTGTTTTTAAAAAAATTTTTTTTTTATAAAATTTTTTTTTTATAAAATTTTTTTTTTATAAAATTGATACAGTACAGGCATTTGAAACATGTTTAAACATAGAAATTGTGATGAAATTGTATTTGAATGAAGTTGCTGGAGGAAATCTGTTATAATCTCTTTATTATTCCCGTACATGATGAATAGGGGTAGAATTATTTCGTTTTATAAGTATTTAAGTTTACTATATCATTATCTTCTTTATTATTCTCGTGTCAGTTGCGACTCCATAACTGCTTATAAAATATGGAATACTGAACTCAGGATGGTCATACGAAAAGCCATCCTAATTCTCAACAGCCTTTTATCACTGATGTATAGAAACGTTAGTCATATGACCTTAACTTATAATGCAGTCATTCGTAAGTCAAAAACTAAGGATATTTTTAAGGCAAATATTTGCATTAACTGATCAATGACGTTTAAAATAGATTTTACTACAAGTTCGATGATTATAGGGTCGATTTTCCTTGTCAGTACATCATAAACAAGTGTGGGTTTTTAATACGAAAAAGAACGATGTACCTAATTGTTAGAATGACATGGCTACATGTTTTCAAATGTATCATCATATTTACAGCAACATTATTATACTAAGTCAATGAACTGTGACTAAGTCAATGATTGTGTTGTCTGGCTTGTGGAGAAGCCACGCTGAAAGCATGCATTGGGCTTCGCCAAATGACAATTAACCTGGAGTAATGTTATTAGGGGTACATGTCTCAGTAATTTCTTATTCATTGACAGCATTGTGAAAAAAGATCATTACATTTTTGTGGTTTTAAGGCCCATGGTTCTACCTTTTATTGAAGAAAAGCGAAACACTACTTTCGCCAATAATACTTGACCGCATATTCTTGGTATTATATTACAGTTATCTTTATATAAAAATATTAATATTTTGCCTTGGTCCCATATTTTGCAAATCTCTTAAATATATGAAACTTTTGATCAATGACCTGTCCCCATACGTCAATTACTAAGTCAATGAACTGTGACTTTATGTTATAATTCATGAGTAATTATAGCTGTACGTACATTGTCATCCTTTCTCTGACTCAATATCCTGAATTACAAATGTTGTTATTGCTGAAAGACGTGATTCTTGGGGATATCGATTTCTGATTTCTCAATGTTTATGCTTTCAAAATTTCTTGAAAATATAATCACTCATTATTTGTCCAATAACAATCATTTTATTATTTTCATTTATTTTTGTGTCATTGACAGCATTTGTGTCATTGACAGCATTTGTGTAATTGACAGCATTTGTGTCATTGACAGCATTTTGTGTCATTGTTAGCATTTTTCACCTTAATACTTTAATGGCATTAAGTGGAAAAATATAAGCTTATCTATTACAACATACTTTCGTAATGTAAGAAGTTATAAACATATTAAAAACAACATGCATATTTGGCTTACCAACATTCTCTATTTATTCTTGATTCAAAAGTCAAATGAAATAAAACAGAAATAGCAGAAATAGTGATTGATATGAAAATGAATATGATAAGCTTATAACAAAATGCTTTAAAAGCTAACTTAATAATTTTATAATTAAATATGTTTTTTATTAGACAGTAACACTATTTTGTTGCGATGAAGTATGCTGCTGTTGTCACAATATAATGTTATTGTAAAATACAGTTCTTTCACGCTTTGTATAACTTTTATGTGATAAAAACTTACACGAAAAATACTTTCGTGTATATTTACATTCAGAATTTATTCAGGCTGCCAAAATTTCGGATTCAGGTTATCTAAATTTCGGATTCAGGCTATCTAAATTGGGTCTACATGTATGTGTTTATTGCTGGCAACATTTATGATTACTTTGAAGTTTTTTGCTTAGAATTTTCACGTATTTAAAAGCTAACATTGTTACTAGCATCATATTTTTTAACCATGAATCTTATCTAAGTTGCTTTTTTTAGAAAACCCCTTTGTGGTTCTCTATTTAAACAATCATATATCTCATAAAATGTAGATTTGACAGCTACTTAACACAATTTCATAATCTTTTCTTAAAACTAATTTTATGTTTTTGAAGGATTTTTTAATTAAAAAAAGAATGCTATAGTTTACTAAGCATGAAATTTTTATTTCAATATGAAGGAAGCAATTTTAAATTCCGAAATCAATTTTCTTGGATTAATTGAAATGATAAATCGTGTTATATAAACATGATTTTACCTTCAAAAGTGTGTTCTTTTGGTTATGGTAATTTTTTAAAATCAATGAAATCTTGGAAAGGATTTTAGAATTGACTACAAATAGTAATTTTTTTACAAAAACTGTTCCAATTTAAAAGAAATGTTAGTCAATAGAAATTAATTCTCTGATTATTATTACAAAAAAATTCCTAGTTACGTGACCCATAATTCTATACTTGATTTGATATTTAATCCTTGATTATTGTTTTCATTGTTCTCACATTGTCCATAATTTTGACAGCGTAATAATACATATTAATAATGTTTCTTTTTATTGACGAGAGAAAAAGGAAAGGATAATTTCAAAGTGATATTACTTCTGATATCTTTTGAAATAGTAAAGTCCGTTTGCTAATTTTATATATATATATATATATATATATATATATATATATATTTATATATATATATATACTTGTGACTGGAAAAGTTTTTTAATGTTTATTTAATATCTGCTTAATCTGAATTGGAATTCAATAAGTTTTAAGTGTTACACTGTGCACTAACATTTCAAATCAATTTTGAATATTGGAATTCCTTCGATGAAATATATAATGTTAAAATCAATCTCTTGGAATCTTAAAATTTAAGTTAAAGTTATATTTTGTGCACAGCAATCCTTCATGAAAAAAATTAAAAAAGAAGGTCCATCAACTTATTTTTACAAATGAAACAAAGTTTTCATAAAATCTTGATAAAGATCTTTTGCTTTTAATCAGTAGATTAATTTTAAACTACATTGAAACACAAAAAATATATTTATCTGCATGATAAGTTTCTTATAAATACTAATTGCATGAAATGGAGACAAAAGTAATTATTTTTTGAAATTTACATTTTTTGCTGATTTTTTTTGTAAAATAGCAACTCCTATATTGCACTTTAGAGACGTCTACAAAAAAAAAAAAAAAAAAAAAAAAAAAAAAAAAAAAATTAATTCCATTAAGGAAACTATTCCATAGTGGGTCATTCGATTGGAATGCGTAGATCTCTCTTAATTAAAAGAAACACAATAGAGTTTCTGCTGATTGGATTCAAAGAACACATGAAACAATGAATTAATGGAATTCAACATCTTATAAATACCTTTTTATAATGAAACTACATGTTAATGGAAACAGAATTGATTTTATCTATTTTTTTTTTTAAATTGGTATTTCTTACAATCAATAAATAACATGAAGAGATGCTAAATTTATATATGATTTTTGTATAATAATTTCAACTTACCTTAATCTATCTCAAAGTGAGAAAAGAGAAAATTATTTAAGTTTAGATAGCTACAATTAATGAGGAATAAATGCTTCAAGAATAAAATACTTAAAGCTTTTATGTCATTGATTGATGTCTTTTATGTCAAACGAAACTTTCTTAAAAAGGTATCGTATTCATTTTATTTAATTAATATCAAATAAGTTTAGTTAAAAGAATCATTCAAAGATATCCTAATAACATACCTTATCATGTATGTGGAAAATATATTAATTCTGTTTATAAATTTAATTTTCAAATCAAAATCTTCAAGATGGAAAAATAAATTTTACACATAATGACAGACATAATTGATAAATATAGAAATTAGTTTAGACTGTCACACAGAGAGAGAATACAATACAAGAGAGTAATATGCAATAAACATGGTACAGGACAATTACAAAAAATTGAGATTTGTAAACATAAATATATAATATTAATCAATGAGATATCTATGTTTAAAAATAACTTTCAGTTACTAGATTTATTTTAACATTAATTTTTTACTTTTTATTTTCTGTATAAAAATTTTCTTATTAAAGCCCATAGTTATTGTTTTTAAACTATCATTTTTTACATCATGTTTAATTAATGAACTCCGTTTAATTAAACATGATAAAATAAATAAAATCCGTTTAATTAAACATGGTAAAAATAAACAAAAGTATTACAGTAAATAATTTATTAATATTTTATAAAAATAATTATATTTCACCACACACACAATAATATTAATAATAATAAAATTAATATCGTTACAATACCGCCTAATAGCGCATAATTTGCTTAAAAAAGCGTGAGAGATTAATTTTTTTCAAAGTGAAAAAAATATTTACAATAAGCTAAAAAATTGGTAAGATTGCTAAATACATGAAAAACATTTTCTCACTCTCTCTTACATAATTTAATTCGTTAATAAATTTCGCTCTCCAATTTAATAAAAATTGTCTTTTGTTTTATTTTAAGTACATAGTTAATGAAAATGATTGTAACATAAGAATGAGAAATTAAATATATAAAGGTTCATGTAAGAATTTTATCATATTATCACTTAAATATTTTTTTTTCAAAATATTTCTGGCCCAATACCAGGATAAAACCAGCATTTTTAATCCCTTAGTAACATTGTTTTTCCGATATACCTTCTCAATTATTAAATACTAAGACACTACTAGGACTGTGCAACGGGATACAGCGCACAGGAAAAAAAAAAAACAAAGGAAAAAATTCGCAATTATTTCGATGATATTAGCTTTAAAAGCTTGTCAAACCCAAACTGTCGAACCAATTTTCGTATCTCGAGGTAAAACCGTGAAGAGAGCTTCGAGCATTATTCTCCGAAAAAAAACCAGCCGAATATGAAAATCGCTTCAGGCAAACTAAGCATGATTAAATTTCTGCAATTTTCCCTGCATTTTTTTCCTTCTTCTTCAAACCTGTGCTTCTCATTTTTTTTTTTCTTTAACTTTTCTTTTTACATTTCTTCTCATCTTCTCGTAACTTCTTCAAGGGAGGGATAAAACCGATGGTGAAAATTCTCAAAGTGGAAGGCTTTCCTTGCTTTTATATATAACGGGAGTACCACAGTGTGTATATTTATATTTCTTATTATTATTTTGTTCTCGCTGTTGCATGACCATCACTCCGTTTTGTGCCATCGCCCGCCCGCTCGTCCTCGTATATTTTTATGAGTATCTTTTGTAGCATGAAAGCAATTACTAAGAACTGCTAGGGGAAAATGTCGGCATGATTTAATAATGATTTTTTCCCCTTCTTCTCATTTTCTTTTCTTTATCATTTCGTCTAATTCATTTTTACTTTTATGGACTTTTTCTTGCTCATCCATTGTACTTATGGTAATATAGCAACAGCCCACCGATTATTATTCTCGAGTTATTAATCTTTAAACACACCAACAGGAAAGTGGTTGCATGTTAAAGTTACTAGCTTTTGTTTTCCAGTTTCTTTGGTTGTCCGTTTACAGGTTAAATTTCATTGATGGATAGGTTTGTCTTAACAGCTGCTCCTGAATAATTTTTATTGTGTAATTTCTCTGAAGATGTGAATATAATAAATATTTACCACACAATCATACACATATAAGAATTTAATTTATGCTTTTACAAAATCAATCCCATGTCCTAAATTAAATAATTCTCTTTAAATTACTTTAATGAACAGTAGAATATTATTTAAATTTAAGTAACTATATTTGAAAACAAATGTGTATTTAATATTTTAAATTTCTTCAAACCATGAAATTTATAATGACTCATGTGGTGACCAGGGAGTAGGAATAGTCCCAACATATATATAGCCCATGCGTGTTGTAAAAGGGTACTAAATTAAGTACCCAGCGCCAGGGGGATAGCCGGGTACTATGCCCTTCTGGATTATATCAGTAGACTGGTCCTCCAGGTTGGGGTTTGGGCGTGGGGTTAACTCCCTCATACTGTAAAAAAATCTGCGGTTTCGAAGTCTGAACAAGAAAATAATAGGTTCCTAATTCGTAGACGAACTCGGAAAAGGATATAGACCTTGATTTTTGGTTCTTGGAATGTGCGTTTCCTCTATCGTTTTAGAACCCCGCTGGAGCTTATACAGCAACTCGATATTTACAAGGTAGATATTGTTGCGGTGCAGGAGATGAGGTGGACTGGGTAGAGTTCAGTGTACAAGAAATCTCATCTTTTGTTCTACTGCATCCACGACAAAAAGCACATATCGTAAACTGTTTTCTTAGTTAATAAGATGTTGGAACATCTAATTAATGAAAAACAATAAAATCCTTAAGTAAGTTTTCTTAGAAAAATCCATCATCACAAGAAGAAGAGGAAGACCCAAGCTGAGATGGACGGATGCAGTCGAGGAAGACTGTAGTAACCTTGGGACTAGAAATTAAGGAAGTTTGGCTGTCAGCAAAGGTGGCTGGAGAAAGCTGTTCAGAAAGCCTTGGCTCATCCTGGCATGCCATTGATGATGGGGATGATGATGACATTTATGAAGAGATTAATCAAATAAGGTTTCTTTGCTTTTATTGTCTTCATTTACAAATGTCCATGTGATGCAGTGGCAGCTTCGCCTACCTAATCTGCAGTTTTTAATTCAATATCTATTAACAACAAATGTGAATTTATCTTATGATACTTGGGACCAAGTTTAAGGATAAGTTCTTAGATTGCCTGTCGAATAAGTTTAAATCTAGGAAAGAACATTGGGATATTAGTAGGATAACGGTTCGAAACTTTAAATCTTTTTGATATATTCAAGTTTCATTCCTAATAATTTCTATTAAGCTATTCAGCCCTGGTGACATAATCAAATTTGGCAAGAAAATTGCTTATTCGAGAGTTTTTGGTGATACAAAACTGATGCTAGGTAGTATGAATAATGAAGTATGCCTTCCGAAGAACCAATATAACAATAATATCTTTAAATCCAAACCAAATTCAATTATTTTATAGTTCATCCTCCAAATATTGCAGTTTCTCTAACACGTTCTTCTTCTTCTTTCTTATCCTCCAAGTCTGACGGAGTCAGACAAGATCTAGAATTCCGTTGACTCTTAAAAAGTCCAGCACAAGAAGGGGAGTTGCATAAATGTTCTCCCTAGAGAGGCCCAAACACAATCCAAAATGTGGCGAAGCCTCGTGAACACCGCACTTTGTGCAGGAGTCGTACTTCTTTCTTCCCTCAAAAAACGAGAGGCACTTAATGTGCCCACTGGCGAGTCTTGTTAGCGCAGTTGAGGAACCTCTATCACAGTCGAGGGCAAGGGCATTTCCCGGCTTCCTGCCCATATACCAGTGGTGAGTTGGAGGAACTCTCCAATCCGCCATAATTATCTCTAACAGGTAACTCGTGGTATTGTTTTGTTGTTGAACCAGCATAATTCGCTATATTTAAACCACAGTTGGGCTATCTGTTATTGGAAGCAGACGGGTGGTAGTCTTCGTAATTTAAAAAAGAGGTCAAATAGAATTTAAAATAGAGGTCAAATAGATAGTTGATCTGCCTCCTCAGGAGCATTCATTCACTTGAAGAATATTGCTACCACGACCTATTTAACATCCTTGAGTCATCTTTAGAGTTTACAACAGATTTTTTGTTAAGCAAGGTTTTGAGCTAAATACCTTCTTATAATGAGAATGACGTATTACCAATCAAACCATCTTGTCCTTTATGCTATTTTATGAATTTAACACTACTACTAATTATATACTAGTTATCGCTTAATGTGAATTAAATAATCCATAATGTGACATCGTCAGAGTAAGGACGAACAAATAATCTGCATTTAACATTTGTTCATTATCATAACATGTAAAATTTGAATCTTAACTCAAACTGAAATATTTATCCATACTCCAGCATATTGCAAAAATGTTTTCCTTTGGATTATTAATTCAATGCATTTATAATAGTGTAATGTAATAAAATTTGAGAACATTTGTAGCTTTATCTTTCTTTCTCTAAGAATGAAAAATTTATAATAGGAATTTAAATTTTTGCTTACATACTTGCATCATTGATTAATAAATTATCAATATTAATTTGGAATACGAGTCTAAAAATTTTAGTTTAAGATTGAATTTTTTAATTATCAAAAAAAAATGTTACTGATTGTCATTTACAATTTCATCCTGGGATACTATTACATCACTGTTATATTTGCATAAAAGCATTAATCTATTAATGTTTATAATTTTAGCCAACCATTGTATAACACTATTTTTTAAAACTGACTATATATAAGTCAAATTACAACAATAAACTATTTAAATTCTAGAAATAAATGTATTTTGAAGAGTGCAGACATAAATATATCCACGATGACATTCAACTGTTTTATCAACACTAACAGCAACTGAATCTGTTACATATTGAAAGTAGGATGCAACAATATTTAAATTTGCATAAAAAAGTATAAAATTGGGAATTCAAGTATTTAGTATTCCAGGATTCACTCATGAAAAAATTTGAGTTATCATTTATATTGTTTATAAAAAGAGAAGTTGGATAATAATTACTAAAATGGAAATCACACGTTGAACACTGAAAAAGCTTTGTAAATATTGCGTTACACCAAACATGGAAAAATTCAATAAATGTCAGCTTAAATGTATATCTATGATTATATATATATATATATAATTTTAGCTTTGGACACACTTTTTTAATTTGTTAATATTTGAGGAATTTATTTTTTGTTTGAATGTTACATAAGAAAAACATATAACTAACATTTTGGGATTCTGCGTAAGATAACTATTCTTCATATGCTTAGAAAATTCAGAGTTAAGCGAAAGTGAAAATGATTTGAAATTTTTAAACATGAAAAATCTCAGTATATTTGAGCAAGATAGCCTTCCAAGATAGGAAAATCTAAGCTGTCAAATTGCAAAGACAAAATTTTCGCTTAGTCTATGTAGAATGACTAATATAAAACTATAATCAAAACCGAGAAAGTGATATCATTTTGGTTAACCCCAGTTAAAAGATGCTGAGCATCATACTATTAAAATTTTAATCAAATATCATTGTTTATGACATTGTATTGAAAAATAGATTATATATAATAATATAAATTCATAAGCCGCATCCTCTGTTCTAGAAATTTCCTTAAACAAGATTTTTTTTTACAATTCTTCAGATAAAATATCACCACTGATTGGCAATACAAAATATATTCACAACATTTATCTGGAGTAAATTAGGTTAATATACAGGTGATGAATGTTATAAGGTTAGCTAGGTCAAACTCACGTTTCCTTCGCAACTTAAGATCTAAGAAATGAGTTTCTCAAACGCAGCGCCATCAACTCCTGTTTCGCTCTGTTATTTCAGCCAATTCAAGATGAAAGAATCTACAAACAAAATTAACCCATTCAAGAGACCTTCCATGGTGGAATATTGGATTACACAAATCAACTCGTTTAGGCAATTAAAGGGAGAAATCGCTTTCAACTTCTGTCAAAGTTAATAAATGAATTCACAGTTTTAACCGGAATCCAAAATTAATTACTTCAAATGAACGTCACTTGAAAATCGAAAGTAGCTATTGATGTCTCAATTTCAATGAAGTGATCTCAGTATCCATTTGAACCAATAATTATCACTCTGTAATGGGTAATTTTTATGCAACATTTAAGCCCTTGACTAAATGTGTTTCCAATCTAGATGATCCACTAAAAGAAAATGTAATTAGAAAAAAAAATTCCATTAAAATTATACAAATTATTAAAAATAATTTGTAACCTTTTAAATAAAGTAAAATAGATCTATGATGTAATTTAATCATTTTGCTTGTCCTCTGTCAGTAAGTTTAAGTAAAGATCTAAAGAAGGAACTTTATTTGTATTGGGCTCCAAAATTGCTTTATTTTAATGTTCCAAAGGTATATTTAAATGATACAAATACCCAAATAATCTATCTCTGCTATATCATATAGAGGAAAACATTGTCCTGATTTCTAAAATGACCTTCGATGACATTGCCCGTAGGTCATTGAGTTCAGCTTTAGTGCAATAAATTTGTGAGGCAATGTATACATATGTCACATCATTAAAGTCCTAACTCTGTAAAAAGGAAAAAATTCTGTATCTGAAAAATAGAATCTGAGGTTTTAGCGAGTTTTAAACCTTCAACTAATGGTTTAATCAAAAAAGATTCCTGGACAAGAATCAGTCATATATTGCATGACTTAATTACAATGCGGTTAATTTTAATCACTATAGATAGATAATTAATTTTAATGTCAATAATAATAATAATATATGTATATATGTAACATTCAAACAATTTCTTCATTCCAATCAACTTTATTAAACACTATTTGGCTAGTAGAGCATTGCTTATAAGAGTGAAGTAAGGCTTAGTTACATACTACAGAAGGGTCACCCAAGCTTTAAAGGTCTTATAAGAAACTTGAAATGTCAACAGTGTTTACACTTAGTTGTAAAATTTATGTATTTATTTATTTGGTTTACATGTAGTATTTGGTGCGATTCTTGCAGGTTTGTATTTGTATTTGGAGATAGATTTAGATCTGGATTTAATTTTAATTTTGATTACTATTAATTAAATGTATTTTGGTAATATTGGATTTTGGCTTGCATATTTTATCTTGACTTTTACTTCTTTTATTTTGGTTTAATATTTTGATTTGAACTTTTTGGTGTAGCTTTGGGGTGTGCTGGCTTCCTTAAGGTTGTGTTTTGCGCCAGTGCAGAAAAGCCATACTTTGTGCCAATGTGGTCAACACCCCTTGATGAAGCTGGCCATGTTGGTACTTTGTTCCATTTTCCTTTATTCTATTTTCTTTGAAATTTTAAAATATATATTGAGCAATTTTCCAAATTTTTACTGTATATTTCGCATTTTCAATGTATTGTTCTCCATTTAATATTTTAATATTATTCTCAGCTTAGTTTCTCCTCAGGGGTCTTACCTTCTTTAGGTAAACACAGGCGTCACTATCCCGAGGTACCCTAGTGAACTGTCCTCTTTCTTTTCTTGTCCCCTCTCCTCTACTGCTTTTTCTTCCTTTTTCCCTCATTGTGGTTGCCTTGTAAAAGGTTGAGGGCCCCCCTTGAGTAACTATTGCCGTCTTGTTGCTAGTATCTTCTCTTGGGGACTAAATCACCCACGTGTTTGCCTTGGTGGATACCCGTATCCCTGGAAAGGTGGATCCTGGTGATTGAGACTCTCAGAGACTAGCACTTTACTTTGGCCTCTGCATCAGGTAAACGGGAAGTGTGTTGTGTTCCTCAGCATGCCAATCGGCTTCCATGGATCAAGTAATAATATATCTGCTGCGTGACTCTGACTTAATAAGGGTAGAGGCCACGTCAGAGATATATTGTAAGCGTATAAGGTCTGGCTAGCACTAATGCAGTTATACTGCATCCCCTTGTTGGACTCGATGGTGGGTGGTGCAGTCAGGCAATGAAGTAATTAACTTATTTCTATGGAATGTACTTCTAATTCCTTACTCTCTATAAAGCAATAAATGATACAGGATCAGAAATACTTTGTTATTAAAAGAACTGAGGGCAATTTTGATAATGTTTCCCTTTTCTTAATTAATAAGAGTCTTATTGGTACAGTTGGAAATGTCAAAAATGTTTGCAAGATGAAATATGGTGATCTCTTATTTGAAGTTTTATCAATTGAACAGGCCAAAGCCAACCTAAAACTAAAATGCCTTGGTAATATAGATGTTATAGTATCTCCTCATGTTAGGTTAAATTCTACACGGGGAGTAATTTCAACAGATGATCTATTTAATATTTCACAGTAAGAAATTTTGGATAATTTCGTTGACCAAAAAGTACATGTGCAGTGCATTACAATCAGGAGAGAGGGCAAAATTATAAGAACTAAACACCTTATACTCACGTTTGCTTCTCCTAAACTACCTCAGTCTATTAAAGCTGGCTACCTAAATTGTAGTGCTCGCCCCTACAGTCCGAATCCATTACGTTGCTTTAAATGTCAGCGATTTGGCCATGTTAAAACTATTTGTAGGGAACATTTGACTTGTGCTTGATATGCATCTGTTGGACATGACAGTAGTCAGTGTCAATTACAAGAAAAATGTGACAACTGCAGTGATGAACATCCCTCGTACTTCCGGTCATGCCCAACTTGGATATTAGAAATAGAAATTATTACTGCGAAAATAAAACAAAACTTATCTTATCCTGAAGCCAGGCATACAGTGTCATCTCGTATCCCTAAACAAGGTATTAGTTATTCACAAGCAATTAAAAAGTCATGAAATCTTGTAGTACCCAAACAGATTTCTTAAATTTTCCAAACTTATCCTCAAATATTTCTAATATAAATGTCTCACCTATTCCGAAAGGAATTTCTTCACTGTCTTTTGCAAAATCTAAGTTTTAAAGATCCTTAAAATTAAAGAATGAAAAAGAAGGGCTCCATAAATCATATTTAAAGAGTAAAAGAAGCTCAACTGCCTCTAAGACAGGTATAAAAAACGTAGACCCGTCAGATGAGGAAACACTCCTAAGTGGAGATTCATCTGAATCTCAGATGGCGTGCTCCAATGCCGGAGCATTCAGCTTAGCTTAATGGGAAACTTCGTTTCTTGGAATTATAGAGGTTTTCGCACTCAAATAGAATATATAAAAAATATTGTAAACCTGCATAATCCAATTTCTTTTGCCATCCAAGAAACATTCTTGAAACCTCAGTACAGTTCAAAATTGCATGGATATAATTGTGTGAAGAAAGATGTTAATCATGATTCAATTTCTGGAGGTGTATGCATTCTTGTGTCTTGTAATATTCTTAGCACTATACAATCCCTTAACACTTCATTACAGGCTGTTGCAGTACGCATACACTCAACATCTATCATTACTATTCGTATCATTTACATACCTTCTCTTGCGATCATCCATGAAAGCGATTTAAACAGTTTGCTAGATTAACTACCTACACCATTTATTTTACTTGGTGACTTCCATGGTCGTAACACCTTATGGGGTAGTGATAATATGAACCCTCGTGGCAAAATAATTGAACAGTTAATTTCTAATAACAATATCTGTAATCTCAATTCCACAGAAATAACCTATTTCCATCAAGCATCAAGAACTTTTCATTCATTAGATTTAGCTATTTGCTATCCATCAATTCTACCTTCATTAAATCTTAATGTTGATAAGGATTTATATAACAGTGATCGTTTTCCTTTAATTATAAATCAAACTGGTGTAAGCAGACCACAAATCTTCCACTCCTCTGATTCTTATCATTGTGCAGACTACACTCATTTAGCAGCTATTACTGACAGCATGGTTAGAAGTGATAATATCAATGATGCTGTGCAAAAAGTAACTGATACCCTTCTAGATGCTGCTACCAAAAACATAATCTCCAAGCGATCCCCAATTCCACGCAAATATCACAAAACATGGTGGAACCATGAGGGCCAAGTATCATACAAAAAACAAAAAAAGTTGTGGACTGTTTTTCGCAGGTGCCCTACCGTGGAAAACCTCATGTCTTTCGAAAAAGCTAAAGCTTTTGCTCGTCTAGTACGGCGAAATAGTCAAAAAGAATCTTGGATAAGATATGTTTTCTCCATCAATGAATCTGTTCTGGAGCATTCCGGACTTCTCCTGTCCAGAGCCTTTATGTAATTTGCAACCAGTTACCTCTTGATCTGAGACGTAAGCAACTCTCTCTGCATTATTACTTTAAAATGCTATCAGTATCGCAACAACCTTTGAGATCGATGGTTATTTGTCCCCCTATAAGAAGGCTATATAATGCAATGCCACATAACATATTATCATTTTATGAGCGTACAAACTCATTCCTGTCTTCATCTGAGTTCCCCGATTTGCACATTCAAGTCACAGATGCTCTAAGATTTCCTCCTTGGAATATTCCTGTTGTCAATATAATCAAACCCTTTACTGGATACAATAAATCAGCTACATCTCCCCTTATTTTGCAAAGATGTTTTCACACATTCATTCTCATTATTCCTCCCACATCTCTGTATATACAGATGGCTCAAAATCAAATGATCATGTTGGTTGTGGTATTGTTGTTGAAAATACAGTTTACAGCAATAAACTGGATGCATCATATTCTGTGTATATAGTCGAAGCTGTTGCGATTAAACGTGCTCTAGAAATAATACAATCCAGCTCTCATCGAAAATACTGTATCTATACAGATAACATGAGTGTGGTCATTTAGTTAGACCATTTTGATGATTAGTGTCATCCAATTATTGTAGAAATATTAGATATTTTATGAATACATTGAAGAATAAAGGATTTGACATCTTGTTTTGTTGGGATCCAAGTCATTTTGGCATTGCTGGGAATGAACATGTAGATAATGCTGCAATGCCTCGGACATTTTGCATACAGCATTAACATTTTTCGACATTGAGCAAATTATCAAAGATTTCATTTCCTCCCACTGGCAAGAAATATGGGATTTGCAGAAAAACAATTAATTATATATAGTACATTCTTTCATTCCCAGTTGCTTCCATGCGAAGAATGATGTTAAACTCACACGGCTTCGTATTGGACATACTATATTTACACACAAGCACTTATTCTTGTCTCGGAGTGCTCCAATTCGTGACGTCTGTAACGTACCATATACAGAACATCACATTTTAATTGTCTGTTCTACTTTCAACGATTTACGCATTGTGTTTTTTAATACCACAAATTTAATTTTATCAGACTTGATTGGGTTTAAACCACATAGAAATTTGCTTTCATTTTTACGTGCAATAGGCTTCTTGAATTTTATTTAAGATTTTTATCCAAAATAATCTTTTACAATTTTTTTTTTTTTTTTTTTTTTTAAAATTTTAATACATTCTATTGTATAGAAGTGACAAGTATTTTAACACAGAATTTTTACCTTCAGTTTTAAATATTGTACGGTGCAGAAATGTCCAATATTGGACCTTGCATCAGTAAACCTCACAAAATCAAATCTCAGCTTAGTTTTTGACTAATTTTATAAATATATTATTATTCTCCCTTTAGCATTTTCAATGTATTATTCTCCACCTAGTATTTGATTATTAATTTTATAAAAAGGTACTGTTAATTATATATATATATATCAGAATTTAACAAGTAATGGATGGTAATGATATCTATTATCACCGTACGCAATAAAACTTAGCACATAAACGCATCTTGAATAAACATTCCTTATATAATACGAAAACTACACAATTATTTGCCAAGCATGCGTAATCTAAGGCCATTCAAGAAAGTCTAACAGGTTTTTATTAGGTTTTCTAATTATCCATCATAGTATGGTTTCTACTTGTATCAACTAATTTTCACAGTGTTTCAATTTCTCCTCAATCAGCCAATTCTGTTCACCAACGGTGTCTCTCTATATTTTTTCCTCCCAGCAGATACCATCCAACTGGTCAAAGCCTCATTGAGAGTTTGACAAGTTGGATGGAATCTGCTGTACATTGTACAGGGATTCCTGTTGGTGGTTTCGGTTATGACTTTTCTTTGATAGTGGAAAATAGTGTGAAGGGCAAACTGAGAAAATTCTTAAACTTATACCCCAAGAAGCGTACACGGAAAGTACCAAGAAAATGACCATAATTGGTTATTCAGTTGTGGTTTCTTAAGTATATAAATGCAATAATATTTAAATAATTCAAGTGTTTCTCGTGAGAATATCTAATAAAACAAAAGACAAATATTTACAAATTTTAATGTATTCACAAACTAATTCCATATTTACGCTAAATTATTAAAATAATATTTTAAGTGTGATATAAATTCATATTTTGTCAGTAGTAATTTTCCATTGTAGTTTATATATTAAAAATTTAAAGTTACACTGATTGAAAAATCAAATTACGTTTTTAATGTTGCAATTTTCCTTTTAAATATGAATTTATGGAAAACCAAAACAGTTATGAGTTTAATTGAAGGTCTTTTGAATTTAAATAAAACTTTAAATGTAAAGGATTTTAGGAGTCATTACCTATAAATCCTTGATTGACAAAAAGGCATAAAAACTTGAGTTAAGTAATAGTGAAAATATTTCCTAGAATTCACTAAATTCAATTTTTTTTTGATCAATTATCGTTTTTTTTTCTTTACGGCTAGTTTGGCAGGAATTTAAATTTTAATGTAGGATCTGAACACGCTTAGCAAAAATCCAAACCCGAAGATGGAATTGAATAAATGAAAGACTAAATTGGTAACCATTTGGCATCAATTCGAGAATTTATTATTAAATTTACGATTTCTTGTATGAACATTTCATCATCATCATATAGATTCTTTTTAGTGAAAAAAATCTAAACCTTTGTGTGAAATATTAACTAAGAAAAACGAATCATATAAGGAGGTTAAAAATTAAATCATCAACTTAAATACTATAACTCTACATTTAATTTCAACAAAAAGAAAATCGTAATTTATTTTTCACTTTCACAAATCGGAAACACAATTTTACCCAATAAGAACAGAAACCAAAAGGTGAGGAAGAATTTCTCCTAAAGGATTTAATTGCCGAAACAAATAGGCAGGAAAAAATACCCCCAAAACCACGAAATTCTTTTAGAGAGGAAGTAAAAACAAAGCTTTTTACTCTAGAAATATTTTTACGATACACAAAAAACCCTTTTCATTACTTGAACAAAAAGAGTTGAGCTTTTTGCTTTCAATATCCAGAACAATGAGAAACATTACGGATTCTACGCCTTTTTGGGATTCAAATGTGCATCTCATTAGCTAGGTAAAAAGCAATAGCATAAGAGATGTTTAAATTAAAACATTTCCTTAACATATTCCAAATTGTTTCTGGTCTTTAGAAAAAGTAAACAGTTTTTCCTGTGAAAATTTCATTTCCTCATTTTGTTGTACAAATGAATTTGATTGTTTAATTTTTTAATTTTTTCATTCAAAATGATTTCATGTGATGAAAGAAAAGAATGTTTATCATTCATTTAAGAAGAGATTTCGAATAATTGTATTTTATGTATAAAATTAATGCACACAAATAAATTTTTAAAAATGGAGTTTGAATATTAAATAAATCTAGAGAGAGAGAATTGTTTTACTTAAATAAGAAATTATTATTCTCAGTTTATTTTTGTCTTTCTAAAGTTTACAATACTAAAAACAGAACTTGACCTCATTTGTATTTTAAAAATTGAATATTGTAAAAAAAAATTTTGAACTTATGACAAATTGCACCAGTTTCTCTAGAATTATTTCGGATGCAAGAAATATTTCTTTATTATGGGTTGCTCTTACAAAATTTCAATTTATTAAATATTTCCATTAACATGTAGTTTGTTCAATTTGGTTCGAATCATTAACTTTGTACGAAAATTTAGTTATATGTAAAGCATAAATTTAAGAAAGTTTTCAAAAGTTTTTTTGCGCAAAATTTGACAGCCATCTATACGTATCAGTTTCACTTTTATTTAGGTAATAACGAATACTCACTTTTTTACGTTAAAAATGCAAATTCACTTTGATTTATATAATTTATTTCTGTTTTTCCTTTAGTGATAAAAAGTAATATCATTTCGATTGTCCCCTCCTTGATCATGGATCAATTTAGAATTTTAATTGATAATTTGCTGTACACATAACGTTTTGAAGGGTGAAAAAACGATTTGTTACAAAGAACGATATTTCAGAAATTAAAAGCAAATTAGTATTTCTTAATTTGCTCTGTTATTAAATTGATTTTTTTTCAAAAAACATTTATCTGAGTGATTAACATTTAATAGTGTTTACTTTAACAAAGAATTGCACTGAATCATATTTTCGCAATTGGTAAAATTTTCAATGAAATAAATGTACAATAATTTTTTTTTTTTTTTTTTATGATCAAAAGAAATCTCATACTTTTTTTTCTGAAAACAAGTAAGTAGAATTTATCTTGAAACATTTCATTATAATGGAATTGTTAACTATAATAAAATTTCTGTTTAGCTGTAAAAGAATAGGACTTTAGTTATAAAAAGGATTCGCATATAATTTCTGATGATTCGTAAATTTTTAATCATGAATCATCGAGAACGAGATGTCAATTTACATATTGTGATCGGTTGGGAAAATAAATATTTCTAAACTGGGGCACAATTTTAAAAATTTGCTTTAAATACCTATATTTCTTTTCGCCGTATTTGATCAGGAATTGGAAAAAAGAAAAGAAAAAAATCTCAGCGAATCTCACTTAACTTTAAAAATTCCCTTTTAAGATTTTCTAATAAATACGTAAAAGCTTTCAGATTCTCAAATCTATATACATATTTCCTTATGTATGTAAAAACCGAAAATCTAATATTAATGTAAAACATTTGAGAATAAGGATTGGAAATTTGAATATTAAATTCACATAAAGTGAACATTTTTTTCAACTTGGGTTTTTTTATAAGATATTTTACAAACACCACATATCCAAGTATGAAATTTGTTTCCATAATCTATCTTTTAATTGAACTATATCTCATATCACTGTTGGTTGAAGTGATAATCTTGTTCTCAAAATATAGTCAGACGTGTCTTCTAATTAGAGGAGACATTCGCGCCGTTCAACATGCTAATTAGTCTCGACACAGTGTCTATACATTAGTGTGGAGATGAAATTTTGAGAATAATGAGTCAACTCAGAATTATATTTACTTTTCACTGTCTAAGAGATGAGATATGCAGTAGTAAATTTATGGAACAAATATAATGTTATATTTATGGTCTTTATACAGAATCGAAGAGTATTTTAAAAAAAGTACGACACAAAAATACCAATTTTCAAAATGTTTAAATCCATTGGATTTAAATTTGAGATTGGTAAAAAGCATTGCTCATAGTTGCAAAATTAATGTGACAATAATTAGATAGCATGAGACATTATATTTGCTGTTTATCGCATTCGATATAGTTTGTGTTCAATGTATATCTTGTGTGACATATAAGTATCTCCATATAACTCGTATTATATACATTTCTAGTAAGATATGAGATACTTATATCATATATATAAGATACCCACTTAGATATGAGTCTTATATCTATGATATATATATACTCACTTATATAAAATATATATTAGAGTTTTAAAATATAACACTCTCTTTACCTAATATTATAATTAATTTGAATCGTATAAATATTGTAATTTTAAATTATAAATTTAAATATATATTTTTTAATTTAACTAAAGTAATTTCTTTATTGATGTATTAAGGGCAGTTAAAATTAGTTTTTTATTAATTATTTTGCGTAATAACTTCGCGAAAAACAAACTTATATTACATTTTATTTGGACTCCTAATACGTAGTATTACCATATTCGTCTCTTGCCTTCGGTTCAACAGTTCGTGGGTTCGAATCCCACCTTGGCCATGGATGTTTGTAGTTGTTCGGAATCCACTTTAAACCGTAGGTCCCGGTCTAATTAGCCCTCGTGAGCAAAAAATGACCGTTGAGCGACAAACAAACCAACCTACCATATTCGCATTTAACCTTGAAAAGAGCGCCAAGAATTAAGTAATAGGATGTAATAGCAATAAGTAGTTAATGGATGTTGTTTAAAACATAATTATTAAAACTTGTCAATCAAGAATTTGTCTTTAATTGGCTGTCACTATGCCAAGTCACAACATAACTTTGCGTAAATGTAAATCCATCTTATGATCTTCTCATAAAAGGAAGTAAGACAGAAGAATCGTCGTCTATTTATAAATATGAAAAGAAATACAATACTGCACAATAAAACCAAATGATTAAAGAAGATTGTTTTTTTTTTCTTGCTGGCTGTATCAAATTCAAAATTGAGAATGTGACGCGAGAAAATCCCTCATCCTAACCCAACTTTTCTCTCGCAATCCTGTGAAAGTAGAATCTGAAAAGAAAACAAGCGAAAGATGAAGAGAACCTCTTCTTAGTCAATATCCATTGCGACCACAACGCTCGGGATGTGGAAGAGAGGAAGATGCACCACAGAGTGCAGCACGGGACGAGGGGGGTGACCAATTACTATGAGCGGGGTTGTGTATCTTCTTCCTTTCCCCACAACATTTCCCCACTGTAGTGGCAGGAGAGTGTGAGTGGGTAGTGGGGGCGAATTGCGTAATTCCCTCTTTCCAATGTGTACAGGTCAGATAATCTCATTGCAGAGAGGACCGGGAGACCTTAAAAGGGTTTAAGCCCTTATGTAGGGCTTCCGCGATGTGGAAGCGGGGGTGGGGACTGGAGCTCTATAAGCATGATAAGGAAAGCTGGGAAAGAGACGGCCGGCTGCTGCTGGAAATCAGTGTCGGGACTATGTCGGTCACTTTCTGGGAACAATAGCCCTGGTATGTATTGGTTTCGTAGGGCACTAAATGTATAAGGGGTTTTCTGAATTAGTTACTGATGAGCAAGTGAGGGTGATGGGGTGTCCGTGTTTAGAAATTCGATTCAAGATCAATCGTACCAACCAGAAGATTCTGCATCTCTGCGATAGTATTCCGACTGAATTTATAGAGTCTGAGGCGAGAATAATGTGAATTTGGTAATAGCTTATATGTACTGTCAAACTGTCTCCTCTTATAATTAATGCACGCACAATTACAAGATCCATTTCTACCATAATATATCCTCAAAATTGTCAACCTATTTCTTACATGTGGCATAATTTTAAATATGTGTCATTTAAATTGTCAAAAATTGATTTATATATTAACTTTTAAGGCATTGTTATTGGACGGAACATTTTCCACGAATGGTACTTCCCTACATATATCTTTAGCAGATGTAGACTTTCTATAAGTAAATAATTGAACAGTTTTTATTCAGGAACCAATATAATTTTTATTCTTACAAAAATAATGAAAGACATTTTACCGTTCAGAAGCTTATTATAAACGATATATATGTATATATATACAGGGTGTCCACTAAAGTCCCTTGCCACCCTCTTAACTTCGGAACGGCTGCTGCTATATTCATAAAAGTGGTGTCTAGGTATAGTAAAGCAGCCATGCGCTACTGAATAAAACAGATTACAGCGTCACCTGGTAGAAAACAGCGGAGTTAGCATTCCTATCTCGAAAACGGAACGAAATAGAGAGAAAAAGTGATTTACAAAGTTGTAGAGCATCCTCGATTTAGTACGAAACGATACCTTGCAGGCATGAATATGAAGAATACAACGGTTAAAACACGCTTTTATTGTTTCGTGCTGTGACATCACAAAACGATCTAAGAAAGAGAAAAAGGAATAAATTATAACGATATACTTTATTTAAGATGTTCACCGTCAGCTTTAATGCACATTTGTATCCTCGCTTGAAGATTACGTTGCGCACGTTGGAACACGCGACCGTAATGCGTCGTTTAAGGTCCTGCAAATTTTGTGGAGGGATAGCATACACTTGCTGTTTCAAGTATCCCCACAGGAAAAAGTCCAGTGGAGTCAGATCAGGAGAGCGTGGAGGCCACTCTTCGAAACTGGCTTACCGTAGTATTTAGTTGCGAAATTCCTTGACGAGGTACTGCTTCACTGGAGATGTCTTGTGAGCAGGCGCGCCGTCATGTTGAAACCATAGATTTTTAAGATTAAACAACGGCAGGTTCTTCACAAAATCGGGTAATACATTCTGTAGCAATCGTAAATATTGTTCGCTTAGGATTTTCCAAACCTGACTTTTGGAGAGACCACAGTGTTGACTGATCCCTCTTAAGCTGCATTCCGGATATGCGAGTGTATATGCTAATACCTCATCCAGTTGAACTTGCCGTCCTACCTTAGCTGGTCTGCCAGATCGAGGTTGACTAGTAATGCAACCTGTCTCCCTTAACAACAGTTAGGATGGTTTGATGAGAAAGAGATGTGGGCCTGCAGGGAAACGTTGGCGGTACAACAGTGCTGCTGATCGTGCCTTGCGTCGACATTCACCGTACAGTAAAACCATCCCACAATACTCAACTTTGGAATACTCAGCCATGATCATGAGCATCAGCATACTAAAGCCCCAAGAAGATGACTCAAACCTGTCTGAGGTGAAGAAGCGGGACGTTTCTTACGTATTTGCATATACCATTCAAAATGCTGGAATTATTTCTAATACTTCCATTCTTCCCATTTCGAAATAAAATTAAAAATTAAAGTAAGAAAACGATTTTTTGTTTTTCTAATTATGCACACGTACGATGTGCTGCGTCACAGCACGAAACAACAAATGCGCATTTTAACCGTTGTATTCTTCATATTCATGCCTACAATATATCGTTTCGTACTAAATCGAGGATGCTCTACAACTTTGCAAATCACTTTTTCTCTCTATCTCGTTCCGTTTTCGAGATAGGAATGCTAACTCCGCTGTTTTCCACCAGGTGGCACTGTAGTCTGTTTTATTCAGTAGCGCATGGCTGCTTTACTATACATAGACACCACTTTTATGAATATAGCAGCAGCCGTTCAAAAGTTAAGAGGGTGGCAAGGGACTTTAGTGGACACCCTGTATATATAATGTAATTATACATAAATGTAATGACACAATAATATTATCGTAGAATATTGAACAACTGAAATAGATTATATATTCTTGCTTCAACAGTTGTTGATTAACTTTAAACTTGTCACTGAGAGCATCATAACTAGCTAACGCTAAGGTAACGTTAAGACAAATAGTTTTAATGTAGAGGGTTAGTTTTTTTCTTAATTGAATGGTTAATTTTATAATCAATTTTTTCATTAAAAGTTTGTTTTGCTTTTTTTTAACACTGCTTACTTGGCCAATATTCTTTTGCTATCGTTGAACTTTCGACATTCTTGAAGTATATAATGTATACCCTAACAATTCAAATAATATGAATTTGTGTACTTTTGTTAATTATTTTGATATTTATCAAATAGGAAATATAAATATTTGGTAAAATTTAATTAAAAAATAAACTTGTTAATTATTTTGAAAATTTTGTTTCATGGTAAATAATAATTTTTCTTCCCCAAATTTTCACTTCAAATGGGAAACGTTGTTAAATATTCTTGTAAAGCCATCGTGTAAAATATAAACAATCAGTCGTGGACACAATAACCAGAGCAAAGATTGGTTATGTGTTTCCAGTTTCGCATTTCATACAACTAATCCTTCGTGGGAATAGAGAATGAAGCAAGGATTCTTTATACATTTTCAACTTTGTGTAAGATATGGTTATATCTTATACACAAATCCCTGCTATGGTCAAAAATATTAACGTAGCATATTTAGATAGTTAAATATAGATAATATAACTGTTTCTTCATCACTTATCAATTTTCCTTTTCTCAATATAATAATATGTTGTTGTTGTCGTGTGACAAGTGCAAAAAGAGAAAAAGAAAAGGTAAAAAAAGACAAGTCATAAGGAACCAAAGGCATGGAGCACTGCTCTGGCCACATCTTCAGATTTTTCTGTATAAAGGATGCCATGGCAGCAGTTAGGGTTAATGCTGAAGAGGGTCGAGGCAACACAGATGCAGTTGAAGAGATGCTTCGGATCCAGGGAACTCCTGTGCAGTGCCTGCATTCTGCGTCGGTCCTAGATCCGTCGGACATGATTTTCATATCCCTCATGTGCCCAGTCCGCATTCTGCAGATGGTAGAGGTGATACCACGGTCAGGATTAAGCTCCGGTAGGCACCATTTTTTTCCGTAGTCCCCCGCGTAACTGATGCCTTTGCCTTGCGACAGCGTTTGCATCGAAGCAAGTGGTAGTCGTGGGAAGAGGATATAAATTCCTTGCCTCCTTGGATAGGAGTTCATCTGTCTATTACCCTCGATGTTCACCTTCTGCAGGGACACATTGGATGGTGTATGTTTTCTCCCTTGCAACTATGGTGGACAGAAGCGTGTTGATGTTTTGGGCAAGCCTCGTTTTACCTCCTATAATGACCTCCACCACAGATTTACAGACAGAGAATATGTTGATGCCATTCGAGGGGACTGATTGTGTGCGTTAAAGGGTAAGACCTGTCTTTATGGCAAGCGGTTCGCCGGTTAAGTTGGAGGTAATTTTTCCAGCTGCAACCCGATGTTTGAGGGATGTTTGGTCTGGAAGGATAAAGAAAATATTTGTATAAAATACCTTCCGCGGACCAACAGGCAGAAGTCCAACCTCCCGAGGCAATGTCTAACCCTTTATGACAAGTTGAATAGTATAATAATATGATTGAATTAAATACCGAAAGGCGAAGAGCACTGAAATAAACTTTATAATTTATGTGATAAATATAACAAATATAAAATCATATTAGCTAGTTGATATATTTTCCTTTTTGTGTTTTGCACCTTAAAGCTAATTTATCAATTACGAGCCATTGCAAACATCTATTTGCTTGGGTAAAATTGATTCCTTGAATTTTTAAAACAAGATAAGGGAGATGATCATTTTAACCACCATCTTCGTGAAATTCAGGAATAAGTTCGATGCTTATAAATTTATTTTTATATAATGAGTTGTTTTTTCTTTATAGGCATGCAATTTCATCTGAAAAACAATATTAAATATTTGTATGGATTCTGCCTAAAAAATTAACTATAGTAATTATAAAAGGGAAAGATTCAAAAAAATTTTATATTAAATTCATGTATCTCTTTGCAAGAATTAAAAAGTATTTTAATGTTTGCATTTCAAATTGGACATAAATAATAAAACTTGTAGTTCTTATCTCAAATGATGTTTTAAATAGGTTTATTATTTTCTCCTTTTTGTGTAAACGTACAAATGAAAACATTGTTCTTAAAGTCAAAACGTTTTTAAGAGCAGTGATAAACTTTTCAAGTCTTGTTAAAATTGCATTTAGATGGATATTCTAGCAAATTAAATCCGAAGACAGTACTTCAGGAAAAGTTTATTATTTCTGCTTGGTACTCTTTTGAAAAAATTCTTTTCCTATTGAAAAATTCTCAGTAGACAGCAAATTTAAAAAAGTTGTTAAACAATTGATTGTTGCATGTTTTCTCTTTGTTCTTCTACCTTTAATGGCTGCTGAAAAAATTAACAACCTAGACAGTGTCTGCCACTTTTAGTTTTAAAATAAATTTGACGAGAATTGAAGATTATTCTTTTAATCAAAATTTTCAACATTTTACTGTGTCGCTACAAAAAAGCATTGCATTTCACATTTCTACTATGCATCTGTTATGCGTCTATAGGGTAATGCTAAATAGTATTATCATAAACAAATAATGTATTAAAATATGTTCTGCTTTCATTGAAATCATATACAAAATTATAAAATAATTTAACTCTAATGTCAATTAACACTATTTATTTTTGATATCCAAGAAATTTTGCTCAGTAAGATAAAAAAATATTCCCTTTTCATAAATATTTACTAAAATACTGCCTTTCAAAATATATTATTTTGTCCCTCCTTTAAAATAACCGAAAAAAAGCTACACTACTGGCCATTACAATTGCTACACCAAGAAGGCGACATGCTACAGACGTGAAATTTATACGAAAGGAAGAAAGTGCTGTGATATGCAAATGATTAGCTTTTCAGCGCATTCAGACAGAGCAGGCGCCAGTAGCGACACCTACATTGTCTTTAAATGAGGAAATTGTTCAGCCGTTTCCTCATACACAAATTGCATTTGAACGTTGTTGCCTGGTGAAAAGTTGTTGTGATGCCTCGCGTAAGAAGGAGAAATGCGTACCAGCAAGTTTCTGACTTTGATAAAGGTCGAATTGCAGCGTACCGGGATTGCAATTTTTCTTATCGCAATATTGCTGCTCGCGTCGGTCGAGATCCAATGACTGTTAGCAGAATATGGAGTCGATGGGTTCAGGACGGAAATACGGAAAGCCATGCGGGATCTCAACAGCCACCTATCACTAGCAGCCGAGAAAACAGGCATATTATCCGCATGGCCGTAATGGATCGTGCAACCACGTCACGAGCCTTGAGTCAAGAAACGGGGTGGTTTGGAAGACAACAAGTGTCTACACGAACAGTTCGACAACGTTTGCAGAAGCATGGACTCTCAACTCGGAGACCATGTCTGCGACTTCCCTTGACGCTGCGTCATAGACAAGAGCTCCTTCAATGGTGTGATCAACGACGAACCTGGGTGCACGAATGGCGAGACGTCATCTTTTCAGATGAATCCAGGCTCTGTGTACAGCATCATGATGGTCGGATCGGGGCTTGACGGCATCGGGGTGAACGCACACTGGCAGCGTGCATTCGTCCTCGTCATACTGGCCCATCACCTGGCGTGATGGTACGGGGTACCATTGGATACACGTCTCGGTCACCTCTTGTTCCTATGACGGTGCTTTGAACAGTGCACGTTGCATTTCTGGTGTGTTACGACCCGTGGCTCTACCCTTTATTCGAGCCCTGCGAAACCCTACGTTTCAGCAGGATAATGCCCGACCGCATGTTGCAGGTATTATACGGACCTTCCTTGCTACAGAACATGTTCGGCTGTTGCCCCTGGCCAGCACGTTCTCTAGATCTTTCACCAATAAAAAACGTCTGGTCAATGGTTTCCGAGCGACTGGCTCGTCACCAAACGCCAGTCACTACGGTTGATGAACTGTGGCATCGTGTTGAAGCTGCATGGGCATCTGTACCTGTATATGCAATCCAATCTCTGTTTGACTCAATGCCCAGGCGTATAACTGCTGTTATTACTGCCAGAGGTGGTTGTTCTGGGTACTGATTTCTCAGGATCTATCCAGCCAAATTTTTTGAAAATTTGATCACTGGTTATATATTTCTAGTATAATATATTTTTCCAATAAATATCATTTTGTTATCTGCATTTCTTCCTGGTGTAGCAATTTTAATGGCCAGTAGTGTAAATAGATTGGGCCTTTAACATTGTCAGCATTATCCATGATTACAAGTTTGCCAAGTTTCATATACAAGTATGAAAAATAAAATGTTTTTTTTTTATTTTACTATGAATACACAGTTTTATAAATAAAATACCCGATTACTGATGGTCTGATGGGAAATTTTAGTGATTATAATGAGTTTGAATTTCTTCTACCATCTTTAGGATTTTTGATCACTTTTGGTGATTCTTCCTATTATTTCTTTTGCAAAAATTTTTTAAACATTATACTAACATCATATAATATTAAGAATATTAATCTATTTCTCTTCTCTAAAATGCATGAATGAGACTTTCACGTGTAACCTTTGTTTTGAAATTTTGTATCGCAATGTATATAATACCATTATAAAACAACTGCAATTCATTATTGTATCAGCAACATGATAATTATTTCATAACCCTTCTGGAAATGGACAATCAATAAAAATGCAACAGAACAATGTCTTCTTCATATTGACACCTAATTTATTTTTCTCAAATATTTTCTTCCTCGTTAACTGTTATATTAATATTCCCTTCATCAGGAATATCATTGACTCGGTAAGCTATTCTAGTTTCTAGTGAATCTGTTAATTAGCTATTTTATTACATGTTGGCACGCCACGGTGACAATTAAAATATCGATTAATTGAAAAGATCTCTCACTTAATAAATGGCGCCTACTTGGATTGACTCAGTAATACTTGTTTTCCTCCTCATTTGCTGTTTATTATTGTTTTAGTTTAAAAATTTCTTAATGCAGTAAATCAATACGTGTCAACAAATCAGATTTAAATTATGGAAAAATATATTTTACAATGCCTTTTGGTGAAATTTTTTTCCCCCAAGCTTGTTTTGTGGATAATTTAAGGAATAATATGGCACTAAAATAACAATAGATCAGCCAAAAATAAGCCAACATCGCTAACAATATGACGCCAAATTGGCTATAAACTGAGAGGCACTCTTAAGTATAGATCACATATAGATTTTGCACTTGAAATACAAATATATAACATCATTAAGATTATTTTTTAAAAATTAATTTTATAGAATGGAAATAAGCAACTCTTATTCCTAATTCCAGATTAAGTAGAATATTAAAGGTTTATATTGAACAATTTTCATTGGTTTTTAGCAAAATCACAAAGCATATGTATATTTTTACAAAAAAATAAATTAGAATTCAAGCAATAAATGGATGTGTTTGACATAAAGACGTAGTTGAAATTAAAGATGATATATTTCATTTGCTTTTAATGCATTCCTATGTCCAGTGCCTTACTGTGGAAACTAATATCAATATATATATATATATAATCAATGGAATCATTGCTGAAAGGTTATTATTTTAATATTTTTGGATATTTATTATTTATTTTTGATAGTTTGGATATTTTTGGAAATCAATTTTTGACACTTAATTTCCTTTGTTCAATTTAGAGTCAAATATTAATTATACTTATTTTGATATCACTTAACACATATATTGGTTGTTATGTTTATATATCCAAGGATTCAAAAAAATAGTAAATTTACTATCAATGCATTGATAATTATTCATATATTCATATTAAACAAATCATAAAACATAGCAAATATATTTAGGAAATCAATTTTAATTCGATAACTTGTACTTATTAAAAATTCATTACTTAATTCATAAAATTTTTATAAAATATTTTAATAAGAACATCATGACTATAGTAATAATTTCAAATTAAATTATTAATTGAGTAAAATAAAAAATATCCTTTTTGAATCATCTCAATAAAAATTTAGTGTGTGATTGGTTTTAGGGCATATAATAATACTTCTAAAATTCTTTTATCACGATTTTCATTATTAGAAAATTATTCCTTAATTGTATATAGGAATAATAATTTACGAAAATTTTAATCTCAGTATTTGTAAATAATAGTAAGCATCAGCGTTACATATATTTTTATAAAATGAAATATTTTTATGACTATATTTTAAAAAATTAAATTTAAGAAATTTTAGGAAAAATTTTCAAAGAAATTAAATTTTAGGATTTTAAGGCACGATGAGGTTGAAATTAATATCACGCGCTACGAGTTGAAGTACTTATTATTAATCAACAGGAATTCGATAAATAAATTTCTTAGCAGATTCGGCGTATTTGTCATGATACACCAATAATAAGCTTGTTGCTTACAAGAAATCGCTTCAAGGCCTGCTTGTTTTTGGTTGATGAGTTTCTCTTTCTAACAGAAAAGAAAGCTCCTTGATTTACGCTACCACGATCTTCGATTTTCTAAACGCCTAAGCAAATTAATCGATTAATCACTTGGTCTATGTAATCGATTCATTCCCAGTCACATGGACTGAAACAAACAATATAAAAGAATGAACAAGGACTGCTACGAAAAAGAGAGTAAGAGAAGGTAAAAGAGGAAAAGAATGAGGGAGAGTAGAACATAATAAAATAAATAAAGGTAAGGTTCTCTCACTTTGCCAAAGAACAAGTCTCAAATAAATAAATAAATAAATAAAAATGTGGGAGAAAGAAAGATTCGTTGGAAAAAAGTGGCAACACTAAGAAAAGAAACTCAATGACACGAAACCCGGGTGCAGGAAGGGCCACGGTTAAAGACCATAGGCCTAGTGTCGAGGTGTAGAGTGAGGAAAAAAAACTTTTCTTTCAATGGAGCGAGGAAAAATTTCCAGTTTTCTTCAACTTCTTTTACCGCACTCTTTTTCCTACTTTTTCTGAAACGGTTCATCTTATTGTCTCTAACTACAGCATCTCTCAGACAAATAGAAAAAATATAATCTTCTGTACCTTTTAGACGATGTATATATTTTGGTATTCTTTTCCTTTTTAATGTCTGATGCCATGGATTTGACAGTAAATCGGTGGAATTTTTAAATCGGATATCTTATATCTGGATTTTTTCCATTGGTGTAGGACATTATATACTTCGCTGTTGTTAAAATGCTATGGATTTAAAATGAATTAATCTTTCATTTATTGAACAATCAAGTTCACTTCATTTTAGTGGTCCAAACACACGCTTCCGAATTGACAATCACCGATTTGATCTTAACTTCTGCAGAGGGGAGATTTGTGTTACGTTCTTTTCTGGTTGCTTATCTGCAAGAGTGGTTATTTGGGAATATCCAGATTCCCCTGCAACACTGATTCCAGCCCATTATCTAAGAAATGTTATTGGAAATTTATTCAATAATCGTTACAATTAATCTTAGAAGCCACATCATGTCGAACTATGAAGGAATTTTTAAAAAAGTTTTCGTTACTCAAATCTTAAAGAAAATTTGTCAGATCTTATGAAAGTGAATATAGTGTCAAATTTCAATATTTTTTATATTATAATAATATTATTTTTGAAAAAGTAAAATGTATTTTTAGACAAATTGAAACAAGATAAAATTTTCAGTTTTAATGAATTTTAACTCAATAATCAATTGCCTTAATATTTTGAGTGTTATCTGAAAATAAAAAATCTTGGCCAAAGTAAATCATTGTGATAAAAGGAAGAGAACTTACTTCTCCAAAATTTGTTTTACAATGTAATAATCTAAAAGAAAAAAGATTTAATTTTTTTTTACAAAATTTTAGTTTATATTATTTTATTCATTTAAGTATCCTTAATTTACAATTACAAAAATTAAAAATTTGCCATACAAATTCTCTAAAAATGGTCTTAGATGAGAATATTGGTAAAAGATAAATGTATATCAAGGAAATTGAATTAATTTTACAATAACTAATATTTTTCAAAGTTTACAGTGCATTTACAAATAGACGACATAGTGTATGAATAACAATTCCGAGTATTTTTGGTAGTTCTTATGTGTAAAAACATAAGAAGTACTTACGTTTTTAATATACGATGTGTGTTATCAAAACTTTTTTTTGATTAGAAATAACCATGTGACACACTCTATAAGGTAAACAAGAAATTTCCTGCAGTTTTCACTTTGCTATTGAATGAAGTGAGTATACAAATTAATGCAAAACATGGTTGAGATACCAATCAATCAAGAATAGGAATATCAGTCGTTTTAAAAGCAGGTCCACCGCGTACATTCATCAATCCTAACTCTTACAGTAGCGAGTAATGGAGGTGTCGGGATAGCTCATTCGGTGTTGTTTGCTTTACGACTACAAAATTAAGTTATCAGCTGTGGCATCTAGTTGCCAAGTGTGTCAAGCGTTTGAGGATAGTGCTGTGAATGAACGTGCTACAAGACATTGGTTTCGCAAATTCAAGTCTGGAAATTTGTCCATCTGTGATGAAGCTGATGTCTGGTGGACTAGTCGATAAGTGGTTTATTATGAACTGCTTTCAACGGGCCAAATGGTCATTGTAGTTTTGTAATCGCAGCAACTGGCATCGTACACTACTGGACATTAAAATTGCTACACCAAGAAGAAATGCAGATAACAAAATGATATTTATTGGACAAATATATTATACTAGAAATAACAAGTGATTAAATTTTCAAAAAATTTGGCTGGATAGATCCTGAGAAATCAGTACCCAGAACAACCACCTCTGGCAGTAATAACAGCAGTTATACGCCTGGGCATTGAGTCAAACAGAGATTGGATTGCATGTACAGGTACAGATGCCCATGAAGCTTCAACACGATGCCACAGTTCATCAACCGTAGTGACTGGCGTTTGGTGACGAGCAAGTCGCCCGGCAACCATTGACCAGACGTTTTCTATTGGTGAAAGATCTGGAGAACGTGCTGGCCAGGCAACAGTCGAACATGTTCCGTATCAAGGATGGTCCGTACAATACCGGCAACATGCGGTCGGGCATTATCCTGCTGAAACGTAGGTTTTCGCAGGGTTCGAATAAAGGGTAGAGCCACGGGTCCTAACACACCAGAAATGTAACGCGCACTGTTCAAAGCACCGTCAATGCGAACAAGAGGTGACCGAGACGTGTATCCAATGGCACCCCATACCATCACGCCAGGTGAGGGGCCAGTATGACGATGACGAATGCACGATGCCGCCAAACACGGATGCGACCATCATGATGCTGTACAAGGAACTTGGATTCATCTGAAAAGATGACATCTTGCCATTCGTGCGCCCAGGTTCGTCGTTGATCACACCATTGAAGGTGCTCTTGTCTATGACGCAGCGTCAAGGGAAGCTGCAGGCATGGTCTCCGAGCTGAGAGTCCATGCTGCTGCAAACGTCGTCGAATTGTTCGTGCAGACACTTGTTGCCTTCCAAACGACCCCATTTCTTGACTCACGGCTCGTGACGTGGTTGCACGATCCATTACGGCCATGCGGATAATATGCCTGTCCTTTCGGCTGCTAATGATAGATGGCCGTTGAGATCTTGCATGGCATTCCGTATTATCGTCCTGAACATATCGATTCCATATTCTGCTAACAGTCATTGGATCTCGACCGACTCAAGCAGCAATATGGCGATAAGATAAACCGCAATCCCGGTACGCTACAATTCGACCTTTATCAAAGTCAGAAACGTGCTGGTACGCATTTCTCCTTCTTACACAAAGCATCACAACAACTTTTCACCAGGCAACAACGTTCAATTGCCATTTGTGTATGAGGATCCGGCTGAACAATTTCCTTATTTAAACACAATATAGGTGTCGCTACTGGCGCCTGTTTTGTCTGAATCCGCTGAAAAGCTAATCATTTACATATCACAGCACCTTCTTCCTTTCGTATAAATTTCACGTCTGTAGCATGTCGCCTTCTTGGTGTAGCAATTTTAATGACCAGTAGTGTAGTAGAAAAACCGGCACTGGTTAATCGCAATTATAAACTTTCTCCTTGAATATAGGGACTTAATAATTCCAGAGGAATAGGAGGATAATGATGCCCGTGACGGTGATAGACTTCACCTGGAAGATGATGAGCCATAAAATCCGCATACTCCATCTCTCTCATATTCTACATTTAGACATTTTTCTCTTTACCTGTAACATTTCGCCTGTTTTTCATCTCCTTGTATATAGTTCATTATCAATTGTTTGCTATTTTATCACAATCATTCCAGCGCTCTTATTTAATTACTTAATCACAATTATTATCATCATGTTGTATTGACTTATTTTAATGCATTATGTATAACCTACCTAAACTTTTTTGTATACATAGCTTAGAATTTCATATGACCTAACTTACCTTGAGCCGATACACCCAACTACCAAATCAATATACTAAAGGCATTAATTATTCATTAATCATTATTACCTCATCAATTTGCAATAAGTGCGGGTATATGTATTCCATTCTGTTTCATCATTCTTAATTTCCTTTTGTTTTTCCATTTATTTTCTTTATTTCTTATATGCATGCAATTTGGTTTGTATTTTATATGTCTGCCTTACCACATCCTGCCATGCATCTTTTCATACACCTATTTTGAATGCTTCTTACGTGTCCCCATGTTAACTTTCAATTGCAATCCAATTTGTGTAAAATAGTATACTTTACTACCCTCTTTACTGTGTAAATGTAATAATTTTCAGTGTCTCCATATGATTGGAAGCATAATTGTATAGTCTTGTATGTACTGTGTTCCGTTTTCTTTTCTCTCCAGCGGGTCCATCAAATCTGGTAAAACTCTTTCAAGGTTAGGTACAGGGACCTCTGCTGGTGTTTACTTTACAACCTCTTATTTTTCACAAACAATCCTTTAGATGAAAATCCTTCACCAATAATGCAAACTTGCCACAAGCACACACAGACTTCTTTTCATCCAAAACTCCAGTCTTAGTGCAAGGGGATTGTACAATTGAAAACACGTTGGCAGAAGGTGCTGGATTGCAATGGTGATTACTTTGAGAACTAACAATAAGCTGCATTTTTTGTAGGTCATTTTATTAATGATATTATTATATGATTATTAAAAATGGCGAGAGTTCTCTTGTTTTCTTTGTAAAACCAACATTACATATATACATTATGTAGTTAATTTTAAGCAGAAACACAAAAGTGCATTTTTGCACATGTTTAATTTGCATTGAAGAAATTTTATGCATAAAATTTATAATCTAAATAATGTCTATAAAATCGATAGAGTACATTCGAAACACGGCTCAGGAAAGTAAACAAGAGATCATAAATTATAAGCAAAAACAATTTTAATATAAACTCAAAAAATACACACAATATTAACAATTTGATATGAATTCAAAATTATGAATTATATTCAAGAAATCTATTGGAACTTATAGTTCCATCGAAAAAAAAAGTTGGGATAACTTCCTTCCTCAATCGAAAAAAAATCTAAAGTGTGATTAAATCATACATAATAGTAAGTGACAGAGAGCGCCCTCTATTCAAACTTTTTTTGTCAGCATTAACGAATAATGCACATAAATTTACTTAATGCACGTCGTGTAACTACACGTAAACCATGTTTAACCCATTATTCCCACTCATTCAACTTGTCTTAAAAACTCTGCTGTTAATTACAACATCTTAACTTATCTTTTTGTACATCAAATTCATGAACAGTTAGAGTTTTTATCATAAAAATAATTAGTTTTTATAATTTAAAAATTTTAAATTATTCAATGCACATGTGATACAAATAAAGCATTCAATTTTAAAAATTAGTTATAAATTATATTTTCCGTAAAGAAATTAATTGTAAATCCTTATTTTTTATAATAGTAGAGAAAATAAAAGGTTTTTAATCTCATAAAATAAATTATACGTTATATTTTAAAAAATTTTAAATATATCTACAAAATATCGTTAATTATTAATTGAGCATAAATTAACAACATCAAAGCAAAAAAAAAAAAAAAAAAAAAAAAAACTCTAATTTACTATTTTAAGACTTAAATGCAATGAATTGAATATTCGAAATCACAAATTTGATAAACCTGATTTCTTTAAGCAAGTACAAAATTTAACTTTATAGTATTTTAGTAAACTATTATTTAAGCCAAATTTATTAGTTTTATAAAACAATGTTTCCCTTATCAGCTTTTTAAAATTTATCTAAGAAAGTAGTACTAAAACAAAGATGCAACTTTAAAAGAACTTAAATGCATAAAATACGATCTAAAAATATAATTATTATATCACTAAATATTTATACAGTCAAATCTCACTTTATTTAAGAATGCTTTCTGGTAATTATATAATTAAACACAACAGTATTGTAAGAAATTAAATATTTTTAACATTTAATGTTGAAATCCTACATTAAATTCTTGTATTTATACATTAGAACTCTAATTATCCGAATCGATTATTCCTGGGCCACATTCGGATAATTGATTTTTTCGAAAACTGATCTATTTTAATTAATAATTTTAAGTTAAAAAGGAGAAAAAAATCTATATATTTTTAAAGAAAAAGAACATTTAATCAATTAAATGAAACGGAAGGAATTTTACATGTCAAGATATTTAAAAAATGATGTACATTAATGCAGTATGCGTGTACAGCTGTGTAAGTGAAAGTCATATTGCTTATTGAGCATTTTGGTTCTAGTAAGCTGTCTCATTGCTTTTATCCTTTTTGGGGCAGCCTAAACACGCATCTGCTTGACAGAATTTTCATGTAGTCTCACTCGAGCTAATGCTCTATCCACTTCAAAGCAATTCCAAAGGAGATAAATGCTTCGCTAGCTTGTGATTTCGTGTCTGCTTCAACTTGGACATTAAGGTCATCTTCTTAATCAACCCTTTAAATAAGTTAAACACCATTTGCAATTTGAAACCTATTGTCTCACTCCTAATACATTCTCCTATATCCATGAACTTTCAAATGAATGCTTTGAATCTCTCAGGTGACGCATCATTCTCATCATCTCCCTTCTATTACCTTTTCTTTTCTCGAGATATTTCTTTTTTTTTCTTATTTTCTTCTCTTTTTCAGTATAATTTATTTTTCTGAAATTCTGAAAGCGATTCGGATAAATAGAGTTCAATTGTATTTTTCTTTAATTTCGGAGCAGTTTTCCATTACTTTTCTTTTTATAATCGTGAATTTAATTTTGGCTGTTCGCCCTACAGCCTTTCAATTAATGTGATCTAAAAGTTTGATCAGATAATCAAACACGAAAGTTTGAAAAATAGTACCTCCAGCTCTGGTGTTTATTACATCTCATCTACCTCTGTGAAAACTCTCAGGAATAGTCTGCAGGTAATTCTTCAAATACATCCTTCATGATCACATGCAACTGAGAACCTAACTTATAGCATGTAAGAATCTCGAATCCCATTATAAAGCATACATAGATTATAATATAGCGATTCTTTCAATATTGATCATAGATTTTCTCAACTTGCCTTTGAGATTTTAAACCAGTTTTTCATAATAGACCATGCTGTAGATGAAACAATACAGATCGAACCAGTAAAAACCACACCAATACCTATGATACATTATGTTGTTTCAGTACAAACTAATTGCATAAAATCAAATATGAGCCTACATCTCGAATCTCATGCGACATTAAAAAATATCAATAAAACTTTTATTCCAATGGCATATTATAGATAGTTACAGCAAAATAAATAAAAAGGATAGAACAATATAACACAGAAAGATACTGCAACAGAGTCTATTAATCTAACATGTCTTTAGCTTCCCAATAGCGCTCAGTTAGAGACGTCTTACGAAGTGCAGTCAGCGAAGAAGATACGCTGCGTCCATGACCTCACCAATATTGCAAAGAGTGCAGACCGGAGAATGGACGATAACAAATCCATTTAGATGTTTCCGCAGACAGTCGTGCCCGATGACAAGATATCAATAAAACTATATATCCAGTTTTCTTTTTGAATAACAATATATTTTTCAGGTGCCTATCTACGTATTTTTGAGAATAATTCTGCAACAGATGCGTAGATTTAAAATTATTTTCCTGTTGTTTTCTTTTGAAAATAATCATTGGGCTATTAAAACAAATGCAAAAAAGTGTCAATTTACTCTTTCTCGAGACACTAAGTAAACAAGGAAAAAATTCATATAACCGAGAAAAGAGAGGGAGGTAAGCGAAAAAAAAAATGTTTCGTTTGTAAGGTAGGTAAGGTTAAGAGGAATTTTTCGACGTCATCACTCTTGGCTGTCGTTGCCTGGAAAACGAGCCAAGAAGAAGGGAAACAAAAGGAAAGGTGCAGTTTTCTTGTTGATGAGTGGCACATAGTCTACGTCGCTGTCTGGAGAGAATTATTGTTCAGCAAGCTAACTCGACTGGGCGGAAGGGATGCAAGGACAAAGAATTTTTTGTTCCACAACTCAGGAAGAAAGAAAAATTGCTTTGAGAAATGACACAGAAAGAAAAATACTTCGTATTTAAGCTGAAATATCCTTATGGAAGCTTTATCTTAGGCTTAAAAGCCTCAAATCAACCCTTTTCTAGTTAGCCTGTTTGTTATGATGAGGAAATTAAGCGGAAAGAATTTATTCCCATGTTTAACAGAACAAATTGGCTGTTTGTCGAATAAAATACTAAACTTAGGAATTGGGTAAAGTCATTATATAAATATATTTCATCTAGAAACAAACCAATACAACAAGGTACATTGAAACCGTTTCATTATCTGAAAAAGTGAGTTTACTCAGCTGATGAAAACTGTCTATCCACATAAAAGTAATCTTGTTCTACAATATTTTTTTAGTTTTGATGCTGGAACCTGAAGCTAGTAGCTTAAACATAAAACTTCTTCTAAGTCCTCATTAAACATGGAATCATCATTTCATTTTTTTCAAGTATATTTGTAAGACAATGAAACAAAAACGATGAATACGAACAATAACCAAAGGTATGATACATTTTGCATTTGCTCCCCGGTTGCGTTTAAGAAATAAAATAATTACAAAATCAAAAAATACAGATTGTAAGCAATGTGATAGCAACTATGGGATATGAGGACCCACATTGATACATAGAAAAGAATTCTAAGTTTTGCGTCAAGTCGGTTGCTATTAATTAATTTGAATACTAGATAGACACAGAATGGTTAAAATACAAATATATTTCTAAAAACATTGGTTTATATAATTTAAAATTGCAGTTATCGAAATAATATACTAACAGAAAAAAACAGCATAATGCCATACAATTATATATTTTTCTGAAATCTCAGAAATATATATCAGAACATTGAAATTCAAAATAAAAGTCTTTTTCAAACAAACTAATCACTCATGCGCAATTTAGGCATTTATTTTAATCAGCTCTCAAAAGTTCAGTTGTAAATTAATTGCTTTGTTTATCATTATTCACTACTCATTTAAATATGTTCAAATATTAAAATTTCAATCTATATATTTAAGTCATTAGATAATTCCTAGCATGATGATGTGAGTTTGGAATATTCCAATATTAATCCAGTATTTACTGAATATGCAGTATTTATATAGTGAATAAGTTTGGTATTCACTAAATATATATATATATACTGCATAATGAATATTAATAAGTGTTCAGAAAGATCAAATTCTAAAAATTATATAAAGCAATTTTTACAAATAATAAATAAAGTAGTATATATATATATATATATATATATATATATATATATATATATATATATATATATATATATATATATTAATAATATTTTTCACCTAAAATTTAAATACAGAACCACTACGCGAGAAACATAGTTGCTGTTTATGATTTATTACCAAGAATCATTTTTCTCACATAAAACAATTTAAGATATCTAATGTGAAAACAATCAAATTTCTATATTGTAAACCCTCTTTAGAATTATATACCTTCCTTTTCTTTCACTGTAACTAGACTGTTGGCACTACAATGCAACATTCTGAAAGAAACGTACTAATCAAGTGAAATAATTTACACCATGCCTATGCGGCGATGATATGTGCAACCATTAGCATTGAAACACATACGTATAGGACATGCAACTGTAATGCCACCTGCAAACGCTCTATAAAGAGAGAAGTGATTGACAATTTAGAATATGGAAACTGTTTACCAGAGCGATTTTTTTGTGTAAGCCTCATAGTTATGTTTCATAGTGTCTTTCGATCAAGTTTTCTGAGTTTAACCAAGGAAGTATAGTTACTTATATGGATTTTGAATTAACCTTTAGAAAAATAGGTTATCATGTTGGACAAAATCATGCAATTGTGACGAGGATTTGTAATTGCTAGAAACAGAAGAGTATTGATGACCCATGGGGCTGATCATACCCACCTAGTAGCGCAATTGCCCGTAATGACTGGCATATTGTGCGCATGTTATAAGCGTACATCGTTCAGAAACACATGAACTGCAGTACAACAGGTTCCTTCTGTTATTCATCATTCGGTGTCCACTTATACCATTGGACGTCATTTGCTGCTAATGGAAATGTCCACAAGGAACTCTTTACTTTGTTTATCGGTGACTCAAAACCGCAAACATTTGCGTCACTAATGATGTTATTAACGAGAGACATCGCCAATAAGAGGCAAAAAAAATTGTCATATCTAATGAATGTTGCGTCTGCCAGCAACATAATGACGAACGGATTCAAGTCTAGAGACATAGTGAAAATCTTCAAAACTGTTGCGTTATGCATCACCATACTGTACATACATGAGTATTGTGGTTTGAAGTGGTATTGGATATCATCCATACCTCCCTTTAGTATCCATTGAAGAAACACGGAATAGTCAGCACTTCATCTTAAGATGTTGGAGAGCTCTTGCTTCTCTAATACCTTCAGGGCTTACCTTTCAGTTTTTTATATTTATATAAAATATATAATACATAATATCACAAAGTATGAAATGTTCAAGAATTTTACTTTACCTATCAGATTGAATTTTTTTCTTGGCTTACTTGTTCCCATACTCTTTCTTCCATCAAAATCTTATGGTCCATGCTTTCTCTTTTATTACAAAGAGAAAGCAGTTGATGCCTCTTGAAGGACTCTTCTGACCTCATGTATCCCCAGAGATCTACCTAGATCTATAGGGGTCTCCTACTTCAGGTTACTTACTGGGCATGATTTTCTACAGAAACATCTATATCACATAGGGCTTGTGGATTCACCCAACTGCATTTTATGTAGGGAACATGTTGACATGGATGGCGAGCATCTTTGGAAATGTTCTGCCCTCCAGGAAGCCCGCTCTTCTTCACATTTTAAGACGCTCTCCACTCCTGGAGATATTTCTTTTCTTTATTGGACTGCAAGACTTATTATGATCGAAAAAGCCAACATAAGGATGTAATTTTAAAAAAATGCTTGCATAACAAATGACCGGGATGTACCAGCTCAATCTTGGTAACGTGTGGAAGCTGGATGGACTATGATCGATGAGAATACATTCAAAGCTTTATCGATTCCATACCATGTTGTGTGGTAACTGTGATAGCCAACAATACCGTATACATTAATATCATTTTGTCATCATTCATTTCTGTGATTACCATAATATAGTATTTGTATAACATCATTTGTCAAATAGTTCTGTGGTGCAACTAGTCTTTAAAGTTCACCCAAAATGCAACACAATGTATAAATTGCCTA
The DNA here is from genome assembly GCA_030067965.1 of Latrodectus elegans. Lineage (NCBI taxonomy): Eukaryota > Metazoa > Arthropoda > Arachnida > Araneae > Theridiidae > Latrodectus > Latrodectus elegans. Next base: position 31,307,387 of record CM057818.1, on the reverse strand, counting down.
ATAGAAGTTTATTGGAAATAATTGTAAATATGCATTTATCTGCGAACCATTTAACATACTACAATATTAAATGCAACAGAATATAAATCTTAGTATCAGAATATATATTTATTGCAACATTTATTGTGCAATAAAATGCTCTCTTAATCTACTCCAACTTTTATTCAATTTTTAAATAACTATGTTAAGATACATAATTTTTTATGCAAATAACATACCTTTTTACATGATATATGATATCTAAAATACAATAAATAAATGAAGTTCTCTTCTTCAACTTATCATGATAAGCATTTGGTTTGAATATTTGCCAATAATGTATTTAAAACCCCACACCAATAACAAATTTCATTATTTTTGAGACATATGTAATATGCGTGTGCATACATCTAACATGAATTTTCTTTCAGTGAAAGATTATAGCTTCTGAAAGGAAAATTATTAAAAGAAAACAATGTTTGTAAATTTATTGACGAGACAATTTCCTGTTGTGGTTTTTAATGTTATTAGAAATCCATATATTTGTTTTATGCAGCTCAATTAGGCTTTTCATCAGAATCTGGTGTTTATCATATTTATTAATAGCAATTTAGCAAAAATCTTCTTTGTTAACAGCTTTTTTGCATTAGCGTTTGTGATGATGAGTCGAGCAAATCATTCGCATTGAAGCGTTTGTGCACATCTGAGAAACAGTATTGACACCTGCAGGTTCTGCATAAAAGAAAAAGAGATTGCCGATATGAAGAACAGTGCCTTTACAGACGAATCTTACTTCATCCAGCAGCACCATGATAGACAGACGGGTTAGAAATACCGAGTGAAAGAATGACGAACTTTTCTGTTATGCATCGCTACATTGGTCCTGAACATGGTATCATGGTTTGGGGTAGTATTTTATTTTCTGCTGCATCCCTCCTGTATGCAATGCCAGTACTAAACAGCTAGCTCTACATCTCTGAGTTGTTTGAGACCATGGCTCTTTTACACTATCAGCACTTGCCAACAACCATTTTCCAGCAAAATAACGCACGATCAAAAATGTCAAGCAGAGTTCAAGAACTATTCTTTTATCCATATCAGATTGAATTCCTCTTTTGGTGTGCTTTTTTTCCCTGATCTATCATGAATGGAAAACACGATCCACATTTGGACCACAATTATACAGGAATACACCCCATCTGCAACGTCAAGTCATTTTTGGCAATATATAGAAACCGGGTGAACTACTATACCCCAAAGATTCATCCAACGATTTTGATTCTATGCTGGGACGTGTTAAATTGCAAATTCAATCATTTGATTTTTGTATAGCTTATTTTTTGCCGAACAAATTTTGTTGTGATGATATTGGAGGTTTGTGAATCAGAATATTTACATTTATATTTTTATAAAGATATTGTTCAGTTGATATATTGCTTTTCAGGTTTTCGTATTCCATTAAGGCTAATTCAATATAGTTAGAGTGGATTCCGAATTTCTACAAACGTCCGCATGAAGAATATTGTGTCAAACCTACAAATTGCTAAATTGAAAGTCAGAGCGCTGAAACATGAACAGATCATTCGCTATATACTCGCTTTTTAGATTGAGAAATTGCTTTTGATTAAATTGAGCATAATTTTTATAATGTTTTCATAGTTTTTTTTTAAAGATAGGTCATATAACAAGTTTTAAAATTATAAAATTAACTTGCGGGAATCTCTATTGTTTTATTTGTATTCATCGAACAAATTAGAATACAAAATTTCCATTACTGTAATTTTATAATCTTGAAAATTCCACTGTGTTTTTTATCTTCATGTTGCAATCTAATGTTTATTTAACGTATCCCTAAATTTATTTCCATGATAATATTCTCTAAATTTTATAAGAAAATATAACTTGCTTGTTTTCATACGAATCTAGTCTATGTTCTTGACTTAATAAAAATAATTTATCTGGTAGTATATAAGATATGCTTAATTATTGAAACTATGTAATATGAAATTTTGTGTTTAAGCTTGTTTATTTAAAAACAATGTATGAATTTAAAAGGATTTACTAGGAAAAAGTTATTTAAACCATTAATTTTTCAATATGCTTCTCTAGAACATTTAAATCTTCATAATAATCTCTAAAAGTTAAGTCATGCAAAATCATGTTATGTCAAAATTATTCTCACATAATTTCCCAATTTCTACAAATTCAGATTGTTTTTGTTCCCGAAATTTAAAACTACCGTAAAAGATAAGAAAGATAAGTTAATAATTTCCAATATCACTTTTGATACGTGATTTGGAAAAACATTGTTTTATATACATATATATATATATATATATATATATATATATATATATATATATATATATATATATATATATATATATATATATATATATATATGTATATGTATACATATATACGTACATATATATATATATATATATATATATATACATATATATATATATATATATATATATATATATATATATATATATATACATATATATATATATATATATGTATGTATGTATACATACATACGTACATATATATATATATATATATACATACATACATATATATATACATATATATATATATATATATATATATTTTCCTATGCCTTTGAATGTAAGAAAGTAAATGCCAATATGCATATCAGCAAATGCATTATATGTTTATCAGAATAGATTGCTTTTACTAGTTAGATAAACGAACAGGTTCTCCGTTTGGTTACTTAAGAAATCTTCAGGACATTTTTCTTTAAATATAACTATTTTTGTATAGTTCATTTTTTTTTAATTTCAATAGGAATTTTGCCTTAAATTTCACATAATTTTTTATTCTTTGTTTATTTTTAATAAACCCAGATAAAATAAAACCTAAGATTATGAAATTTAAAATATTCAAATATTTTCTTAATGAAAACCCAAAGTTAACTTCTATTAATGTTTATAGTAACATATTAATGTATGCATATATCAAATCAATGATTTCAACAGGAATGTCAAAATTCATATTATTTGTCACATCAATATGATTGACATTTATGAATATATAAATAAATAGTAAATCTTCTTTTTTTTATCTGAGATAGCAGTGTATCTTTGCTGAATTTTCAAAATGTTCGACAATATTTTTACTTTAATTTCTATTTTTAAATTCTGTCTTTCTCTCTCTCTCTCTCTCAGAGATTGATTAACATTATTGTACAATTTACGTAGAAAATTATTTATGTTATTTATTCATTAATTTTCATGATAGTTGCATCAAATTATTTAAATGTTTTTATGTAATAAATACTGATTATTTTCTACAAACATTGGTTGACAATGTCTAAGAAATGGCTGTAATAATGGTGAATAAGCTATAAATTTGATATTAGAGATTAGTATCCACATGATATTCATGATATCAATGATGAAATATTAAACTACAATTAATTAATAAGCATATACATATAAATTAGAGAGAGTAATGGTTTCGAGTTTGACAGAAACCGAGGTTTTATTTTCATGACATATCAAAGCTTTTCTCAGCAATAATTGTCATTTTTTCGTGCCGTCCTTATATATTATTTCTTACAGTAATCCGCAAAGGAGATTAATTATCCTGGTGAAAGAGTGTAAGTGTGTGATAATCATTGATTTATTTGTCTTTATGTATTGTTTATTAGTTTTTTTTTCCTGAGGCAAATAATGTGGTTTTGAATTCAAATATTTTAATACTGATTTATGTATAAAAAATAAATTTCAATAAAAATTATTTTTAAATGAAAGCGCAACACTGCATTTTGATTAGGTGAATAAAATATTACCTATCATGCTAGAATAAACACTACAGTTATTAGTATTAAATTTATTTGATTATATATATAAATTAATTTGTTATAACAGTGCTTGATAGATTAAAAAAAATATTTTAATAAAGCAAATAATAAGGTTAATGTCTCTTTCATTCTGATGAATTAATTCTTTTTTAATCTATCTCTTGAGAGAGTAATCTGCACATCACCAGGCAAAAAAGTATTCTGCCTCGTTAATTATCGCCCAGAGAAGAATAATTGCCGATAATATATATCCTATTTCTCAGAAGAATAGAAATCTATCTTTCCATCGCTTCAGTGGAGGAAAGTAATATTCCCTTCTCAAAATATATAAATAATAAATCTTACATCACTTTTCCGTTGAATAAAAAGGCTCCGAAGCGGAATAAAAATGTCCCGTCGCTGAATTCGTCGCCCGAAAATGTTTCCATCTGCTGGAGTGACGATTAAATGACAGTTTTCTGGTACTGGAGACGAAAAATTGGCTTTCTTTTTTCTCAATCTCCGTCCACTCCGTCCCTCCCCAGTAAAGAGCTTTTTCGCTTTCTTTTCTCGCCAAGCCTTTTGTTACTGTAAGAAGATACAAGAAGCTAGGTAGGGATTTTTAATGCTTACCTTTCTTCCTTCAAAGATTTTCACGCAACATTTTTAATCCGGGAAAATCGTAAATAATATATATTCCTACAAATACTGCCGGCATATACCTCTAAGTAATCCCATTTCCTTCCACTAAGTGCATTGTCCGAAAAACTAAAATGAAGCAGTTGCTTTTAGAGTACTCAAAATACATTAGGATACCCTTACTCGGAAGAATTAGCTTTGAGTTCTATTTTGGATTAACCCTGTTCGTATAAATTTTGCGAAACTGATCGACTGGTTTGAAAACAAGTCTAACTAGACATGCCTTATTTTTTTAAAAGATATTTCAGAAGAATTGAAATAAGAAGATTAAAAAGTTATTGAGAGATATTTAAGTAAAATGCGTAAATATTAAAAAGGTATTAATTTTTATTTTTTAAAACTCCAGAAGTTCATTGTTTTGATTAGCAGTTATGAAGAATTGCTTAGCGGTACTCAGTTACACAGACATAATTTTTTTCCAATAAAGTAATAAGTAATAAGTTTTCAACCAATAAAGTAATAAGTTTTCAACCAAAAAATATCAGCACAACAAATACTTAATCTTAAATTGTACCAGTTTTAATATTACAGTAATGCTCACATACATTTTCCGTAATATTTCCATTATTTGAATCTGGAACAAAATATATACAGTAAGGTTAATAACTACTAAACATGTAATGAATGGATTTATTAGAAATATATTATATATTCAATAATATTTTAATTAGAGAGAGAGAGAGAGAGAGCAATACATTTACAAAACTTTTAAAATTCTGGTTAACAATTCCATAAAAATAATTACCTAGTGACTGAAAGAGATTCATTTAAATTTTTTGTATTTACTGATTTCATAAAAAGTTAATTTTATAAGAAAAAAAGATATATTCCATAAAAAGTAAAGTCTAAAATCTATTCAAAGAGAGAGAGAGAGACAAATTTATTTACTGGCAACGTATTGCAACAAGATCCAATTTCACAAAATTTTATTAATAAGAAAAAAAAAACGTATTTGATGTGTGAGATTGCTAAATACTTCATATTTTAAAATTATTTATGTTTTCAAATTCCACTTTTCGGACAATATGTATGGAAGAGATTCCAAATTCGCAATTCCATCTTGCATTCACCAGTTTCTGGGTACATAACGATGTCTTCTGAACTGTTAATTGAATCGCTTTCCTAATTGTATATACTAATTTATCTTGCAAAAATAGTTGTTAAGGCACAATTATTTACACCAACAGAACTTCTTTTATCTTTAAGATGGATAAACATTTACTCTTCAGGCATTTTTACTCAATGATTTCTTCAACTCGGTTACTATGTTCGTGATTAAAGCATTTTAAAACCATTGCTTGGTAATAATACATCACATTTTAGTGGCAATGAATTCTCCTTATGACCGGTTATTTTCGTCATAAAATGGATGAAGAACATTAACAGAAACATAAATATTCTTACGCTAGAGATGGATTTCTTGCTAACAAAAATATAAGGAACAATTTCAGGAAAAATTAACATAAAAGTAGACTTAAAAACAAAATAATATGAAATATAGATACACTGAACTTTAAAAACAAATGAGACTTAAAAACAAAATAATATGAAATATAGATACACTGAACTTTAAAAACCAATGATTTGAATACGTCTGAAAAGATTGTATTCAGTAATAAAATTTTTCAGAAAAATGTTTTGCTGTTTGTGTGACACATTTTAGAAATAATTACGATATAAACAAAATCATTTGTGTTGAATTGGAGGATAGCAACAATCAATTGTTTGTTAAGGAGTAAAATTGACTCTAATTTCTAGTGTAAATACATATTATATTAAGTACATGAAATTTTTCTTTAATTCTTAGAAAACATTTAATCTCAGGGTCGATTTGCAAATCGTTGCATAACTTTAAAATTTTAGCAACAAAAATTACAAAAATCATATAAAAATAAGAAATTATGATTAAAGTCATTTGATGTCTTACTTCTATTGATGATTATTGAAATAAATTATTTTTGATAGTGATAACTCTTAATTTAATTTCAGTATTTTGGCTAGTTTTTTTTATTAAATATTATATATATATATATATATAATATATATATATATATATATATATATATATATATATATATATATATATATATATATATATATATATATATATATATATATAATATATATATAATATATATTAATCAATACACAGAAAAAAGGATTCCGTAAAAAAAAATTTAGTTCCAAAAATCGCCACTAGGGTGTTTTGTGGCGCTTTACAATGCATAAAATGTGAGAAAACGAAAATACTAACACATGCAATCGCAAAGTTAAATTTTTAATGTGTTTATTTATTACATTAACTCCCCCGGTGAGGAAGTAGACCACATTCAATGTAAGCTACGTTCTCAAAAATAACGCTGTGCATTCTGTGCACACAACGTTCTCAACAGCCTACGTAACATATCACGAGGAATATCCCACGCTGTCTTCACACCGCACGTTCCGGTAACGTGACAGGCATGGCCACTGGAGCTCATTTACTTCAGCTGAGATTATTTGTCGGAGCTGTCTACTACTTGCTTTCATACCCCTATTGCTGGCACTGTCATTGCACAACATTTGTATTTTTCTTTGAAACCCATGTCTTATGCTAATTCTCAATATTGTAAACTAAAGCAGCCCCGAAAATACCCTAGCGGCGACTTTTGGAGCAAAACTTTTTTTTCACGGAATTTTTTTTTTTCTTCATGTTTTGATTAGTCTAAATACATGTTACAATGCATACAATTTCATGTTTAGATTAGTTTGGTGTCATTATGGCTATTAGATCGCGCTACAGGGAGCTCCAAATACTGTCACTTTAAGAAAAATCACCCTGTATATATATATATATATATATATATATATATATATATATATATATATAATATATATATATATTATATATATGTGTATATGTTTATATATGTATATATGTTTATATGTATATATGTTTTAAATTTCTTAATAACTAATACAACAATGCAGTATTTCCTTTTCAAAATGCATAATAAAATTATAAAAGTTTAAATAAAACAAAAACTTTTTGTCCATAAGTTAATAAAATAAACATCATGCATTTAGTGAATTAAATCTAATACTAAATCGAATCTTGTATATGTAAGACATTATACATTTCATCTAGAACGAGTTTAGATACAGCCAAGGAGCGATTTGTGTTTGTGGCCGGCAGCACATATATTCAGCATTAGAATAATCGATTTATCGAATAGTTTATGTTGCAGAATGAAAAGTACATGTATACAGGTAACGAATATATATATATACTTTTTAAAAAGATGCTTAAGAAAATAGTTTATCTTTTTTTTTAATTTGGAAAGAGATTTTAGTATTAGTGACATAGCTATGAAAAATCGTAGAGATAATTAAAATTACTATTGAAGTTAACTTTTTCTCATATTTACACTTGAAAATAAAAACTTGTATATATTAATTGATAAATCGTAAAATATGCAGATGTGTTACAATTAAAAACTTATATTTATTAATAGTTAGTTGCAAACGTTGATGAAGTTGTTTGTTTTTTTATCAGTACCATATATAAATAAAAGCTATGAGATCAAAATTTCTTAAAAATTGTTTGAAAAAAAAGCCTAAATAAAGAAATTTGTTAAAAACTATTTAGCTTTTTTCTCGGTGATTATGATTTATTTAAATTTATAATATTAGAATGGATAAAATGTGATGTGCAAGTCAAGACAAATGTACAGTCTCATATCTCTAAAACATTTTATGTACTTAAAGTATATTATATCATAAAGTCATATTTACACATAAATTAATTTGATATGCGTCACTAAGCAATATTACTTAATTATAGTTGTTTAAATGAATGTTAAAATATGTTTGTTAAATATAAAACATTAGTTTATTGATTACATCAATGAATATTTAATAATTTATTGATGTAGCTTAAGTTTGCTTAAATAAACAATGGTAGTTTATTTAAGCTATTTTTACGTTGATTTTTTTACCTAAAGTTATATAACCAGTACAAGTTGATAACGACAGTCTATTCTTATAAAATCTTCGAATAATTAAATCAGTTTTAGTATTTGTAATTGTATATCAAACTTAAGTTACTCGATGATATCATTAGAGAATTTCTTGACCTTTATTAAATCTTTCTAAAGTTTGACGGTGTTTGTATATTAACAATTTTTTTAAATTATTACCGAAGATAAACATTATAAAAATTAAGCTACGAAAAATAAATTGGCAAATGAACGCTATTAAGATGTAAATCCATTGTTGATTCGAAACACGAACTCTATGCATCCCAACAAAGTACATAAACAAACATAAATGCGTACTAACAGACATAAATTTATATCTGGTGAACGTATAAATGAGTTAAACTTATTCATTTCTTTTAATTGTATGTAAGAAAAAATATTATAAAATGGAAAAAAATTATTGTTCAGGTTGCATTTATTTATTTAGAAAACTAAATTTGAATTTATGTTTACTTCAAACCAAAAATTACTTATTATAGTCATGAATCAAGTCTCTGATGTATGGCATGTTTATTAAGATTGCTTTAAATCATTTTTCTCCGCAACTTTATTTTGCCAATTTATTATAGTTAACTTTCTAAAAGATTCTGAATAATTTCAGACATTACTTTTTTATTCAAGTGAATAGTCAAAAATACTTTACTCAATCAATCATTGCTTAAACAATGAATTTTAAGCTGATCAGAATCATATCTTTTCTTCATTATAATCTACAAAGAATACATTTCATTGTTAATGATGATAAAATCTATAGCTTCAACGGTGTGTGCATATATACTTGACGATTTACCCACTGACAAATATGCATCAAAATATTTTAGCACTTACCAATGACAAATACATTTCTTCTGATTTCATATTCGTAGAGTGTTTCTATTTTACATTTAAAAATATCATTACTATCATAATTTTAAGCGTTTAATTTTCCTAGAGAAAAAACGTCTTCAATAGTTGCGCGTATAAGTTTGTTTTTCATAAATTACAACGAAATCATTTTTTTTTCACTTTTCTCAAAATTCAAACGTAAAATAAGAATATCAAAATATAAATTTTTTCAGAGATTTTCTCCGTCATTCTAGACAAATGACTACAGATTTCTGGAGGAAGAAAAAAAAAAAAGATCTTAAACGTTCTTTCGTTTTCAGGTATTTAGAATTCTCTTATATTTATTTATTTCTTTGATTTTTTTGTCTTTATCTTCCCGTTTCCCAGTCATCCCACTTATCCGCCCCATCAGTCTGTACAGAAGACGCTACGAGAAGTCACGAATGGCTGGGGTGGGGGGGGGGAATAAAATAAAACTTTCTATAAATCTACGAAGAAATAAAACTGGAAGTAAAAGAAAAACAGTACTTGGGAGGGGTGCAGAGGTAGCTGCGAATGAGGTCCTAAAAATATCTATAACTGGAAAAGAACGAAAAGAAGTATGAGCTAAAGAAAAAAAAATAAAAAAGGAACGAAAAGCATTGAAGAAACGGCCGTGAGGACTCTATGGTAAATGATGGGTGAAGATGAGTTGGGTGAAAACGGCTCAAACCTAACGATCACTATCACGATCTATTTCCTGAATGTGATAATTTTTTTACTATTTTTTTATTCGTGTGTGTGTGTATATATATATATCTATGTATATAGATATATATCCTGTGCTCTTTTATATCTCAACCTACTGCCTCAGGTTGCCTCTTTGTTTTTTTTTTTCCACCCACTGGTGCTGCTGTTTCATGGATAAGTACCGCGAAAATGACAGCCTTAATGTTCGATTAAAAAGAAACGATCCTTAGAACAGAAGAGGTATGTCCCTTTATTGACGATGCTTGCTTTGTTACAGCCGTCTCAGGAAACTGTTGGAAAGTCTTACCTGTGAAGGGATTTCTATTCTTTCCTCCCTCCCTCATCCTTTTGCTTGTTTGCAATCTTGAAAACAATAAAATGAAAATCCGGATCATTTCGAGAACATTATTCTTCAAACATGTTATCAACCTCAAAACATTCAATTTTCAGTTCGATATGGAAGGTCATAAAAGTCAATTCCATGCTTTCACCAATAAGAAAATTAACTACTTGCTAGTAAATAATGGTATAAGTTGTTCATCAACACAAGTTTCTGAACGTTTGATTGATATCTTAATTATGAAGTAAGCTCTGTTAAAGTTATGCAATAGACCATCCATAAAACTAATATTACTATTAAACATGACACGTTGTATAAGCATCACTTGATAATAAGATTCTGGGGTGTTAAGGTTCTATTCTCACTGGAACAATGGGAGATGTTTTTTTTAAAATACGGCAAGCATTAAGTGACTAATCCTCCGCCATAACAAGGCCAGAAACTGCTATCCAATCCATTTGTCGTTACTTACTAAGTCACGAAGGCGTGTTGCATTGGCCACGCCATACTACGACAAACCCATTCATAGAGTGCGCCACATTCCTATATCGTCTCAAAAGAAGGGACAGAAAAAAGAAAGAGAAAGTAATATCCATGCCCGAACTGGGATTCGAATCCGGGACATCTTAGGAGTCAAGAACGCTAACCACTCAGCCATCGGTCTGCACAATGGGAGATGTTGAAGTATGCTTTGCATTGGTGTATATTGTCAAGTTGGTGAGAAAGTAATATCCATGCCCGAACTGGGTTTCGAATCCGGGACATCTTAGGAGTCAAGAACGCTAACCACTCAGCCATCGGTCTGCACAATGGGAGATGTTGAAGTATGCTTTGCATTGGTGTATATTGTCAAGTTGGTGAGAAAGTAATATCCATGCCCGAACTGGGATTCGAATCCGGGACATCTTAGGAGTCAGGAACGCTAACCACTCAGCCATCGGTCTGCACAATGGGAGATGTTGAAGTATGCTTTGCATTGGTGTATATTGTCAAGTTGGTGCAGGATAATTTTTCAAGTTCCCTCTTTCATCATCCAAGAATTTAGCTCTTTACCAATGAAAAGTATTTCTGGTAGGTGAAGGCCAGAAAATGTTTCTAAGAACCATAGGCAGTTAGATTATCCACAACCGTAAGATCACATTGTGCGAGCTTCAATCTGCAGATAAAGGTCTATGGATCTATATATCTAGCAAGGCTCTTTGAAGAGAACGCTCTTAGTCTTTATCTTATCCATTGTTGATGAATGAGTTTTAGTTATATATAAATAAATTTATAAATTCGTAAAAACTCATGTATGGGGTGATTATTGATATTTTACAAGGTTTAATGGAAAAATAGAGGAAATATTATCGATAATTATTCAAAATTTAATTCGTGTCTAATTGTATGTACTTTATTATATGTGATATACATAACAAATTTTAAAACAGAATTTAATTTTAAGAAATACAAAATAAAAAAAATAAAAAAAAATTAAAAGTAAATTTTATTAATCTGTTACACATTTTTAAACAAGAAAATATGATCAAGAATTTAGAATATCATTTATCACTTGTTGGAAGTTGTTTGATGAGAAAATAATCTTAAGAATTATTGCTATTGTGTTATTTATTATTTTATATTGTGTGTATAATAATAAAACAAATTGTAGCTTAAATGAATGCAAATATTTAAGAGCATAAAATCAGACAGTATTTGCAAAAAGTTTTTAATAATTCTTGTGATTTTTCTTAAAAGTTTTCTAATATTTTAAAACAGTAATTGGCAATATTTTGATTGCCTTGCCACATTAGGTGCGAAGAGCAACATTTATTACTCGCATTATAACTTCAGATATTAAATAATTAAAATAAATGAAGACATTAAAAATATTAGATAAATAAATATTATTCGTAAATAATAGGAAAATAAGTTGATAAAATTAATAATTACAAAGCTTATTTCTTTCTTGCTTAACATCTGAAGAAACTTCCCATGCCACAACTACTAACATAGTAGGCTTAAATTCCTCTTGCCAATTATCTATCCTGTTTTGTGGAATGATGGTTAAAATGCCCCATTATTTTCCATATTGATTATTTTTGATAGAGTAGTTAAAAAAAATTGTAACAGATCTATATTATTTGACAAGAGATGGTGTTACTGCCCAATTGAGGGAACTTATAAAATATTCAATATATAATAAGAGATGTGTGAGAAATGGAAGGCAAACCATCCGGTTCACAAACAACTTTGTTTATTTTTTTTGTAATGTACCTTATATAACCATAGACATAACCTTGTTTATGATTATTTCTTTTTTGTAGCTGTTTTAATCATGTGTAATGTCGTAATAACTGAAGACATTAAAAAATTGCTTTGCTTTGCATTATTCTGACTTCCTTTTTCTTAGCTTCCTACAATTTCATAAAATTTGTTTTTAAATACTAGTTCACACCGATTTTGTATTACATTATTAGTTATATTAATGATGTCATTTATTGTAGTCAAGAGAAAGGAAATCAACCACAGATGCTCAATTAGTTACATTAGAATGTTACAGTTTATTCACTAATATCAAAAAAGTGTGTTGCCATTTGCGAAACATAAAAGACGAGGAAAATTTTCTGACGCATAAAATCCATTCTGAGAAATTTATTAAAACGTTGGAGAGAGAGACAAACTCACTTAGCGAAACATACGCTTATAATATGACAAATATTCTCTGTCACTCCGACAGTCATAAACCGTTATTAAAAGATATTCACTAGCCTCACCTTTGTTCTCCTGTTTTCCCACTCTAGTCAGCATCGTCTGCTTTTGTGCGTCTTCTCCCACCACCCCCGCACCTTTCCGCGCAGTCATAGCTCTTTGACAAATGAATTGGGGGCTTTCGCACGTGTGTTTGAAAGCGCGTAATTAAAGCTAGGTCACGTGACCGCTAAGTCTCGCGCTGTGCCCCCCCTCTTTAACCCCTTAGCACTTTTCTGGTTCGTCGAAATGGAAATGGTGCCCCCGAAATTCGAGATCTACAAGTGGCAACCGAACGCGAAAAGCAGGCATTGCCACTTTGGTTAGAGAAATGTAACGCCCGATACTCTGTCTCTCTCTCTTGCATGCTGGATATAATTTCATTTTTATTCGAAAATTTTATTCCTTTGAGTCTACTCTAATTTTACTCGATCTTTCATAAAAGTAATTAGTAATCGCGAACTAGTCTATTGTTCTAATTGAAACAGTCAAGATAGATGAATCAGTGTTTCCTAGTTGGAAACTGCTACAAAACTCGTTAAAATAAACAGTGCTCTTGCGAATCGTTAGAATTTAATGAACGTCAGGTTCTCTACAGTGAAGTAAAATAATCAGAAAATTAATTACTATTGACAATTATCATTCGTAATTTTAAGAAAATTATCAATTTTAAAGGGACGAGGAGTTTTACCGCAAATTATTGCGGAAATAATTTCTTTGACATGCCTTGGCTGAAATAGACAGGAAATAATTAGAGACTTATTTATTTAAATAATAGTTGTTTAATTAAAACAAAACTTGAAATTGAATATCACAAATGCAAGCAAAAAATTTTTTTGTATCTTTGCAAGTTAATTTATTAAATTTATCGAATTTTACTTTATGATATTCATAATAAAATATATGTTTTCTAAATTCAGTTTTAATTAATTATTGATCTAAATTTAAAAAAAAATCAATTGTAAATTATTTAATAATATCATCAATTGTATTTGTTACATACATACATACATGCATATATATATATATATATATATATATATATATATATATATATATATATATATATATATATATATATATATATATATATATATAGTATACGTTATATAATGTTATCGGTGAATTTGAGAAAAACCAAATAATAAAAGAATAATCACGCTGAGACAGTTGATTTGAGACAGTTGATATATAAGGAACAAATATCAAAATGTGTAAAGAAATGGGATAGAACTTAATAAAGTTATTTGTGTGCGTGTCTGTGTGTGTGTGTGTGTGTGTGTGTGTGTGTGTGTGTGTGTGTGTGTGTGTGTGTGTGTGTGTGTGTGTGTGTGTGTAATAAGAATTGCAGTACTGTGATTTCATAAGCTGTGGTGAGAATCACAGTTTATAGATTAAAAATCAACTAAAGCTGTGATGAGAATCAAAGATTATAGATGAAACATCAACTAAAGCTGTGATGAGAATCAAAGATTATAGATGAAACATCACCTAAAGCTGTGATGAGAATCAAAGATTATAGATGAAACATCAACTAAAGCTGTGATGAAAATCACAGATTATAGATGAAACATCAACTAAAGCTGTGATGAGAATCACAGATTATAGATGAAACATCAACTAAAGCTGTGATGAGAATCAAAGATTATAGATGAAACATCAACTAAAGCTGTGATGAGAATCACAGATTATAGAAGAAACATCAACTAAAGCTGTGATGAGAATCAAAGATTATAGATGGAACATCCACTAAAGCTGTGATGAGAATCACAGTTTACAGTTGAAACATCAACTAAAAATTTAATATCACTTACTACGAAACTCACGAAAAGTTGAAAAATATTATGCGATGTCAATTATATTCGATCGATTTTTTTTTTTAATACGTCGATTGTAACGCAAATCTGATCAGATGATATCTAAAGATTATGAAATCCCTTTTCAATGATTGCATTCCATACCCGACAAAAGATACTTTAAGTGAAGCATACTTCGAGCTAAAAACAGCTAATAAGATTTAATATTTCAAGGTATTTAATTAATTTAGATGACTTTTAACACAAAGACTAATTTTATATAAATTTAAGTCTTAAACATAAATCTTAATTAGAGGATTGCTTTCCTTTTAATACATTTCTTTCGCCATTAATGAATTTCAAATTCAAAATGAATAGTTTCAACTCATTCCTTACTGATTGCTTGCGTCTTTAAGCAGAAAATCTTAAACAATTTATTCGATTTAATTTAGAAATTAACTGCGATTGCATAAACTCTTGCATTAGAGTAAATTTTCACGAATGGGATTTAGACCTTGATGAACTGACGCCAATCGGATTAAAAGCAGCCCATTTTAAAGTAACTGGTACAAACTTTAAAGGGATAGAACTATTACAATTGATGCTTTTACCATAAGATATTATTTTTGCTATCTTAATACTGTAACGTGTCACAGTATTTTTATTCGTTGCAATTCAAAATTTACCTTAAAGTGTGTTTTGCAGAGGTTAATAAACTGTCTAATGAAAAAAACTAGCCAAAGGAACTTATTGTATTTCTGATATTTTTAAAGATTCATCCTCTCTTTAGTGATACAGAAAAACGGAAATGTAATTGTTTTCTTATAGATTTAAATATAAGCAGATTTATGCATCATACTTACAGTCATATAGAATTTTGTTTTCCGAAATCAGTCTCTAGAATAGTGAAATAAAAGTATTTCCCCGATATTTGGATACACACAGGCACACAATACTTCCTTTTCCCATAATACTTTTTCCACCGCAGTATTTCATTTCCCTTGACGTTGTCATAAAAGTAAAACGCTGTTTGTATGATTTACTGGCGTCTTCCAAGTCATTAACCAATTTAAAGTGTCACCGTGTCTAACCCAAGGGATAACAATAGTTATAAACAGAGGCGCGTCCCAAATATATAAACATTAAAAATGTATAAAAATTTCGTCTGAAAAAATGTTAACAAGTATTATTTTTTCAGGATAAAAGTATAATGTTGTTTACTAAATGTAATTATTGCATTATTTTGATAAATTGAAGGTAGTTATGTAAATATATATTATTTTAGATTTTATGTTGTAAACATGTAAAATAATTTTTCAGATATGCTTTACAAGCTTTTTATATTTATGTTGTGTTGAAAAATTAGAATTGGAATATGTGCATAAATAAGTTGTGTAAATAAAAATTAAAGAAATTAATTTTCCTTAGTTAAAATAAAAACTTAAACAGCACAATTAATTTAGAATGATTATTGAAAAAAATTATAATAATATTCAAAATCCTTAGTTTTAATAACGTTAAATTACCCATATTCATAAAAGCATAATGCATTGATTTAATTGGTATTAAAAATTCGTAATCATGGAAGAATCGAGAGAGAATAAACTAAATATGTACACAACGAAATTTATATAATCTTAAGCAAAACTTATATTTCATTTAAATAGATTTCCTTGAAATTTGGAGAACAATGAGAATTTTATAAGGAAAGAATTTTTTTTTTGTTTCGAAATTATAGTTCTACGTCAAAAATATAAACTGAACCCATTAATTCTTGAGCTTAAGGAAAGAGAGATACATAATTTTATAAGTTGGTTAAAGACATTGAATACAGAAAAGTATGCATATTTTCATAAATCTGTTTGTGATTTTCTGTTCAACAGTCTATGGGTTGGATTCTCATCATGGTTACACATGTTTGTTAGTACTTGAAATCTAATTTAGATCTTTTCAAGTTCTATGTACATTTTAGATCTTAGGCCCGGGCCCAATTATTCCTTGTATGTAAAAAAAAAGTAACCATAGAGTCACAAGCAAATTTATAATCCGTGATTTAAAAATTGATGAAAGTCAAAAGTAACCATATATAATCCCTAATTAGTGAATATTGAATATGCATTCTGTAATTGGTAGATTACAATGCAGACTAATATTAGTCGTGACTGGAAAACAATAATGACATGGCGTAAATCTGTTATTGTTTCAAACCATTCTATAACTTAAAAATGAAAATGAGAAAAAGATCAATAAGATACGATTTAACTTATACATGTTATTCTGTAAGAGAAACTTTATATAACACTTGTTTTATATATATAGGAAGAGAAAATTTAATTAAACCTTAAAAATTGCATTTTACTTATTGTAAATGGCTTTTTCTTTTTCTAGCGTATTTGATAAGTTTTTTGTTGTTTCCTAATTTCTTCCCATTATAACTGAAACAATTTTTAAATTAGAATTTTAAAATTGGTGCTTTTTTCAACAAATTTGTAAATACAAAAAAATAATATATATATAAATATACATACATATATATATATATATATATATATATATATATATATATATATATATAATTTTACATAAAAAATTTTTTTAATGTGGGAAAAAAGAAACTTATTACGTAGTTTCCATAAATTACAAGAAGAAAAGATTCAATTCATCGAAAATTTTTTAAACGAATGTAAAATTTATGAAAATATTAATAGATCACTAGTATTTTGAGTTAATAATCAAAGTGTCTCGTTGCCTTTATATGTTCATTATATGACATCTTTCTCCACAAATATTGTCGAAGCAATGAATGCGAGTGCATACAACTTTGTTGCTAAAATATTGTATAGTTACAGTTAATTATTATTTTGTCAAAGTTGGTTTTTCATAAAAATTTAGTTTTAAAATTAATTTATTTAAATTTTCGTTAAATACAGCTTTAATAAGTGAAAATTTGCCAAATTTGTGGGTTTTGAATTTATAAATGACATTGCGAAAAATTTAAATAATATTGTAGTATAAGATTAGAAATTTCTAATTTAGTTTTAAAATTTTCAAAGATGCCAAAAAGATGATTAAAGTTGTTTAATTATATTTGCTCAAAACGTTTTTTTCTCACCCTTAAAATTTGAATATTAAATAATAATATTTAAAAGAATAAATTCTCTATACTGTTTTACCGCAGGTACTTCTGTGCTTAATAACTAATATCAAAGTCTCTTCCTTGATATCAAACTTAAATTTATTACTGCTATATTACAAATAAATATGAAACAACTAAGGATTATGCACAGTTAAGTTATTTTTCTACTTTATATGCGTTGCTGTTTAATAATAAATAAGAAAATAAAGTTTCTTTATCAACAGTTCAATGATTTTTATTATATTATCATAAAACGTTCAAATTATTATAGCTCAGTTGCTTATAATATGCACCGCACAAGCAAGCATTTCCAAATATTATTACTTATTTTTGGAACAAGAAATGCTAAAAACCTTTCCTCGAAAATCGAATATTACCAAAAGGTTCTTTAGCTGATGATTGAGTTCCACAGAGTATAAAAGAGAACGTCAGAAAAATTTGTAATCCATTTTAGCTTCAAAAGTTAAGCTTATTTAAGTTGCTTATGGAGAAAAAAAATTGAATTCCTGAATCCGTCAGGTGAAAAACTGCAGATTTAAATCATTTCTGCTTTGGGGAAAGGTACTCGGGGAAAAAGAGTATCGGTAAATATATACAATTATAAATAAAACATTAAATTTCCCATTCGATTACATAAAATGAGAAAAATATTGGTTCTCGTTTCGTTTCATATTTTTTAAGTTTTATCCTCGCCTTTTATGTATAATTTATATAAAATATAAGTTGCAGCAAATAAATGCAGCTTTATTGATATATAAATTCCTGTTATTTTCCAAAAATCTGTTTTTTTATGCTGAGGAAATTTAAATACATCGAATTGCTTAAGCCAGTGCTCTCAAAATGATATATTTACACATAGTTTTTGATGCATTTACACTTATTACTTCAAGTTTAAGTTATATATTTCTAGAATAAAAAAATAATCAATTTTCTAAATTCCGAAAAAATTTACCATAATCTAATATAAGACTGAAAATTTTATAAAAATGTTCCTACCACATTGTTTATAATAGTTTGAAAGAACATGTTTCATATACATTAAAACATTGATTTCTATTCAGTTTTACTTAATGGAAAAGTTAAATTTTAACTTTTGCTTTGTAACTTAACTAATGTAAATTTAAGTTAGATTTTAAGTTAAGTTTTAAGTTTTACTTAAAATTTTACTTGCATTAGAACTTAAACCGAGGGAGAAAATTCTATCTTAAATGCCACATTTATCTAATTTCTCGTGCAACTTCAGTTAAATTTCGAAGTGAAAAAATATTTGTAGCATTGTATAATGTATATTAATTTTTTAACTGATTAATTAAATATGAATGGATTTCTTTAAAATTGAGAACAATATTTTCTAACTAAGTGATACCGCAAAGTGGACATCGAAATGCCTACAGTTTGTAAGGTAATTTAACATCCTCCTCTCTCATTATTTAACTTCTGGTAAAAATTTTCATGGACAGTGAGCAGCATTAACTTGTCGCAAGAAAAGAGATCGAAAATTTCCAAGCATATAACTCGACAAACATGCAGGTGCACAACAACCGGTTTTTATTGTTCAATAGTACGTGATACTTTCAGCTATGAGCTCGATACCATCAGCTATGAAGAGTTACCTTTCAATCATTAGGGCCAGGTAAGCCCTTTCAAAATTCTTTTAAAAATAAAAGAAACTGGTCTTTGAAAATAATCTGTTTTTGTGGGATATTTATTTGTAAATGAAAATAGGAAAACATGCCATTCTATTAAGAATGAATGGATTTATTTTAAATAGATGCCTTAGAAGGTTTTCTGAAAATAACAGTGATATTATTTACTTTTCATTTTATTATTTTTTCTGTAATTAATATTATATCTAGTTATGTTACTGAAATAAATATGAATATAAAAAAGCATTTATTTTTTATGCTTATTTCATTTAAAATATTTTTTTTATTTTTGTATTTTTACATAAATATATGAATAAAATGCAATAGCATTTAAATAAATGCTATTATTTTTTTATATCAAATTGAAATTATTTACATAACTTTGCTATTTAAGTTACATTTATAATTATGCTCATGAAGATTTTTTAGATTTCATCAAATATTTTTTTAATTTTCTAAATTGAAATTACCTAAATTTTATTATTAATTTAAAATTTTCATATAAATGATTACAAGAAATTCTCTAAATTGTAATTTTTCTAATGAAATAAAATATTTCATTGGTAATCAGTGATAATATATATGGAAAAAATCAATTTAACACGATGGAAAATCTTTCTCTGAACTAGACAAATTTTAAGACTTATCAAAGAATATACTTAAATAACTCATCATAAGTAATTCGATCAAAACCGATTTGTTGTACAATTTAAGGAGTAAAATCAAACTGTTTATTTTAAAATATTGGATTTATTTTAAAATAAACAGTTTGATTTTTTTTATAACAAATTATAGTAATATTAATAAACAGTTTGATAATTTTTATTTTATACTGATATAAAATTTTTTTAAAGAAACATCATCCGTGACACATGACAAGTTAAACAAAGAGTAACCATGGCAACATTTGCCATCACCTAATTTTATTGCCCATTCGCAGACGATATTCTCACATATTACTACTGATTATCCCAATCAAACTCAAAACAATGATGTTTTCAAAAGATGTTTGGAAAATAAAAAAATAGAAAAAGCAATATTATTATCAGACTCTAGAAAAGAGAAAAAAGAATTCATTTCACCACCTTCGAATATTTTTTTTTCTCTTACGATGTATAAGGTTAATTTTTTTTTCTTATTTAACTGTATCTGTGTCTCTTTTTCCTAATCCAGATCATTTCTAACTGCCAAGGGCCGACCGACTTTGATATTAATTGCTAAGACTGTTATTGAAAGTTTTGAAAACTAGAGAAAAAAACCTATTTCCAACACTTTATTGCTTAGACAGTATTGCTGTTTTTTACTTTCCTTTTAAAAGAGTATTTTGAAGTAAAAGTACAGTAGCAATAAATTGTAGAAAAGTAATTATTTTTCGATAAAAAGTGAAATAGGTCATTTGATTGTACTGTAGAAAAAGTAAGAAAGGAAAATATATTTATCTTCTGAAAAAAAAACTGCCTTATATGTATTTGACACAATTTTAGCATTTATTTTTTCAATGTATGCTCCGATGTTTTCAAAATTTCTGTAAAATCAAATATTAGATTTATTTTTCTTTTAATACTTACATTATTTTGATGTTATTACTTACATATAAATATTTGGACAGCATAAAAATGAATAAGCAGACATTTTAAGATTTAATTAAAATAAATTTATATTTACAGAACTATACTTGCTAAAATAATAAATTTTGCATTGGATATTAATTCAAGTAATGGATTATACTCTTTTACAAAAAATAATCATAGAAAAATTAATTAATCAATCAAAGCTTTAAAAAGTTATTAAAAATGCATATAACAGAAATTTGAATTCAATTTAATAATCTTTAATAGTTAGATTGAATATGCTTTGAGAATCAATATAGTTTAAACTTGAAATTAACTATTAAAATTCAATTATTTTTTTAAATTTTAATCAAAATGTAATAAATAAAATTATAATTTTTCGTTTATAAAAATTTTCTTGTGTTGTTTTATTTTTAAGAGATAAGGCAGCCAAATCGCAAAATTTTCATGCAAAAAAATTAATAGGAAACTGAAAGACAACAATTAATATGAGTCTAAGAATGAAAGAAAGCGAAGGTGCTTAACCAATTCTACGTATATTAAAATTATATGCAATGTTACCATCAAAAGTTAAATTAATATATTATTGCTTTTAAATTCTTATGTTATCCTTCATAATATTATTTGTATAGTAAACTCTTAAAATTTCATTGAAATCCTTTAAGAACATTAAAAAAAATGTTTTTAAAAGCTTCTAATATTTCTCATTTTTAAATATAATATAGAATGTATAATACGTCTCAAAAAGTAGAACTTTCCGTTATTTAATAAAAATAAATGGTTTAATTTACACTTAATATTGAAATAATTTCGTCATACATATTAAAAAGGAAATTTGTTTAACGGATCAGAGTTAAAATCTGCTTGTATCGTTTTAGAATTTCAGTTTTAAATTTTAAATTCCTGTGTGGAGAATATTGAGAAAGACATAATTTCTTGTGATGAGGAGATATTTATACATGTATATTGCAAAATAGTTTTTACCCAGAATTTTTTTTTTAAGAATTTTATGATAAAAACACAAACAAAAAGTAAGAGGTGAAGTAAGGGAATTCTAAACTATACTGTTTGATTGGGGGTAACTCATCACCAGCCTGAATACAATGAAAACGGAAAAGATATCAATAAAAACTTTGAAAAGTAATCATTAAGAGTTACGATGGTTAAGGTATATGCATTCAGTATGAGTATTTCTGCAAATTTTAGCCACTTATACATAGTTAACTAATTTGTTATTTTTAACTGTATTTAGGTAACAATCATTGCTTGAACTGGTGTCTTAGTAATGAATATTGAAACCGTTGGAACTTTCAACATATGTGGTTGAAACGCGTGTGTAGTAATTATAACAAGTGCATGTTTATCTCTCTTTCTATGATGATATTTGGCTGCATCAGCAGTAGTGTACACCACATTCTAGACTTTAAGAACTACTCCTTTATTCATTAGACGAAACTGCATATTGAGTGTGTGAAGGGGTCATTTTGAATTTTTTTTCTATAAAGGAGACCTTTATTTATCAACAGCAATAAATTTAAAAGGTTAGAATTAAAAACAATTTCATAACTGAAACTTAAATTCAAGTTTAAATTTTGATTCCTTATACATCTCTGTCTTTAAACGAATATTAATTAGTAGTCTAAGATATATTCAAATACAAGTTGATTTCTAGATATGATACAACGCTAATGAAATAATGAATATTAATTTTGAAACTCTATCAAAGAAGAAGATTGATTCTTGAAAATGCATATTTTACCTGTATCTTAACACCACAACAACGTGTTGTAATGGATACAATTTTTGCATACTTGCATATTTTATCTATATTTTCACTCCACAACAGCGTTTAGAAACGGATAAAATTCTTGCATACTTGCATATTTTGTCTACATTTACACACCATAACAACCCTATATATGTCTGTCATTAAGCGAATATTAATTAGTAGTCTAAGATATATTCAAATACACATTGCATTTCTAGATATGATACAACACTGATGATACAAATGAAATAATGAATATTAATTTTAAAACTCTATCAAAGAAGATTGATTCTTGAACTTACATAATTTATCTGCATTTTAACACCACAAAAACGTGTTGAAATGGATAAAATTCTTGCATACTTGCTTATTTTATCTTTATTTTCACTCCATAACAACATGTAGAAACGGATAAAATTCTTGCATATTTGCATATTTTATCTTTATTTTCATACCGCAACAATCTTATATATCTCTGTCATTAAACGTATACTAATTAGTAGTCTAATATCTATTCAATTACACATTGCTGATACACCTGATAAAATATACAACACTAATGAAAGTACAGAATACAATGATGCAACACTAATGAAACAATGAATATTAATTTTGAAACTCTATCAAAGAAGAAGATTGATTTTTGAACATGCACATTTTATCTGCCTTTTAACTCCAAAACAACGTGTTAAAATGGATAAAATTCTTGCATACTTGCATATTTTATCTACATTTTCACTCCACAACAATGTGTAAAAACAGATAAATCTGTTCCGTACTTGCATATTTTATCTACATTTTCACTCTATAACAATGTGTAGAAACAGATAAAATTATTGCATACTTACATATTTTATCAACATTTTCACTCTATAACAATGTGTAGAAACGGATAAATCTCTTGCATACTTGCATGTTTGATCTACATTTTCACTCCACAACAATGTGTAGAAACGGATGAAACTCTTGCATACTTGCGTATTTTATCTACATTTTCACTCAACAACAATATGTAGAAACAGATTAAATTCTTGCATACTTGCATATTTTATCTGCATTTTTACTCCACAACAATGTGTAGAAACGGATACTCTTGCATACTTGCATATTTTATCTATATTTTTCACTCCACAACAATGTATAGAATCGGATGAAACTCTTGCATACTTGCATATTTTATCTACATTTTCACTCAACAATGTGTAGAAACGGATAAAACTCTTGCATACTTGCATATTTTATCTACATTTTCGCACCACAAGTCGTGCAAAAAAATGGATAAAATTTCTTACTTATTTCACTGTCTCATGTTATATAAATATGTACAATGTACACATGTGATTCATATTAAAATAGTAAATATATATATATATTTATTTACTATTTTAGTATTTAAAAAAGAAAAATAGCATTTCTTCACAAAAAAAAAAAAGATATTGACCTGAATAAAAGTGTTTTAATTGTTGTGAAAATTTATAAGCAATAGATACATGCGCTTCAGAAAATAGAATTAAGAACTTTTAACAAGCGCATTCTCTTTAGCAAGAATTCCGATATGTTCTCGATTATTAAAGTAGAGATTAGGCTCAAATTGCGAATATGTCCTCGTCTTCCTTGAAAGTTCCATCATCTACTGCAAGAAGTAATCATTCCGTGTAATTAAAAATCGCTTAATATAAATTATTAATCACGATCGAATGTAAAGAATGATCGCCCCAATGTCAAATATGTCGCGAAACTTTATATTTAAGTAGCTGAATAGAGAGAAGGAGTTTTCGGCTCTTACTAAATTTCTTAGAGATTTCTTCTAGGAAATGTTCGTTTCTAATTATCATCCTATTCTGTGATTTTAATGGAATATTATAGTAAGAATGTGGATATGGTTTTAAGTATATATAGTTTATAAATGCATAAAGAAACACATAAAAATGTATTAAACTAAAATTACTGAATGGAATTTTATATTAAAAATATATTATTGACTTATAGCATAAATTTTTATCATTTATTAGGTTGGGGGAAAAGTTCATAGCGTTTTTACCAAAGACTTTTATTTAAAAAAAAATAATAATCAATTATGTATTCACCGCGTTGCTGTTTACAACCTCTTCTCACTTCTCGACCCATTTATTGATGCCGTTCCGCCAAAAATCACATGGTCTGATATCAAAGATGTTGTTGAGCCAGTTTTTAAGAACTTCTTTGTTATCAAAGGTAACGTCCTTCATATGGTTTGACAAGGAGAGGAAACGATAATAATCGGTCAGTGGAAGGTCCGGAGAATACGGTGGATGCTGAAGGACCTCCCATTCGAACTCTTGGAGTACGGGTTTGACGACTTGTGCAACATGGGGTCTGGCGTTGTCGTAAAGGAGTATGGTTTGATCATGTCGATCAGGTCTTTTCAGTCGAATAACCTAGCTGGGCAATGTAGAGTTCCATGTTTACTGTACCATTCTTTTCGAGAATTTCCCAGTGCACCAAGAGGTCCTTAAAAACTGACTCAACAACCTCTTTGACACCAGACCAGGTGATGTTCGGCCGAACGGCATCAACAAATGGGTCGAGAGGTGGGAAGAGGTTGTAAACAGCAACCACGAATACATAATTGATTAACTTATTGATATAATTATTATTTTTTGTTTTAATAAAAGTTTTTAGTAAAAGCGCTACCAACTTATTCGCCAATGTGATAGTAGTTAATTTGTAATACAGCAATTCTCCTAAAATTTAAACTAAAAGATATTCTTTTAAGTAAAAATATAATCAAATTATGCATAAAAATGAAATCAGAAAATTTGGTTACTTACTTTAAAAATGATTAGATTTGACTTTATAGATTTTATTAAATATTTTAATTTACTAGAAACACGCTGAAATAAAGTACGCTGAAGGCTTATTTTTTCCTGTGTTCAATTCAACAATTCCTAGGTTCAGGTTACGGTTAGGAATGTACTTTAACCCTCGATTGAAGAAACTCATATGTGCAAATTGTTGCAGGAAAATTATAAATATAAGAAATCATATACATGAATTTCTTGTCACTAATCAAAGAATTATATTATTTTCTTTTAATTTCTTCAGCTTATTTTTGGAAACAGCGAATTGAAAATTCCATTTAAATTTTCATTGGGATTGAAGTCTGAATCTGGAGGATGTTCAAAAGGCTAGAAATACATTATACATTTTGGAAGTCAGATACGAGGGTTACTCTGAAATTTTTGAGATACGCGCAGACGAGAATTTAGAAAATAAAAATAACAGTTTAATTTTAGAATACAAAGTATTTTAACACAGAAGACGATTTTTACTGACCTACTTCAACTTGTTCAGCGTAGAATAAATTTTAAACAGAAGAGAAAATGGAGTTGACGCGAGAACATTTTCACGCTATGATTTTCTACGATTTAAAGCAGGATTAAATCAAGAAGGATGCGTTCAACGGTTGAAATTAGCATTTGGTGATGAATCTCCAACTCGTGCTACTGTATTCAGATGGTTCAGACAATTTAGAAGAAATCGCAATTTTCTTCAGGATGAAGAACACACAGGAAGGCCTACGTCGGCAGTAATCCCGCATAATGTGACTGCCATACTAAAAATGTTAATGGATAATAATCGCTGCACTTATCAAATTATGCAGAAAGAACTTAATATTAGATCCGCAGCCATACACAAAATCATTCATGAAAAATTACATATGAAAAAAGTAGTTTGCCATTGGGTTCCCCATACTCTAACTGAGCACCAAAAAGAGGAGCATGTCAAAATCAGTAAAGAAACTCTTAAATTGCTAAATGATGGTGGCCACCGGTTCTAAAATTGTAACAGGTGACGAAACGTACATACCGCTTTTTGACGTTCCAACACGTCAAGAATCGATCTTTGAAGATGATCTCACGCCGACAATGGTGAAAAAACAACGCGCACTGAAAAAGCGATGTATGTCGTTTTATTCAGAAGTACGGGATTGGTCAAAGCCATCAAGTTGGAAGGACAGAAGACAGTAACAGCACACTGGTAAACCACCAAATATCTTCCAGAAATTCTACAAGAACTGAATGTTAGGGGACTAAGGCTTTACAATGACAATGCATTTTTACATACAGCCGGATTAACAGTTGAGTTTCTTAAGCAAAAACAAATTAAAGTGATCTAACATCCGCCGTATTCACCTGATCTAGCTATGTGCGACTTCTGGTTATTCTTTAATCTAAAAAAGAACTTACGTGGATGTTGTTTTCATACAGAAGAAGAGATTGATGTGGCTATAAATGCATTTTTTTCATCTATTCCAAGAAATGAATGGCTTGAAGCATTTAATCTGTGGAAAATTCGTCTACAAGAGTGCATTGATGCTGGAGGAGACTACTTTTAGCACACATAAAATTTCATAAGTATAACTCAGTTGTATCTCAAAAATTTCAGAGTGACCCTCGTATAATAACAATTCTTTCAGGTTTATTTGATTTTTTTGTTCAAATTTCTAGCTATTTGAAAGATTTATCTTTTATAGAATCTCGATAATGCTTTTTTTTCTAAATCATAACAATAATGCTTGATTTATCATAAACTTCTCTTATTCATAATGCTATTCCATACCACTCTTAAACCACCAACAGCATATTATTTAAGACTTTTTTAAATTAATAATTCATTGACTGTTATATTTTGTTGCCACTTTTACATCAAGTATCTGAAATTTGCTTTCATATACAAATGGAATATTATTCAAAAAATTTAATTATTCGTTTCTTCCTGTTTTTTGTGAATTTCAGTCAATTTTTTTTAAATTTTCATTACACAATATTAAAATTTTTACAAGATCTTAATCTCAATCCCTCATCCATCGCTTTTCTATGCTCACTTTATACAAATGATATCAAAATTGCTCTCAGCTTTAATTAAAAAATTATTGCAAAAATTCAAATCTTCGTTATCTTCCAACTTTTAAGGAATTTTAGACACTCTTAATTTTTCTTAAACTACGTGCAATTTCTTAGAAGATATTGATTAACGATGAAACACAGATTTTGTAGTACTTTAGTACTTACATTTAATTTTCCTGACATTTTTTTTTTAATATCTTCACATAATTGCCATCATTTAGAGCTACATTTTTCTTTGCTTCTTTAAAAATTGAGAATATTTTAATAATTTTTATCTTACCCAATGATTTTTCATTTTTCTTTTGAATTAACATTATTTCTTATATTTTTTTTTCTACCAGAAAAACTTATATAAGAATTTCTTACAAACTAATGTGTTAAAAAAAAATTAACGTATATTTTAATTCAAATATCCATTAAATTTTTAAAAGAATGTTAGATTTTTTTTAAAAAAAATTCAGAAAATAAAAAAGGAAAATTTAATATTTACTTTCTTTTGAAATCTAAAAATGAACATGCATTATTTTTTAAAATCCTTTTAAATAGCAATATCTGTAATCAATCGCTGATTCTTAACCCCTTTTCTATATTATATTTTAAAAATTCTTATTAGAATATTTCATTTACAATGTAAAGAAGTTTACATTTTATGTTTTCTATATGAACATAATGAAGTAACATTAAGCAATTTTTGAGTAAATAATAAAAAAATTTAAATTTCATAAAACAGTAAGAAAACTGGGAAATAAAACGAAATATTTCATCAAACGAATTATAAACTAATATTTCATGGAATGAACGATAAACTTAATCATTAATTTATATATATTTTGGGAATGCATCAAAAATGCGCCAAAAATGTATAAGCAATGTTTTAATCTACTGCTTGTTATACTGACTTAAGTTTTAAAATAATATAAATTGGCGACGTTTTTAAGGCGATTTGGTTTTTCAGTCTAAAAGAGAAAGGTATCAGAAAAAAGAAAATTAGCCGAATTTGATTATTTTTCTAGAATTAAGAATGCAATTAGGTGTAAGTGCTTATTTTCGCAAAGAATTTAAAAGCCAAATTGTTTTGCTGTTTAATTCCATCACATATTTTTTATCAATAGGAAATTACACATTCTCTTTGAATATTTAACCTCATAAATCAACATTATTTGTGGAACCATTTTAGTTTTTAAAACAAGAATATATCAATTTCTGTTCTATCTCTGTCGAAATAAAATTATTTTGTAATTTAATATAAGTAATTCATATTAGATTAGAATTATTATTTAAGAAGATAATAATAATAACATGTTTCTTTACACATTTGTATTAGATTTTATTAAGTTCTGTTAGTTCGGTCATAGTTTTTTTAGAAGTTAATGAAATTTAATACACAAATTCCTTGTAATAATGCAAATAAATGATTATTACAAGGAATTTGTAATAACGCCTTAAAAATCTTCAAAGAAAAATATAAAGTTATCCTAAACTTGTATTTGTGAAAGCGAAGATGCACTGCAATAGGTACTTCTATTTGAGTTCAGCAAATTTTGAATGTATAAATGTATCTTGAATGCGTATGTGCAATATGAAATAAGTATTCATTTTGATGTGTTTGTATTCAAAATTTATTTGCATATTTAATTCTCGTCCTATATAAGTAGGACGAGAATTATGAGCGAGATATGCTGATTAAGGAAATATCATGCCAGTTCAAACGGTGAATAAAAGGTGGGGAAATAAATGTTTTGTTGAAAGATTTCTTGAATATTCCTTTTATGATATAGGTAGATATTAATATGACGAATCCAAAACTTTATCAAGAGAAGAAAGGATTTTATTCCTCAGAATTTCACTGATATAGCTACCACTGTTAAGATTACTCGCAATTTATATCATTTGTCCTCTTTCATGATATTTTATCTCATCCTAGTACATAACTCTGGATGTTTACATCATGATTTTATTCCTCAGCACTTCACTGATGTATCTGTTGCTGTTAAGATTACCCGCAATTTATAACATTTGTCCTCTTTCATGATAACTTTATCTCATCCTAGTACATAACTCTGGATGTTTACATCATGATTTTATTCCTCAGCACTTCACTGATGTATCTGTTGCTGTTAAGATTACCCGCAATTTATAACATTTGTCCTCTTTCATGATACTTTATCTCATCCTAGTACATAACTCTGGATGTTTACATCATGATTTTATTCCTCAGCACTTCACTGATGTATCTGTTGCTGTTAAGATTACCCGCAATTTATAACATTTGTCCTCTTTCATGATACTTTATCTCATCCTAGTACATAACTCTGGGTGTTTATATCATGATTTTATTCCTCAGCACTTCACTGATGTATCTGTTGCTGTTAAGATTACCCGCAATTTATAACATTTGTCCTCTTTCATGATACTTTATCTCATCCTAGTACATAACTTTGGATGCTTATACATTATTTCTTTCCAAAGCATAATGACCCTACAAGTGTAGCTAGTTTTACGCCAGATGGAAATCCTGTGTAAAATTTTTCTTCCATGTAATTAATGGTATAACCGACATATTGATGAAACGGACTTAAAGCAATAAATCAAAATGCTATCCATGGTCTCGAAGAAGTTTTATAATCCATCAGCACCACACGGTCCAGTCATCTGTTATCGCACATTTACATCACATAACAGAAAACGCTTTAAATTTTTCAAGCTGTCTGTTTCTTGACAATTCACTGCTTCCAAACTTATATCATGGTGCTACTTCTAAATTCAACAACAGCAAAAGTTTCCTTTATAAAAACAGATGATTATCCCCCTTTTAAACTATGTGAGTTGTTGAATGACATTCACTTCGCCAAAGATTTGCAGTTACGTCTGACCTAACATTTACACCAGCAATAAGAAAAGTTTTCTCTTGATTATTTTATATTTTTCGTTTGAATAATGAAAAAAATTCATAACAATCAATGGTTCAAGTTCTGATTCAAAAAATTGATAATAAAAAATACGATTCAAAGAAACATTTAAAAGCAAAATTTTATTTCGATAATCAAACAATATCTGAAGGAAAAGAGAGAAGTAATACTCTCTTTTTCCATTGATGTATTGCTGATGTTTACCTTTAATATATTCTGCAATATTTGATGGTAATCATTTCGATGGAATTTCAGACGCGCGCTAAATAAAGAAAGCTAAGTTCACTAAAGCTTGGCAGTTGCTTAAATATGATTATATAAACATAATTAAGGAAACATTGCATTTTATAGTTTTAATGGATGTTTTGTTTTATACTTTTAATGGAACACGCGAGAACATATTTTCATGCTAATTTTTATCTCAAATAAAGAAAGTTTTAATATATTATTGTTCTTTTAAAATATGCATACAATACTTATATTTTCAATAATTTATTATTTATTTTTAGATATTAATATACTCGTATTGTTTGATTTTCATTGCCCAAGAATAATATGTAAGAACTGTAATATAAAATAGTGCGAAGAATATCAGAAAATACCGTAAAAATAACTGTACGTTTTACCCAAATGTTTGATGGAATTCACATTATTAAAACTCTAAATAATATCCCATTTACGCTTATTAAAGCATTTAATACTATTTTCAATAATCTTTTATGCATTTATTGGATTTTAAATATCCTTATATACAAAATACCGTATCACCGAATACTGTGATTTCGGTAAATATAGTATTTTATAATTTATGAATAGTTCAAAGATTATCTATAAAAATTAAATTTGAGTATGACAAGAGAGGAGAAATAAATTTTAATAGTTATTTTTAAATGCATATATTATATATTATTCTATTTTTTTAACATAAAAATATTTAATTTTAAGATTATATAAGTTAATTATATCACCTAAGAATCCTTAAATTTTAGATTTTAAAATTTTCTATTATGTTTAAATATAACATTCGGCCATTCTATTACAAAAATTTATAGACTTTTATAATTTCTAAAAACAGATTTTAGTTTACCACAGTTATCATAAATATAAATTTTGTGTAAAATTAACAATATCTTAATAATTTTAAGTAATGAATGATATATATATCTATAAAACCGTACACACCATTAAATCAATTAACTTATATTCAAAACATTAAATTTATAAAAAAAAAAGTAATAATACTTCTTGAAGTCATTATGGCGTTTTGAATAAAAAATCATCAATGATTATTTCTAACTTTGAATTTGACAAACATTACTACAGTAAGAATATTTCAGGGTATTCATAATGATTCATAAAAATTAATCTTCATAAAATCAAAATTATTAATTTTTTGTGATCATGGCTTTAAAATTTTAGAAACTAATGGATTGGAAAATTAATAATTCATTGTGATGAAATTTAATCATGTAACGTACTTTTAAAATTATATTTTTTTAAATTTTAGTTTTCTAACGCATGTTACACTTTGTGAATATGTAAAAATGAACTATAAGAAAAACTTTACTGCATACATTACATAAAAGTAGTTTATATATATATATATATATATATATATATATATATATATATATATATATATATATATATATATATATATATATATATATATATATATATATATATATATATATATATATATATATATATATATATATATATAATATTTATAATAGTTTTTTGATTTTTAAAATCTTATTTTTTCAAACAAATAAGATGGTGATTTTCATATCATGTATCTAATTCACTTGATTTGTGTCTTTAAAATGTTTATGCGATATTATTTATGCCAAAAATTTTAAAGTCAAAGTTATTTAAATTCATAGTAAAAATCAATCGAATATATTCATTGCTTGTAAGACTATATTTAAAAACTTTATTATTCATTAAAATTTATACATTGTTTTTGTTATGAAAAAACACAGGTAAAAAAAATTTATTTATATAATAATTTTTGCATAGCTTAAAAATTGTTTTAAGAAGTCATTTTAACGCTAGTTATTATTTTAATTAAGGAAATATGCTATGAGAAACATTTTTAAGCAATTATATTAACTATTATAGGCAAAACAGCTGGAAAAATAATTCCTCTATTTACGAACAAAAAAAGAAAAAACAATTTTTTTATAAAAATTTTCAAAAAATTAGTTTAACCAGTTAATTTTTTCTCAAAATATTAAACTAAATTTAGATATGTTTTCAATAAAACGAGGAATTCATATAATCATTTTAGTATCTGAAATTAAATTTTGGAATGAAAGGATTTAATGCATCACACAAGCTTTTAATATTTAACAAAATAGAATTAATTTTACATTTTAAAAGTAATGAAAACGCTACTTACCAAAGATAATGAGAATATTCAGCTCAAATTGAAAGTCAAAAACCGTGTCAATAGCACATTTAAGCTTCACGGAACATAAGTTTTTTCATCGGAGCAAAAAAGATGCAACAGATATTTCAACACCAGCAGAAAATAAATTCAGAAAAAAAAGAAAACACACCGGAAAAAGTTTTAACTCTTGGTTGGATTCGACTCAATAAATTGAATTGTCTTTTATGATGACAGTCGTGAAAATTGATGAAGTGCCAAACGATCGCGAAATTTTTCGAATGGCATCATGATTTTAGGCAGACGATCATCAACGGAACCTCGTCGAACGAAGTGCCGACGAGCACTAAACGCCATTCGCCAGCGAAGTCTTAAAAGGGGGTGTGCGTAGCTTGTAAAAAACACAATTGCGCAAGCGCGCGATTTGTTTGTGGTGTTGTTCCATGGGGTCCCGTGCTATTAGTCAAGGCAGGAGATGTAATTGCAAAAGTCACTCCGACTTCAAACGGATGGAAGATATTAAAATTCTTCGAATTGATTTTTCTGTTTTTCTGCAAACTTTTGGAACATCCTGTCGAAAGATTAAGACGATGAAGGGGGTCTTTATTTTTATTAAAACATTTATCATACCCCTTACATTATGTTACTTGGAAGGTTTTATTTTCTTTGCTGTTTTCAGTTTACGTTTTTTTTTTTACTGCATTCATTACTTTCCGTCGAGCTATTTAAAAAAGAGCATTTTTCCTTTATAGATTTAGAACTTTAAATGAAAATAGTGAAAAGTTTTCGCAAAAATATTGCAATTTATTTTTATTTGTACATTTAAATACGTGATGAAATATTATAAATTTTAAATTGTTTATTTAACTCACAACTTATAATTTTTTTTCTATTTGAACAGTGATATTTCTTATAAATCATTTTCACATTATTTAATTGCCAGATATGTTTAGATTATTTTATTTCATTTTAATTTTATATAGTTCTTTAACTCTGAAATATTTATTTTAAAACATTATATGAAGTAGGTTTTTATGTTATTTTAATAAGAAAAGTGAATTAATTTATAATTTTTTTTACTTATCGTTTTTTTTCTTATAGATTTTTTAACTTTTTTTTATTTTGGTGTTATTTTATGTATAAAAAGAAATAACATTCGTAAATATAGAAACAAAATCAAATTCATTTCTCTTTTATTAATTTATATAAGTTTTTCTGATTCTTTTTACAGCGGAAGCATAAAAGTCCATTAATATCACAATAACAAAAATGAAGCAGACTATATTATCAAGGTTACGAACCATAATTCTGAGATTATTATTATTGCATTATATGCATTAGTATTTCTCAATCAAGCATAGGCTATACATTTTCAAGAAAAATTCATTGTTTTAAGTTTTTCCTTGTTATACACAAGTTTCAAAATTTCTCATTCTGTTAATATGCTCTGTAGTGGTTACAATGGTATTAAATAGTAAAATAATATAAGCAAAAAGAATAAGCATCATAAAATAAACAGTTTTAGTCTTTTATCGAAAATTTAGGGAAGAAAATAAAAATCAAATAAAAGATATCCTTTCATTTTCTTATTCTTTCTTTCCCTATTTAATACTAAAATATACAAAAAAAAACTATATTCTTATATATGCATGCTTACACATTTAAGTACGTTTACGGTACGTGAAAATAATATCTATTTTCTATCAAATTTGATAGTTATATATATATATATATATATATATATATATATATATATATATATATATATATATATATATATATATATATATATATATATATATATATATATATATATGAGTGCGTTAAAAAATGAAACTTTTTAACAATAATAACATCGTAAATTTAGAATTTTACACAATTTTTTAACAAAAAAAAATCAAATTCCTAAGAAAGGTGATTTTTATCCTGAATTATTTAATCAGTTATTGCAAAAAATAGAGAATATATTTTATAAGAAAATATTAAATACTTTTACGTTAATGAAGTTAATCACAAAATTTTAATGAAATAAATCGTAACCTATTTCATAAAATTCTAATTATTTTGAGAAATATAAAAAGTGATACATAAAAATTTCAAATACCATCATTATTTCCGATAACTGTAATAAAAATCATTTCCTGTACTTATTTTAATTAAAGGTGATTTCTATTTTAATTTATTATGTTTCTTCTCGTGATACATATAGTCCTACTTATGTTTCATAAAAAATTTAAGTATTAAATTATAGGTATTTTTTAAAGTATTAATGAATAGATTTTAGCAATATTAAACTGAAAGAAATTCTTAAACTTCACATAAAATTGTGATTTAGTTTCTAAATATATTACAATTTTACAGTTGTAAATAAATCTTAGTTATGAAAAATCAGCTTATTTGGTTAAGAATAAAATTATATTAATTTATTTAGAAAAAATGATAGGGCCTATTAAACAATTAATAACTTATCCTCAAAATTTTACTCTAAATTATTTTCCATTTTATTTAAAAATTTATGCTATTCTTCAATTTATATTTACACTTTGCCCTTTTTATATTTCATTTTTTTAGATATTCAAATTATCTACTCTCTTACGTAAGCTGCTTAATTTTCATTGGATGAATTTTAAACAATAAAAATACAAATTATTCTGATAAACTACAAAGCTTTTATACCAATATTCCTAACAATATTTAAATATGTATGGCTCAAATTCTAATTTATTTATATGGAACCTATTTCAATTAAACTGTTAAATGTGTGAACTTGATTATTTTAGTTTCGAATGAAATTGTGATTCAGTATACAATCAAGTAATTTTGTGTTTGTTTTATTGACTTTTAAAGTTGCAGAAATACTAAATGCATATTAAATTACTAAATTTTAATTTGGTATTTCAATTTCTTAGTTTCAAATATTATATAATATTTAGTTTAGATCCAGTGAAAAAAATTCAAAAGCATTTGAATTATCTAGATAGAAACAAGACCCTTTTCTGTTGCAACATACATAGTAATATCAATCATAACAAATTGAGAACTGAGGATATTAATTTGATAAAAGAAGCTATTTGATGCTACTAGATTATTTTGATAAGGACTTATTTATACATATTTATAACATAAATGTTTTATAATATAAATTCATGATAAAAAGTTTCAACCAGGTGCACTTACGAGGGCATTGTAAATTTCAACTTACGGGCTTAAGAGACATTTTTTATTTTAATTTTGTATATTTTTAAAGAGTATTAAATCTGATATTATAAATGAATTACAATGAATTGCTGTCATTTGTAAAAAAGCTTCACCAAAATATAGAATATATTTTAAAATATGATGTACTATTTTGATCCTGAATAGCTGACAAACTATCAACCAAAATTTTTGTAAGACTTATGAACCCTTATCTCATTTTGCCAATGTAAGAACTTTTCATAGTCAGTAATACAGGGTTATTACAAAACAATCATCGAGTTTTGGAAATATTTATTTTGGAACATAATTAGGTTACAGCAGTAAGGATACATGAAAAAAAATTAATATTTAAAATTGACGTCTATAATTTAGATGTGAAATATGTGCTCCTTTAGTGGTACGGCAGACGTGAAAGCGATAGTTCAGTTTGCCCATACATTACTCAGTTTTGTCGCATCATTGGTGACGAAATAGCGATGCGGTTCCACAAGTTAGCCGAAGTGGTGAGTAATGGTACTACATAGACACAGTCTTTAACATGTCCCCAAACGAAGATGTCACACCTTGAAAATTCTATTCCACAAAACGTTTCCTGCCGTACATTCGCCTTTTCAAACATTCCGTTTATGCAACAATCATGTCAATCATTATACATACGCAGGGTGAAACTGTAATTAAACTCGTTTACGTTGTCATAGAGACATTTACGTTTCCAAAGTTCGAAACGTAGCAATGTATCAACACCCAATGCTTCATATGTAATAATCCAGTATATATTCAAATAATGTAAGAGATAAGTCCGAGGTTTCCTAGCTTCTGTCCTGACAGAAAAAAGAAATACAGCTTCCAACTCCCATGATTCAATGTCGGATGAAATCAGATATGAGACTTTCCACTCTGAAAAGTATAGTCTTACAATTGTCATCAAGGACATTAGCTTTTACATGGAATTTTAAGCAGAATAACTCTCAAAAGCCGTTGTAAATACCCACATTACGCATTATCATGGCGAAAACTTCTCATAGAGCATTCCTCTTCTTATTCCCAATTCTCTTCTCTAAAGGATTAAATTTATAATCTCACCCCAACAAACACAAATGTAGAAAGTAAAAACCTATCATCGATCTCTGTTAATCAACAATGGTAGAAAAAGAATTTAAAATATTCTACTAAGAAACCCTATGTCCTCACAATAGGCCAAAGAGAACTTGATGTGTGGTGTTTCGACGCCTCGAAGAGCATAATACATTAAGCCCACTGCATGGCAACCATGCATCCACCATGGAATGTTTTCTGTAGTGATTTTTTACATATAGTGATCCCATTTATTTAATTCGTATATCCCGTGTTACAAAATCGAGAATTCGGAATATACGTATACACAATTCCGTTAGGGAAGTATGCAGAAAACACTCATTATCCATTTCCTGTTATCTAACAATAGCTGAGTTTGAAGTCGAGACATCGTACCCGAAACGAGATATCATTCCTAGTGCTTATTTAAGGATAAAACCGCTGTTTGTACTTTTTGAAATCATGCTATAACTCCATTTCTTTTGCTATCCCATTATTTAGTTATTGGTTATCGGATTTCAAGTTGGGGAACTAATCAAAAAAATAATTTAAAGTAGACTAAAACGGAAAATTTTGAATATGTTTGAAGTTAACAAACCATTTAGCAAAAATGATAGTAAGATTTTCTTTTGTCTAGGATACAGTTTGTAATGTTTGTAATAATTGAGATTTGCATTTAGAAAATTAATGTTGTGAAAAATATTGATTATTTTCTCTTTATATATTATTTTTGTCTATGTGCTGACATAATTCAGACTTTTTAATAACTTTTAATAAATATTCTATTGAGGATTCATGCTGCAAACAAATTTGTAAATATTTTAAAGTACCTTATTAATACAAATACGGAAGGTACTCAACAACATTTTGATATTTTTCACAAAATTTATGAATATATTAATAAATTATTCTGATAATTTGATTAATTAATGTATTTCAATTTCCAAATAAAAAATGTTTTCTGGGATACAGTTTTACCTCATAAAGAACTTGATATAAAATTCACAGAAAACAGGATGTAAAAAAATTTAATAAAATGCTTATGAAAATTCCAATTATAAACTTTACCTTACATTAATTCTTTCAATCTTACTCAGCCATTTTCAGATCAGTTTTCTAATTCGCGTCTAGTTTTATGACTATATGCTACCACTCTTTTAGCATAAGAATTTCATTGGCTCTTTTGTTAAAATCTAAACTAAATTTCCAAATTAAAAGTAAGAATATTTTTCTTTTTCTTGAATCTTTCGAATAATAAAGCGAAAAAATAATAATCAAAACAATGATAATATATTTTAATTTAATTTAAAAAATAAATGACAATATAATTGTGAAATACATTATAATTAATAGTCCCCATTTTTATTTGTACCGATTAATATACTATATTTAGCTTAGACTAATCAAAGTGCTAAAATGTAGTATTTTGCTGGCCTTAAGTAATTCGTAAAATCACGGGAGTGAACGTAACAAAAATAAAAAAGTGACTTTCCTAATTGCCTTTAATGCGAATAAGAAGGTACCTAGATGTGTATCTGCTTGCTCCAATATCTTCGCTCGAGATAGTGCCGAAAAGTGAAGATGTCGAATGCAAGATAATAATATCAATTTCTACAATGTAACGAAACACAAATGCGGCCATTGTGATTCTGTAAACAGAGATTAAAACATAGCGTAGCATCATTCTTCCTACTGCGGTCGTTGTTAATCTAACCATTGAAGTTGTTTAATTTTGTGATATTGTATCAAGTGTTGCCGAAGCCATATTCAACTACAGTTAGTACTATTGTAAATATCATCAAACGACATTTATTATGTTGCAAACGATTTCATTCCTTGGTCAATGCTTATGACGTGGCTGTGTGTCTATATGCTAAAACCATTCGGGTAATATCTGTTCTTTCTCATTAGACTCTTTGTGATAATGGACCACTAATATCCAGCACTGATTTCAGCATGACCATCTTGAAACCATCGATTCTATTTTCCATAGACTTTCACTTAATTTAAATTGACTCTGGTAATAAGATTGGGATAGATAAGTAATTATCACAACAGGCTACAATTCAACCTTTATCTGAGTCTGAAAAAGGCTGGTAATGATTTCTTTTTCTATGCGAGACATCACGATAATGTTTATTGAGTTACTCGGAAAGAATTTTCGCTTTTTTCCCCGACAAAAAAAAAATAATTTTTTTTTTTTTTTTTTGTAGCCAACTTCTTAATCATGAAACGTAATCATTGTAGATTTTGATAGTTGAGATCTAGCAATTTTTTTCCAAGTCTTTTATGCTTAGAAAAAAAGTTTTAGTAATTTTAATCTAACAAGTAAAAGATTTTTGTTCGTGCATTTTCAAATATGGGAAATAATAAAAAAAAAAGAATGTTTAACATATTTTAATTTTTTGCTGTCCAAGAGGCGACAATACTATCGAACATTCATGATCATTTGAAATTCCTTGATTTAAGCTCAAAGTCCGGCATGTAGATTCCTCATGCTCTAACGGATAGCAATTTGTGTCATTGCATTGACATGTGATTTACTTCTCAAACTTTGTGGAAAATTATCCCTTTTTTTAAAGTAAATCATCACAAAGAACGAGAAATAGGGTTGCCTTTAACAATGTAAAATGAAAAAAAATCATAATGGGAAAAGGATACATCGGCTTAAGCCAACTTCTTCGAAAACTCATATTCACCGAAAAAGGTGACATTATCTGCTTAAAAAAAATTTTAAAAAAGTTTTTTTTTTTTTTTTTTTTTTTTTTTTTGAGATCCTGCATGACTATACAACGTTCAGTTCTGAAGTGCATTGTAATCAACTGAATAAATCGAATGGTTTACTTGAAAATAAGAGACCAATATCAATCAATGGAAAAGTATAAATTAAGTCATAAGAAAATATACAAGATTTGATACACACACAAGTTTGTGTTAACTCGCCAAAAGCTTCTACTGTTTTAATTGGATGTACAGCCACATCTACCATTTTTCCATATCTGTCATTTTCAGATTATTTTTTGTTCTGTTACCTGTAAACTTTTTTAAAAGGTAAAAATTTTTCTTTAAATGAGCAGATCAAACATCACCTTCATCAGCATTTCGTCATCGTTATTTATTTGTAACATTTTGGGAGCATGGAATTTTGCTGTTGTCTCAGAAGTTAACAAAAGACTCTAGAGTAGAATAGACAGTATATATTTCAATGAATATATTTATTCGCTATAAGAAAATATCTTAAATTTTCATTAAAGAAACAATTAAATTAACTTCCGAATAACAGAATATTCAAATACCATTTCTGTGTGAAGATTATGCTGACCACAATTTTTGTCTTTTGAATACATTGCAAATACCGTTACCACTGCATGTTTTACATAAATGAAATGAAAAGATTAATATTTTCAAATCCCATATCTTATGATTGTTGTGTTAATTTTATACGTGTAGAGTGTCATCTTTTTAGTACAGGAATTTTTATTTTTATGCAAGGTTGGTAAAGGACATCATTTAATACATCATACAAATTTCTTTTAAACAATGTGTTACAAGTTAAACAATATTAAATTTGCACTTTTGTGAATTACGTTTTGATTTAATTTACGATTACATAATAACAATTTTAATAATTAAAAATATGCAGTATGGCGGAAATTTTCAAAACATTTATTATTTTATTAAACCTTATGAAATGATAGTTCTACATATATTTATATATAAAAATATATAAAGAACACAAATTCTGGTTTAATAAAAGATTAAAACTCCAATAAACAATTTAAAATTTCATTACTTAACATTGAAAAGTTATTATTTAAATAAACAATGAGAGTTAAAATACTTTTTTTACTCACAATTTAAAGTTTTTCTGGAATATATTTTAAAATATAGATATCATTTTTTTAGTTTTAAAGGTTAAAAAACTACGTATTAATGAAAAACTATTTTTTAAAAAAAGTTTAACTGTAACAAACCAAGCATTTTCCAGAAGCTAAAAAAACTGAACTTTCCTAACATTTTTCAATAAGTAACAATGTAACAAGTTTTCTTAGATATACCGAACATTTTAAAACAAATAGTTCTCATACTTTATGTCTGGTATGGTTGAAAGAAGCAACAAAAAATTTAATAAAATCCTTAACAAAATATTTTCTCATGTTATATAAAATCCACAAGTAATTTAAAATAAACTTTTTTACGTACGCGAATTATACTACTTTGTTATTCATAAAATTTTTAAAATATGAGATTCAATATTTTATAACTTTAGTATATTTTTTTCATATCTGCCAAAATATTTTCGTAGTATTATAATGTTATACATATATAATATAATATAATATAATATAATATATATATATATATATATATATATATATATATATATATATATATATATATATATATACACACTACTGGCCATTAAAATTGCTACACATGGAAAAAATGCAGATAACAAAATGATATTTGTTGGACAAATATATTATACTAGAAATAACAAGAGATTAAATTTTCAAAAAATTTGGCTAGATATATATATATAGATCCTGAGAAATCTGTACCCAGAACAACCACCTCTGGCAGTAATAACAGCAGCTGCTATACGCCTAGGCATTGAGTCAAACAGAGATTGGATTGCATGTATAGGTACAGATGCCCATTCAGCTTCAACACGATGCCACAGTTCATAAACCGTAGTGACTGGCGTTTGGTGACGAGCCAGTCACTCGGCAACCATTGACCAGACGTTTTCTATTGGTGAAAGATCTGAAGAACGTGCTGGCCAGGGCAACAGCCGAACATGTTCCGTATCAAGGAAGGTCCGTACAATACCAGCAACATGCGGTTGGGCATTATCCTGCTGAAACATAGGGTTTCACAGGGCTGGAATAAAGGGTAGAGCCATGGGTCCTAACACACCAGAAATGTAACGTGCACTGTACAAAGCACCGTTAATGCGAACAAGAGGTGACCGAGACGTGTATCCAATGACACCAAATACCATCACGCCAGGTGATGGGCCAGTATGACGATGACGAATTCACGCTGCCAGTGTGCGTTCAGCACGATGCCGCCAAACACGGATGCGACCATCATGATGCTGTACACAGAACCTGGATTCATCTGAAAAGATTACGTCTCGCCATTCGTGCGCCTAGGTTCGTCGTTGATCACACCACTGAAGGTGCTCTTGTCTATGACGCAGCGTCAAGGGAAGCCGCAGCCAAGGTCTCATAGCTGAGAGTCCATGCTGCTGCAAACGTCGTCGAACTGTTCGTGCAGACACTGGTTGTCTTCCAAACGACCTCGTTTCTTGACTTACTGCTCGTGACGTGGTTGCATGATCCATTACGGCTATGCGGATAATATGCCTGTCTTCTCGGCTGCTAGTGAAAGTGGTCGTTGAGATCCCGCATGGCGTTCCGTATTACCGTCCTGAACCCATCGATTCCATATTCTGCTAACAGTCATTGGATCTCGACCGACGCAAGCAGCAATACTGCGATAAGATAAACCACCATCCCGGTACGCTACAATTTGACCTTTATCAAAGTCAGAAACGTGCTGGTACACATTTCTCCTTCTTACACGAGGCATCACAACAACTTTTCACCAGGCAACAACGTTCAAATGCAATTTGTGTATGAGGAACCGGCTGAACAATATCCTCATTCAAACACCATGTAGGAGTCGCTAC
Source organism: Latrodectus elegans (assembly GCA_030067965.1). NCBI lineage: Eukaryota > Metazoa > Arthropoda > Arachnida > Araneae > Theridiidae > Latrodectus > Latrodectus elegans. The sequence goes on along the minus strand of CM057818.1, from coordinate 31,264,175 downwards.
TGGCTGCTGCTTTGTCTGAATGCGCTGAAAAGCTAATCATTTGCATATCACAGCACCTTCTTCCTTTCGTATAAATTTCACGTCTGTAGCATGTCGTCTTCTTGGTGTATCAATTTTAATGGCCAGTAGTGTAATTACTTGATTACCGGAAAAATGTCGTGCAATGTGGCATATATTACATTGAATCTTAGAAGAACGATAATTTATAGTAAGAAAATTTTATGAGAATAATCAAAGTAATGCCACTGTTCTAGAGGCATGATATTTAGAGTTAGGAAAGAAAAGGACACCTTCTGAAATGTTAGTTGCGTGATAGTTGGTCCAGTATTCAACAGTAGCATGGTAAGAAGGGTATCAAATGTCACTAGTACATGATTTTGTCTCTGAAGCGGTTTGTCCCAACATGACTTGCCAGTGCGGCTTCGTGCAGGAAGAGACTTGTCCTTATAGAGCCGATGACATCGTTACACATCTTGGAACGAGAATCTCTGATTGTATTGGTTGCAGAGAAATTCACTGATCACGTGGGAGAGAGCTTCCTCAAAATAGTCTGTACCTGAATCTGTTCGACTTTTACTCATGAGATGGCATCAGAATTTATAGAAATGTCCCTAATGCAGTTGGCGACCTGAAATTAGACATCAAAAAGTTAGAATGGTGCACTTGATTCTGACCAGCGCGTTATGAAGGATTTTGGGAGCAAATTTTATAACACTATAATCGTAAACAGTAGGCACACATTTGAGTAATGTTCATATTCAATGTAAATGTAAAATGAGCAATGTTTATATTAAATGTTTAATTAAATGTATATTTTCATCGAATAAAATTAATTTCCTGTTGTTTCTTCCACAAAGATCGTTTACTTTAAATCATGCATTTTGGTACATCACTGAAAATAAAGAATATTCATGAATTCGTATTATCTAAATATATTTTATGAACACACAGTTGTGAATTTTCCAAAGAGATATTTTTCTGTTAAATTATTTTTTAACTAAAAAATATAATATATATTACAATAATATATAAATATAATATTTTTCATTGAATCGTACTCTTAAGTACGATTAAATGAAAAATCTATTTTATATTAAAATAAAAATTATTAAGTGAGATAGACATCTATGGATAAGAATGGATGACTATGCGCACACATTGACTTATAAAAATGGTTAATTTGAATGTTAAATCTTCTAAAATCCTCCTGAATGAATATTATCGATGCTGTTTAGTTCGATGTCTAACCTAAATATATTGGTACATAAAAAAGGTTGAAGTAAAATGTACTAAGTAACCAAAATAACAATTTAAACCATGTTTTTTACATGCTGGTTAATAATGCTTGATTGTCTTAATAGGGACTTTAATACTATTGGAACATCTACTTGGAAAAGTGCTGCTGAGTACAGGCCAAGATGGAATAAGCTCATTGAGAAGGCCAGGACCCACACAGGGTTGTAGTGCCATTGTTGATTGATTGGTTAATAATGCTAATCTTGATCAATAATCGTTCAATCCTTGCAAATCAATATTATAGGCAATTTGGAGAGATACGCCTGCCAACTCTTGGTACTTTGGGGAAAAACCTCGTTGGTGTCACCAGCTCAGTATCCCTAGGATGCAGCAGACTGCTCTTTCGCGTTTTTTTGAGTGGCCACATTATGTCCCTTTCTTTCCAACAGGGCCAGAAAGTCTTTCTAGAGTGTGACTGGTGCAAGGCTGATCAGGACTCCTCGAGACATATTCTTGACTGTTGGAATTTCACTGTAAACGAGGTTTTGGAGAATCCTATTTTATTTTTAGATTTTTTAGTGATTTTTGGTTTTATGGAGATGGTTTACCTAAGCTACACCATCTAGGATTAGAAACAACAACAACACAAAGCAATATGGATGATGAAAACATATTACTTAAGAATTCTCATAAGCGAACGGTGGTATTCTTGATGCCAGGTTTAAGTTTAACCTATGTTAGAGGATGCGAGTAATAAAAATAAAATTGTGTAAAACAACAAAAATAGCAGTTAAATGCACAATTTTCTGGATTGTTGAAAAGATATATTCGATGACTCTTAGGATGCTCTAAAAATTCAAACATCAATAGACTAAATTTGCAAAAAGAAGATGGAAAATAAAATCCTTTAAACTATCAAGGTTAGCGTTGAAAATATTTGTAGGGTAAAGCAGAATTGATTGAGGAAAGTGACAATTAGATTTAAACCAAGTTTTGTTACACAAACAGAATTCTTTGGCTCCTGGCGTCTCTACGGATGAGGGAAGGAAATGGTGACACTTTAAAATAATTGAAAACGAAAAGGTATTAGTTTTCTGGTTTAATTCCTCAGGAGCATAGTTTTCGAGGGCTCAAATGAACAGTAGCATTATTGAAAAGCCTTTTGTATCCATTCCGTCTTCCTCATCAAAAGTGAGAGAAATAGATATGCTTTTTAGTGCGTGATTAGTTAATTTCTAGTTTTTGTATTAAATTAATGTTACAAATATACAGAAAAAAATTTTTATATGTGTACTTAACATATAATTTGAATTTTTTAAAATAAATATATCTTTATTTTAAATTTTAGATTTATTTATTTCCTTTTATTATCCACAACAACTTAGCTTAATGAAAAACTTTAATTTTTATTATTTTTAAAACATTAAACAGTTTCAAACCTAATAAAGGGATAAATTTTATTATTTCCAAGTTAAAACAACTATTTCCACCTTTTTCGTATCAATAGGATTATACAAAAAAAAACTTATATAATGTAATATTGCCTATATTTAGAAACATGGTATTTGTAACTTTGTAACCGGTATGATATAGTTGCTATAATAAGCGAAATTAATATAATAGTGCATTCTAAATTCCATAAGAATATATTTTACCTATAGTTGTTTTCTTGCTAATTTTATATCTAAGATCCTTTAAGTCGTTAGAATTTTTCTCCATTTTATTTCTTACTTATTTCCAAAATTTATAAATAAATTTATTCAAAGTTGGAAAAAATATTTTAAATCTTCATGTAAATTTGTAAGTCAGTAGTTTAGTAATATTCAATATACTTTTCTATATATTAAAAAAAAGTTTATATTCTTTTTTAGAGTCTTATAAATATTTCTAAAAACCCAGCAATAACAAAGTCTGACAAAGTGACTGATGGTGATGATGTCGTCAAAGACGGGATAGTGTTTTTTATTTTAAGATATTTTTCTGGAGCGTCTTTTAAAAGTAAAATAAATCAAAAAACACCTCCTACTTAAATTTATTACTGATATAAACATTGTTTTAAGATTTTATTAAATATTAAGCAGAAAAAGGGTTAGACATTTTTTTCACTATTGTAAAAATTTTGGATACTTTTTTCAAACAAACTCAAACGTGTAGAATGAATGAATGAATAAAACTGTTATAAATTGGATTTTTTTTATCAAATTCAAATATTTTGTATATTTTTTCCTTTAATTTTCATATGCGTGTATACCATTAAAAAGTTATAAAATATTTACTCTTGTTTGAATGTTAATCATACGCTTAGAATGTGAAAAAAACAAGTAATAATTTTGAAATATAAAATTTTATTATTCAAAAGAACAACATTCAACAATTTGATTGATCACAAAATAAAATATGATTCTAAATGAAGTTAATAATATTAGCAATTTTTATTCAAAATTAATAAATTGCTTCAAAATTTCATAATGGATGTAACAAGCTCTATTTTTCATGCCTTTTAAAACTAAATAGATAATAAACTTGATTTTAAGTTTATTATCTATTTAGTTTTAAAAGGCATGCAATTTAGGGCTTGATTTCAAGATTGATTTTAAAAAAAGGCTTGATTTCAAGTTCGAAGTTTATAAATTAATATATCTGAACTAAGAGTTTAACTTTTATCAAATGATCTTATTCAGACCCTCTCACGAACAGAAATTGAAGTTTTAAGAAAATTAAAGCATTGTAGGTAAATGAATATTTAACACACGAAGTCCTTAGTATATATTAAATTCTTGATATAGGAAAATTTATCTATAAGTTAAAAAAAGAACATTGATATCAATATAATTCATGTCCTTTTATTTGCAATCCATAAAATATTTTGTTGAGCTTATCCATGGTAATATAGAAGAGAATTAAGTAGATTGCAATTGCTACATTAAGTTATATATATATATATATATAACAAAATATGAACCACAATACATAAGTGTTACAGGAAATTTAGCCAGCGCAAAAGCAGTTAAAGAAAGATTTGCCAGTAAAAACAAGATGATACATGAAAAACATTGAAACCAGAAATACAAAATTAGAAAATTACTAAAATATACAATGCAAATGATAAGAAGAAAGTATAGGGACTATGTCTTTATCAGAAGGGAGATGGTCATCTCAGCAAAATAAACACTCTTTTCTAATATGACGATTGAAGAGCAGCGAGGTGTTATTTTTTTCTGACAGAGGAAGGTGAGGAAACAATGGTAGCATAAGTCGTCACCTCCCCCTAAAATTTTCAAAACCGTATTGTCAGAAGGAAAGGTGTTGCTCACTGTCTTTTCCAATGTTTAAGGTCCGATATTTGTGGAATTCCACGAACACAGAAAAACCATGAAATCCGATGTTTACTGTGAGATACTCGGACACCTACGCAGGTCAATCAAGAACAAAAGTCTGGTGCTGCTCACGAAGGATGTGATTCTGCTCCATGATAACACGTGTCCACGGGTCTGAGTCACACATTGAACTGGCCAAGTTCAAGTGGGAGAAGTTGGACCATCCGACCTACAGTCCGGACATGTCACACTGCGATTTCAATGTCTCTTGAGGAAACACCTGAATTGAAGCTCTTTAATTCGGGCGACGTACTCAAGGACGCTGTGAAAGGCTGGATCTCGTCACGTCCACAGGAATTCTGAGAACAATGAATCCTGCGGCTGGCTCATCAGTGGGATTGTTGTGCTCAAGTCTATGGTGTATATTTTGAATGAAGTCTACACTTGTACCCAACGTGTCGTTTCGTACCTTCTTTGATCATGCCTTATACATCATATAACATTCACTTTCATTTTAGAAATGATGCTTTCCATAAAATATCTTAGCATTAAATTGATTTTTACAAATTATGATGAACAAAGCGTACTGATATTTTTTTAAAGTATAGCTAATTCTCTAATATTGTATATAATATTATGAATTCATTGCTTATAATTTTCAATAAAGTAGATTAAGTTACAACTTATATGTATATTTTCAAACACTTATAAAATCTTTGTTAAATAAAATTCATCATAATTCATTCTTGAATGAATACTGTAAATAGAAACTGATTTTTCAGAAAGCTGCCGAAAAAGGAAAGATCTGTAATACTTCATGTACTTATAACACTTTTTTTCATTAAATAAGAATTGGTGCAATATATATTTATTAAAGAGAGAGAGAGAGAGTTATAATTAAACATCACACAGAATAGTCGATACTGAATTCTCTATGATGTAAACTAAATAAATATTTTTCTTTTACGTATAAACACAAATTTAATGAATATTCATTATTTTATTCTCTAATCTTTTGAAGTAATATATTTATATATCAATAAAACTAAAATTGGAATAGCTTTTATGGTAAGAAATATCTTGTGATTCATTCACTTTAATATTATAATTTAATGTCTAAGTATATTTCCTCCAATATAGCTTATAAGTACTGGTGTATTATTTAAAAAAGCCTCATCTCTTAAACATTGGAAGTAATTTAAAATAATATTGTTTTTCTAAAATTAAGCATTTTTCGTAAAGTTTCTCTCTTAAATGAGCATGATTTTACGATCCCATCAACAGAGAATAAAATCCTATGTAAATGCACTTGCATATTGTAATGTGTGAAGCAATATTTATTTAAAAAAAAAAAACTGACAATTGGCTCAAATGAATTGAATAATCTGCGAAACCCTGTTGGGTGTACAATGTTCATTCTCGATTTAGAAATTAAAATTTATGAGTCGTTGATGAATTTGGATTAGATGCGTTAAGAATTTTTCTTGTTTTAAATATGTATTTAAAACACAGCTTTCCCATTTATATTCAATTTTACGATACTGAGTGTTTTTTGAAACCCTTAAAAATTATGGACTGTTCCTGATAGGAAAAATAGTCTTCTGTATCATAGTTTTCCAGCTAAATAAATCTTTCTAATGCGTGTACTTTCAAAATTTTAAAATAGAACACTTTTTCTATTTTTATTGTATTAAGAAATGAATATTTTTATACTTACTGAATGTAGTATATTGCTGCCTTTTTACTCTAATTTGTAATTTGTAAAAAATTTGCCAACTACAAACGATAAATCTTAGTAGATATTAACAAATTGCTCATTAATTTCATGTAACTCCATATATTTGAACAGTAATATCAAATATGTAATGAGAAATATTATTTTCACAATGGTACTGAATGTGTGTCGTCAAAAATTTTTTTAATTACTTTGATCAGCGCTTATTTTATTAGTCTTCCTTATCATAGCTTGTCGGTTAGATAAATCTTCCTATGAGTGTAATTTCAAATTTTTAAAACCATACTCACATTTCCTGTTTTTCTTCTTCTCTTATTTCAATTTTTTTCTAAGAGACAAATAGTAATTCATTAAATAATTGCAACAATCTATAAAAAAAATTTTAAGTGTCTGTTTGAAGCTTTTGAATTCGATTTCAATGCAGAAAAAAAAATCCATGTTAATAATGTGAAAAAGTATTCTAAGAAATATTTATTTAAGTACTTATCATATAATGAAGCGTATAAGCACTTTGAAACGTCAGCGTTTGAGAATATGTATAACTATGTATATAGAAAAAGTAGCTTGATCAGATAATCTGTAACTCATATTGGTACAGATAATAGACTCTAGAAGCACAGATAATGTAACTGCTAGTAATATTTTGGGACAACTAATGATCAATTGGGAATGATGTGCATAGTTTTAAATATACAGAATTATACATTCTATCAATTTAACTGGCCACTGATAAGATATTATCACATTAGCCTCTTAAGAATAATTGGCAGATGTTCACAGATGTCATTCCTCCAAAGTTTGGTTTGGTGGAATAACATATATGAACATCTCTGAATTCCATCTTTGTAAATATCTGAAAACAGAGATTTCTCAAAATGAAATGCAGCAAATTTTCTAAAATTAATGGTTGCTTTAATAACAACAGGCTTGCAACAGGATAATAATTCAACAGGCTTCGCGTTTTAAAGCTTTAATATTCAGATAATTTATTTAAGTTTTTTTTAACTTAAATAAATTATCTGAATATTAAAGCTTTAAAACGCGAAACCTGTTGAACGGATTTGTGATAAGATGTTTTCGTGTATGAACCGATATTTTTTAATCGAAACATTTGTATACGTTTACAAAGAGAAATCTGTTACGAAATTTGATGAGCAACTGTATTTTATGTATTTCACTAATAAAGCTGAGAATGTTATATAATGCCCTATAATATTTAACAGTTTGATGTAAATGGGAAACCAGGTTTCCCTAACTATGTATACAAATTTTTTAATCAAATATTTCGCTTTTAGTTGGATTTTTCTCCTCTTTATTGTGATGTAGATACACATACAATTCTGCATGTAATTTAAAGCACCATAATTTTACTAAAAAATAAAGAGAAGAATAACGTGCTAATTAGAAAACAACAAATGATATTTTATTTTATTTAATAACATCAGAAAACGGATCAATTCTCATTTGTAATTAAGTGCCAAAAACAAGCCCAGGTTATATTTATATCAGTAAAACATGTGATGTCACTGTACTAATTAAAAATATGTTTTGAAAAATTTCTCTCCAAAAAGCACTTGCTTAAACTAATGCGGCATGAAATTGGCAGAAAAGAAGAGAGTTATGTAGCTGACGGTACTGTTTCTTAAATTAAATTTTAACTGAGAGCAAAAGGAGATTATATTTAATATTTAAAAAAAAATATCTTTTAATTTACTTTTTATAGGTTTTATGTGATTCATAAGTGAAACTTATTTTTTTCTCTAAATTTATTATTCATATCATTTTTTTGTAAACCCAATACATTTCTAAGTTGTTGGGAGCCTTATTATTTTACTACGAACAGTCCAGTACAATCCTCTATGGTAAAATATGCGATAGGTAAATCATATTAAGATGACAAAGATAGTACATTTTTGCTGTGCATGCATTGTAAAACGAAAAACTTATAAGAAACAGAAAATGCTTCTCATAAATCGTAGCTATTCGTTTCTTTTGTCGAACAGAAGCAGTAAAGCTGTCATTAAAAGAGCCATTATCTATCTATCTTCTTAGAAGAAAATGCACTACTTTAGAATTTCAGAAAACACGATTAGCAATAAGAAATAATGTTTATTTTTCAGCAAATCATTACATTCAAATGATACAAGTTAATAATAAATCATCCTCTGAACATTTTAAGTTGAAAATAATTTCCCATAAAGTCTTAGATATGTAAATGTAATGCGTTTACACCAACTATAATTCAGAAATTAAGGAAATATTGCAAGCAATGACCAAAGTAGTGAAAAAGCGTAAGAAAATAATAACGCTTCCTTAAAATTTGGAATTGCGATAAGAAGTTTGTTCTAGTTGAAAAAAATATAAATAACTAAAAAAATTTTTGTTCTTAAAAGTAGCCAATTTATGAAAAAATAGCAAATTACTTGTGGAAGTTTATTAAAAAATACTTATAATATCGAAAATGATTACCTGATTATTCATTACTTGATTTTTTTCCAGTATTCTTTGATCTTTTATTTATTAATAATCCCTACTCTCTCTCTCTCTCTTAAAAGTCATATCGTTCTTATGAACGCGGAATTTTTTATCTGTGAAAAAATCTAATCACCACTTATCAATAATTTAGTGGAAGTGCATTTATTTTTCATCCGAAGATGAATTACACACTTTCCAAAATTATCTATATCCCAAAATGCGCAATTTCAATCCTGTTTTTGGTCTTGTTTTGGGGATATTTTCTATCATTAATGTTATTTTACCCTACACTTATTTAATTATAAAATTTTTCTAGTTGAGTTTTAATAACGTTAGAAAGGCATGTATTATTTATTGATTTTCATTTTATTAATTAAGATGATTCCCTCTAGCGTACATAACAAATAATATATTTTGAATTTTGGTTCACGATGACTGAAGTTTACTGTATAAAAATATATGTATATGAAATTTTTATACAGTAAACTAAATAACATAACACTAATAACATTTAGTTTTATGTTATTTTGGAGTGAAATTCTCACATAATGCTTTGGATTGGGAAAAGTTATTATCTGGGAAAATTAAAACTAAAATATGCATCATAATTAATTGAAGATTGAATTGAGGGTAGTGGTACAATTTCAGTCCTGCTTCAATTCTGACATCAACACCTTCCTTGATATAGTGTACGAAATATCATTTTTAGTAATGTGTATTATAGACAAGATATGCTAATGTACAATAAGAGATATTTATAATAATTTTGATTTAATGCTGTTTCTATGAATAGAAAAATATATTAGCGAAGAAGATAGATTTTAGCTAAAGTGCTGTTTAATAAATATGATACCAAAAGATACTGATGAAAAGTCTAGCTAGCCAACGTAAAAGAATTACGAACTTTTAGCTACATTGAAAAGCACAGGAATAGTTATCTAGTCAATATATTTTTAAAATATTGCTTTCTCTTAAACATATTATTTAAGAAAGTTTTATTTTTCACTTAAGAAAAATTCCTGTAAAATGTATTTACAAGCATGTCTTGAAAAGGCAAACATTTTGCATCAGTGTGAGATTAAAATATATTTATAGGTAAACATATTCAAGCCAAATGTCTATGATTATAATTTAAAGGATAAATTTTCGTACTTTAGATTTCATATATCATACAAAAATCTGTGCTACTTGCATAAAAACTATTTATTTTAACAGATTAACCGTTAATAGTGTTCTAAAATAAAATATTTCGACTCAAGAAAATTCAAAATAATAAATTAAGCATAAGTTAAAATAAAAGAATAATTTTTAAACTCATTTTGTCTTGAAGGGAAACAATATACTACTTATATTAAAGAGAGAGAGAGTTATATGTATGAATAATATACTATAATTAAAAAAATACCACTCACACACACTTACATAATATTTAATTAAATAAAAGTAAGCAAATTGAAATATATATATTTTTACATAATGTGGATTACAATAAGAAAAATCGCCAAAATAAATTTTGTTGAAAGTAATATTATCCTACATTAAATTTTGCACAAACTATTGCTTATGTCCAATAGTTATATATAATAGTGGAAAATATGCTTCTATTCTGCAGTTTCAGCACAGCAAGCTACCCAAAATCCAAAGCCAAAATGAATACACAGCTGCCATAGCAAAATTTATTTGATGGATAACATTACAAAGGTCAAATATTTAAAATTACAGTTTTTTGTTAAGTGGGGATGATGATCAAAATCAGTAGATAGTGTAACCGCTACTGTTGATAAGTACCTTACGTAACTTCACCGAATCAGAATTCATTCTACAATTTAGCTTTAACAATTTAGGATACATTTAAATGTATCCTTTGGTATAGTAGTCCATACGGCTTCCACATATTACTAAAGTTGATATTGTGTAATAAGTGCCTTAGTATTCCTGACCAATTGTTTCACCAAGCATGGACATCACGATAGATCGGAAAAATAATCAGACTAAGAAATTAATTCAATTTTATGGGTAAAGAAAAATTCTTGAACTTCGAGTGTCATGGATAGTTGCACATTATTCTATTGGAATAAGGCTGATGTTAATAATAGAATAATGAAAAGATCTTGGACTTCAACTTCTCAGAAACGTAGCACTGGTTGTTCAGTGTACTGGCAGAAGGTTCTAGAGTGATACAGGAATGAAATCCAATATCACCTCAAAACATGGTATCTGGTTTAAAACTTAGTTACTCGTTATGGCTAATAAAAAAGTTTAGAGATCTCTCATGCTATTGCTTAGATACTGGAATCTGACATTTGTAGTTTTACAAGCAAAAGCGTTACACATCAGTAAAAACAAAATCGTTCCATTCTTTTGTATTCCTATCCTTTATTCATTTCACCATTGATGGTCCAACTACCTGTTGCTTTTTAATCAAGGGTAATCCCAACAATGAGAGATTTGTGTACATTAAACTCATATTTAATGTCATTGAAGGCAAGAGTGGATACTGAATGATGAGTAACAGACAAAATACGTTTTATTATGTTTCGTGATGTGTCTAAGCTAGCGATTCGCACCATATGGGGCGCGGTCACACTGAAAGAGGGGTGAGAGATTACCTAAGAGAAAATATAATTTAAAAAATTTATTAATGGTGGAAAATACACTCATACAAAAAATACATTTCCACTTAATATTTAATAATTAACTTATTCAATTAAAATAACTTACTTAATCGAAACTTACTTTATCTAAACTTAAAAGGAATTTTGTAATTATGAGTGACTTCTTGACCTTGTCTTTCAGAGCAAAGTTTCTCTAAGGAAGGTTTAGAATTAGGAATTGGAACTGTATCACTTTTTTTCCATATTTAGCTGAGATTTATATTTGATCTTCAAAGAAGCCACTTCAAAAAATACATTTTTAAAAAGGTATGATGTTGAAAATGGTAACAGAATGTGAAATGCCCTTGTTTTTAGAGTAGAAAACTTATCATCGACTCCTGTCCAAAATTCAAACAGTGATCTATTATTAAATTGTCTTTTTATTTCGCTATTTATAAAATCTATGAGTTTCCTCCTCTGCAATTAAGAGCCCGTCGGTTGTATAATAAAATGAACTCCTAATTTACTTATAACTTGCTACCAGTTTATCATCAGCAAGAAAATAATTTTTGAAATTCTTTGTCAGCATAACTACATAATTTTCAGTTAATATATAAATCTTCTTTTACATTCTTCTTCAGTCTTTTACGTTTTAACATAACCATCCACATCTGGAAAAACTGTTAAGTTTTCCTACTTCAAATTTCTGCTCTACAACTCGAATTTTCTTCAAAAACCATTAACTTTACCACTCGTATCGATACATGTATATCCCAGCATTTCGCCTTTTAAAATGACATAAATCTAAGGAAGATATAATAAAATATAAAACCTTTTTGTTGTGAGCATTTTAGCAATAGTTTTAAACTGGGGATTTAACTCCTTTAAGGGGAAATCCATCTGAAAAGAGTATTGGCAAGGAGAAGTCATACATATGTTATGTTAAGTGCAAGAAATATCCAAACCCTTATCCCTCCTGCCACATTACACGCAGTTATTCTTACTAATTATGGTTTTACCATCATGTAGCGAACAGTTTGATTGCCGAATTCCTTTGCAAAGCACTTTAAAATCCACACCATAAATGAGCATTTGGAAGAATTTGGACCATATTCAGGTATCGGAAGGAAAGAAACATGACACCCACTCCAACAGATGGTAAAAGTGTATCATCCATTCCTGTCACTCAACAGAAGTTGGCATCAAATCCAGAGCCTTATGCTCCGAAGATCTCTGACTACCATTTGTAGAAAATCTACATATTCATTGTATTGAATAATAATATGAAGTTGACTGTCTTTCCTTAAAGACAGCACAAGTACAGTAATCCCCCCCTACAACATGGCACTCATAAATTTTTATAAGACGTGTTTTTTTGTCTCTCGTATAACACGTGTTTTCCACCATATAAATCATTGATTCATCGCGTTATATTTCTGTACTGCGAAATTTATACTGATTTGTACAGTTTACAATCAATTTTGTGTACGTTTGTACATTGTGTCAATATCGCTCTTATAAAATTAAATTACATTATTGACCTTTGAACATTCTGCAAAAAAGAAGGTGTCGGGGAAACGCTATTTCAGACATCTTCTTTAGAGAATATACATGTAATAAAACTGTTTTTGGAATTATTTGATTCATTTGAAATGAAGTGTTTTTAGTAACATTCATATATTTTTTAAATGATTTTAATTTGATTTTAATAAAAAGCACACTTTTCTTTCATAATATAGTTTTTCCTAATATTCAATTTGAACACTTTTTAACGAGAAAATTAAACGTGAATCACATTTGTATATAACGCATTATATGAAGTAATACGTGCACGTTTTACGAGAATACTCGTACAACGTTTCCTATAACGCGGAACTAACATTTTATAACAAACCATTTTATAAAAGAGATTACTGTATTTTACCATGATGAAAAGAAAATACAATTAGCTATTTAGAAATTTTAAAAATTTTTCTTAAATTATTTTCATAGAAAAAAATATTTTTATGAAGTCATTTTCAAAGAAGAAAGATTTTTATATAGAAAAATCAAGTAATTTAATTTTTTTTGTTTATAGGAATTGTACGTTAATGTGAACAGCAGAGTTTTTTTTAAGCTGTGTATTTATTTACATGAAAGATATTGTTTCCGAGTATATATCATACACATTTAAGGCCGTTTTTCTTAGATTGTATTTAGACTGTTTATCTTACATTTTAAATCAGCTGCTAGGTGCTTGTATGCTGCACCATCAAATGAAACTTATCCAAATTAGTTTCTTCCACGAAATAAAATATATTCCTCTCCTATGAATAAATTACTTTTCAGTGAAACGCTCTCTTTCATCTTGCTCTATTAATTACTTCAACTGTTATAAGCATTAAATATTGTCATTACTATTTGAATCTCTTGTTTTCAAAATTCACAAGCATTTGACAAACTTTTTATAATATTCGTTATATAAAACATATTTATTAATTTATTTTCTTTAGCAGAAATATATTAATATTAAAAAGAAATATTTAGAAAACTTATTTGTCATTTTGCATCACAATGCATATTGCTTAACTTTATCCAAACTTATTAAAATATGTAGCACAAGAAAAAAAATTGCTATTAAAAGTTACTTGGAAGCTTTATTTTTTTTACATTTTTTTAACACTACAATCATTACATTTGTGAAATTGAGGCATTTTTTGATAGCATGATTAAATTTCTTGAAGAAATATGGAAAATAATTTTATACTCCTCCACACTATGTACAGTTAAGTAATGAAAAACTTATGAATCTTATAAATTATGTTATATAAGAGAATCCTTCTAGCACTTTCGGATTTAAAAGGATGTAAAATCTACACACACATAACCAGACTTGCTCAATTTGATTTATGATGCTGCAAACTGAATTAACTTCTATTTTTTTGCTTCAAGCAAAGGTCACGTGATTAAACACACTCTTGGGAGATCTTTGTCAGAAAATTTGTTTCATGAGGTAACTTTTACTCATTTTTTATTATATTGACGTTTTCTTATGAAATATATTGAATGAGAAAATAGTTTGAACTTGCAGGGAGCAAACATATTTCATCTTCGATCATATAATGTACAAAAGTATTTTGAAACTTGTATTACTTTTATTTACTTACTTCTGTATATTACCGAAAAAACCATTTTGATTATAAATTACTCAATATTAGGGAAATTAACATATTTTATATACTTACAGATTTTGCCAAAATCCACATTTATTATTTTTTTTACAAATTTACTGTACAAAATAATTTGTACTGTAATTTTTCTTGTTATGCAAATTCATTTCACCACTATTAGATATGCACACACGTTTTAGCACCTAAATATCCTTCAAAATTTTAACTAAGCTTTTTGTAAAATTTTTACTTTCCTAAAATATATAAGATCCATCATTGTTTTTAAATCAAAATAAAGAAGCTGATTCTTCGTCCGATTTTTCTTTTGTCTTTTTAATTTTTATTGATCAGTTATTTATATTATATTTATATAAAATGATAAGTGAAATTAATGTAGTAAAAATAATGCATTAAATAAATTCAACATGAAGCATTTTGAAAAATTATTTTATTGCTCAGTGCTAATCATAATTTTATTACTTGCATTAAAACTTCGGTATTTCTAGTACATTTTCTTGGTACTGGATAAATAATAAGATAAATTTTCAGAACATTTATAAAATATGTTTTTATTTATTTATATCTATGATATTAAATTTTTTAATTTTACAGGCACAAAACTTAATCCTTTCTTTTAAATCTAATAAAAAATCTAATTTTAAGTTGAAAGATTCTTTTAAATCTAATTAAAAAATAAAAAGTTAGTGATTTTTAACTAGCATTGCAAAAGAACTTCCGAAATTATTCATTTTATTATATACTTTTTAAGTAGTTTACGTGAAATTATCACTTGTTTTTTTAGTTTTTATAGAATTATAGTTATAAATTTTAATGAGTTTACGAAAAAAAATCTTCTATTATTTTGAATTAGAAGAACACTGAAGAGATACTAAAATATTCTTATTTTTAATCCTCAACCTTAACATAACTAATTAAATCTTATGGACTTTGATCAGCTTTCTTTTATGGAATAATAAATCTTTGAATTCGAATCGATAATAATTCGAAAATTAATTTATCTAAAATAGAAAAATGAAAAATTTCTTACTTTGAATTAAACATTTTAAAAATATTCAATAAGAGATCAACATTTTTACTTGTTTTTAACTTTTATGCAGCCAATTAAAAAAAAAACAATAAATTCATACGAAATATTAATTTTGATTTAAAAATGTATGACAAATAAATTATATACTAAAAGACATCACCAATTTACTTATTTCATGTGAAATAGTTATGTGTTTGATTAAAAAATAGGAAAAAGTTGTCATGTTTTGTACCAGATTAAAAAAATTATGATTAAATATATTTTCGTCTTTGTTTTTAAATTCATTGAATCATCCCAAATTAATTATTGCTGTTGTCGCTGTCTTGTGTCAGCTAGGCTGATAATATGGGGTGCACTGCTCCATTTTTCCAAATCATATTTTGGTGTGGAGTCCGACTTCCTCAGCATACATATGCTATAGGAACCCTCTTATAGGGGAGGCACAGCCATATACAACCCATGCATACAAGGAAAGGACAAAGACAGGATAGACAGGGAGTACATCCCTGCCGAGCTGGGATTCCATCTCAGAACCACCCTATCCGCAATCAGGCAACTCTGACCACTAGTCAGGGTAGACAGCTACTCCATATTAATTAAAATACACAACTAACCACCGAAAATACAACACCCTGAAAGGAAACAGCAAGTTATATGAAATTTACATCATACATTCGCAGCGATGAATCATGCATATGTGATGAGGTATGCGTTACAATGCATATCATGGGTATCATACTGTCACCAGCAAACGCTGTATAAAGGGAGAAAAGATTACTGATTTGAAGTATGAGAATTTTATTTTGGTAAGCTTTATTTTGCTTGAGTTGTGTCAAATATTCCATAAATGACGTTCGAGTAAGTAGTCTGTGTTCGACTGAGTAGAAAAGTAATCGACAGAGTATCCTTCAAAGAAGCCGATAATCGTGTTTTACTAAACCAAACAACTGTTATGAGGGCCTGTTAACACTGTATGCAGGAGGGAGTGACTGTCTGACAGGATTGATTGTATCATTTTCATTACTATATTTTACATGAGGACAGGTGTCCTGGTAGCCTAGGAATTAGGGTATTGCCTTCCATCCGGAAAGACGGCGTTCGATTCCTATTGCCGCCAAAGACCCACCAAGCACATACAATATACGTTCACGTTAAATCTGTGGAATCCAAAGTCCTGTTTTCGGTCACTGAGCAGTTACATTGGGTGCAATGGCCTGAAAATATTTCCTCCCCTCAAATCAATGTCAAAATTGAGGGAGTGGATCCTTTTGCTGTGCCATCTGTCGGAGAATTTTAAAAAGAGCAAAGACGTACTTTCACCTTTCTGGTACTCTGATTAAAACGAAAGACGCTCCCTATTGACTTAAATTCGCATTGCCAAGGCATAGCGAACTTGGCTTGTCTAAGTGTCATAAGTAAGAACATGATGACAGACATATTGTGCTCCTGACTACGATAGGTTAATCACCTCATAATGAGCCATAAGAAAATAAACATAATTTATTAGCAATTTTGGTGTCAGTTTATAACATTCGATGTCACTTGAGTGGTAAGTTCTCAAGGCATCCGTTTCTTTGTTTATCCTTGACTCAAAACAATAAAAGTTTGCACCACTTATGGTATGCTGAACGATGCATATTGGCAACGGAATGAAACAATGTTGTATTCATTCCTGAATCCTACAATCTTCAGCAATCCAACAATTTTAAATCTCCAGTCCAGTCTGGCGATACCATAGTGAGAGACTAGTGAGCTATTGATGGGAAGCAGATCTGAAATCCCTCATCGCCATACTAATATAGTGACCGGTCTAGTGGTTTAGAGTGCTATTTTATTTCGTTTCCACATATCTTTTCTACGTATTGTTTCATTGACATACCAGCGTTAACTCTCTGAGATATTGGAGCTTGTGTTTCTTTTATATCTTCAGCGCTTATCCTTTTCCATGCTCCAACAGAGTAATGTGCAGCCAAACGTGACACGCAGTGCTTAAGAATTGGTCTTTACCCTCAAAATGAATTGCTTCGAGTGTCCAGTTGTCCTCTTGGTTTTTCATCTGTTGAAAATGGTTCTCAATATTTGCACAACGATTGGCCCGGTATCCAAAAACTGTAGCTATACTAAATCAATTCTGGCAATATATGAAAGCTGCATTGCCTGATGTATCCCAAAAACGCATCCAAAAGCTCTTTGATTCTATACCGAGAGATTTGTGGTATTTGTAACAGTCAATTGTGGCGATTTAGTAAAAATTAATTTTTTTCATTATCCACACTTGTTAAGTGGCTCCAATTTCAATAATTTTTTCTTTATATATCATGTTACATGCCAAATGAATTTTGATATAATATCTTGTTTTTCTTGGTGGTGTACTGTGGGTGGCCAGTATTATAAACTAACGCCTATCTTTTTTCTCCTAATACTCTAATAAGAGCCTTCAATATAGGTTAACCAACTAAGAAAATGTTGATTCATTTATAGTGTCCATAACGTGTTAAAAAAATAGTAAATAAACGTGTCAGAGGTAAACTGACCCACCAAAAGGACATAATAATATGTGTGTTTAAAAAAAAAGCTCTACAATTAACAAGTTTTCAAAGAAGTTAGAACAAAATACTAAATTCTAGTCTTCTTTTTTTGCTTTATGCCTTTTATTTCTACACTGATGTAACAATTAAAAGCACATGAAACAATGTTATACAATGTCTTAAAGCTTCATAATATAAGTGATTTGATTTGACTGCTTTAATTTTAATTTATTATAGAATGGTGTTAAATCTGCAGAGTCGGAGAAGGTTTTATGTTTTATTCGTCAACGTCACTTCAGAATCCTAATGCTATGTAAAAAATCCATCTGATGCTTGCCAGGAGAATGCGTTTAATGAAATATTGTTATAATGATAGAAATTTTCAGACTAAAGCTATTAAATGATTTTTGATATCTGATTTGTTTGTAAAAATTCAACAGCTAATAAATTGGATTGTATATAAATTTGATTATTTATATAATCAAACTAAATGTAATATTTAGTGATATGAACATATTGACGTGCTAATGAACTGTTTCAGTCTATTGGAATATTGCAGAATTTTATCTGTTTGAAAATATTGGTTCTGTACACTTCATTTTAGTGGCAAGTAAAATAAATTGATTCATATGTGCTGTTTGGTATTTTATTTCCTTACGTAAAAAACTCTTTCTATCCACTTAAAATATGAAAGTGCTTATTAATAATGCTGATATAATTTACTGTTCTCTGAATACATCTCGTAAGAACTTTAGCATATTTTTCAATTCCATGAGCAAGTAACGATTTTAAAATTCCATATCAATAAATAAAAGTATTTACTTTTAATTTTCAAGCACTAATTTCAAGTCCTTATAATTTAATTCGAGGTTTTCAAAATGATTTAGAGAAAATATTTGAAATCATTTTCACTGTGAGAAAAGGAAACAAACTTTTTCGTTTAATTTTTAATGAAAAAAAACATCAATTGGAAGTAAGTCTGTATTTTTAAAGCAAAAAATGCATTTTAGTTTTTTATTTAAAGTGAAAGTTATTTAAAATGTAAGTACAAGGGTTGCTTAAACTAAGGAAAATTGACATAAAAAGAAATGTTTTAATTCTAATATGGTATGAGTTCTTCTTTAGAAACCAACTCCTTGGAAAAGATGTGTACAAATTCTGAATGCCAGTACGTGGTATATGTTGTATTAATCAATATAGTACGCGCGCGGGCGAAAAAAATTTTATTGCTTAAATAATATTAATATTATTAAGTCATAATATCACATGGAAATCAGTATTTTTACCACCACTTATCAATTAATTTGTACAACACCTATATATTTACTTTATTAATCACTGTCAGAAAAATGAACGAAGATGCTCCGAAAAAAATAAAAGTTTCAATAAGTTTTTGATATGGTTAATAATTGAAAACAGTGATTAAAGGGAAATGCAAAATTTAATTTTTACTGGACATTGCTCTGGAAAACATAAAAATGCTTTTCTTGAAGTTTTATTGCTAAAACTAAATGACATTGTTTTTGGCCCAGATTGCAGATAAAATTATTTGTGATAAAATAATTATTATTAAAATGCTATTTTCCACCAATACAATTTAATTATCTTTTTCATTTAAAAGAAAACCAATTTCAACCAAATAATCTAACTGTCTAAATGTATCTATCAGGAAAATGAATTGTTAGAATATAATACAAACTGTATAAATCAATGTATTTCCAGATAAAAACTTACATTTCAAATATTTGATGCATAATTCCTACTTATAATTAAATGGTCAGCTTAACAATTGTTTTTTAGGAGTTTTCATCTGCAGTTTAGTGATTCGAGATCTCGTTTTATTTAATGGATATTTATTGATTTTTAAAATTCATATAAGACTGCATGTTTGGATCAAATTAAGTGTCTTATGTAAAAAGTAACACTAAGAATATCAAAACTAAATCTTCTCTGCAAAATGCTTAGATGATTCAAAATCAGATAGTGTTTCGCCAAAGAAAATGTTACCTACTGATATTTGGTAACTATACATATTTAGTTATTTACATGATTACAACTTGATCGTGAGTGTGTCCTTCAACAGGCTAATACACACCATTCTTATAACATGTTTTTAAGCAAACAACTGAAGCCCATTCCAAATATTCTGGTATAGCTTAAGTGACTAGATGTTAAATAAATTTAGATAATTCAAGATGACATTTAGACTATTTTTGTCATACTTTGAATTATAATTCTTATAAATTCAACAGCAATTCAGTCATTTTATTTCCGCTATTTTAAATGCTTAGATTGCAGTTCACTTTATAAGAAACATGGATTCGTTTTATCCTATGTAAACTTATAGTAACTTTTTGGGTATGTTCAAAAATAATTTTCGTTTCTAAGATAATTAATAATATTTTTTAAGTGTGCTACTCTAATGGCCCACCGTGGCCTGGAGGAAACAGTTCTTCATAGTAAAAGTTCCTGAGATCAATCCCAGCCACAGTTGAATAAGGAAATATGGATATTGCGTTTTTGCACTTGTATGAGTACTTGTGAATTTTCAAGATTTTCTTTCTAGTGACTCGTCATTACTGCTCATTTCTATGAAAAAACCCCAAGGAAGGCAATTGTGTGGTGGACGGTAAAGTATCTTACAAAAGGCTTAGGCCATTCGGCAGTTCACAACGTGGTATTAAAATATGTAACTCTAACTCAATTATTCTTCACTGTTTTCTTAAATATGTTTAATTCATTTATATTTTATTAGGATTCACATTATTTACATTTGTGTTTATTAACTTGTTTCTAGACTTATGTTAATCTAACTTACAATTTGTCTTAACCCACTGATAAATAACCACAAAAATTATCGATTTTTTGATAAAGCATGCAAAAAAAAAAAAAAAAAATTTGAAATATTAATCGGAAATAAGAAAGAAATTAAATTTTCCTTTTATATTTGAATATATCAATTCAGATGAAAAGATTAATAATAATTTTTTTTTTTTACGTCTTGAATAGCTGTTAAAGTATTTTTAACAAAAGTTAAAAATACTTTAACAGCTATTCAAGACGTAAAAAAAAAATTGTACAATCAGTTATTATTCCTCTTCGAATCCAATTCCTCCTCTTATATTTCATTATAGAGTAATGCTACATAATATATAACACTCTCTAGACGGCAGAAATCACAGTAAACATTCCTCCAATTCTGAATCACTGCCTCCCATCAAATTGATGAATAATTCACTACCACGGATTCTAAACATTGCTTTCCGAAGTACATTTTGAGGACGAGACATCTAGTTTACCTTTAACTCCACACTTCCAGGGTTTGGGTGGTGGTGGGTGGACGATGTCCGAGTGGGCAACGACTTAATCCCTTCCGATTTGCTACCCCTTAATCTCGATGCTAGGCAGGAAACATATGTAATATTCTGAGCACACCCTCTAGAAGCAAGGCCTCAACTCTGAGAGGTAACCCTTTAATCCCTCGGATCTTCACATCGGCAACGACTTTAATAAAAGCCACACGTCTTCTTCGCTTTATTCCATCGATTAATTTTAAATTCCACCTGGTTTACGGATTGATAGATTGACCTTTTCACATATTTTGTATCTCTATGCGATGTCACTAAGTGATTGTTTTTTCCCCCAAGAGATTGTTAATAATTAATGGAATGTGATCAAACTTTCATAATGAAATGTAATAAGATATAGTTATGCATTAAATATTCCAATTTCTATTTATCATGAATGACATAATGCATATCCACACAGCGAGTGTATTTACAAAATATAATTTGTTTTAATTCAAGTGTAACAATGTAACAATATATATCTGCAATAAATGCAAAGTTAACAGATGAATCATTCTGACTTTTGGTTAAATAATTTATGGGATTGATTCACATCGCGAACTTTATTGTTTGTAATTATTCAAATCTGTGTGTGGCTTAATAATCTCTCTCACTTAGTTTATGGTCATTTAAATAGATGCAAATTTTTTAAATACTAATGTGCCTTTTTTAACACTAAAGAAATTCAAAACAGTGCTTAAATTTAAAATCATTTTTCTCTTATACGAGTACAAATCCCAAAAACGACCGCATAAACTCTGCACAGTTAGATTCCTCGTTGGGAGTTCATAAAAACTGCCCAAAGAAGCATTCCTGTACGATCCATAGTTAAAATAAAAATACGAAAAGCAAAATATGACGTCACTTCCAGTGCAAGAAAAATCGGTTTATTGAACATATCAACAGCAGTGTATGAACAATTTAAAGCAGATGTTCAAAGTGTCCACCATGAATATCAAGGCAGGCTTGAGCATGCCGTGGAATAGCTGTCATCACAAGTTGCATCATCGCGGGGTCCTCCGAAGTATAAGCAGCGTGAAGACGAGCAACTAATTCCGTTGGGGATGGCATTACGTCTCGATACACCAGTTCCTTGAGATGGTCTCATTGAAAAAATTTACAACGGTGTAAGATCTGGTGGACATAGAACCGAACCTTCATGTCCGATCCAGCGGCATGGGTATTCCATATCCAGCCAACCACGTACAGGAGAACAGAAATGAGCCGGATCCCGATCATGTTGGAACCAAAAACATTTCCATTACATCGGTCTTACATCAAGTACATGTCATAGTAGCCACGAATGGAATACCTGGCCACCACACTAAAACTACAGTAGCTGCAAGATGCAGCCTTTTAAATACCAATTTAACGATGGCTTAACGTCATTCCATGGCGCACGCTCATGCATGACGCGACATGCGCAGTGAACGGTATTAACATTATCGTTTGAAAAGATATGCAAATACTGTTGTTGATATGTCCAATAAACTGTTTTTGGAGTTTGTTTCTTGCACCGTAAGTGACGTCATACTTTGTTTTTCGTATTTTTCTCGTAAACTAATGATCGTACAGGAACGCTTCTTTGGGCAGTTTTTATGTACTTCCAACGAGGAATCTAGCTTTGCAGAGTTTATGCAGTCGTTTTGGGACACCCTGTATTTCAACGAAACATTTCAGATAAAAACTTGCCCACACTAATTTCTTTTCTGTGTTGATTGTTACAGGATTCTAGACAGTACCTGTGGTTTTATCATTGTCTGTATTTTCTTATAAACTGCGATATTCTTTGCTGTTATCATTCATCAGATTAGGACTAATTCTCAACAAACTTCTTAGGGTTAAAATTTTGTTTAAATAGCTGAATTATTATAGTCACTATAATAATTGACTTTTGATTTTTAGTTTAATCATTAATTTTTACATTGGTTTCATGTTATCAATTCTAGAATTACATGAAATAAATATAAGACTGATAGCATACTTAAAGAAGAAAAGATATATTATGAAGGACCTCTCTCTTTTATATACATACATATTAGGAAGTAAATTAAATTCCATGCTTTCTTGATCCCAAATATAAAGCCAACAAACCATTTCTAATAGCATGTATTTATCAGTTTTTGAAAAAGACATATTATACAATATTCGTAAAATCCGTAATTATTGAAAGGATGTATATCCACAAATTAAAACTAATTTTATATTCTCTAAAAACAGCATAAATTCTGAGATTTAATCAACAAGTATTGTTTTTCTAAAACCAATTTGCATGATTAAATTAACATTAATTTAGTTATATTTAGCCTATTTATAACTTCTTTCAACATTGTTATTCTCAAAAAGTTTTATAATGAAAAATTACAAATACATTCATACATTTTTTGTATCTCAACATTTTCATATCGGGTACTTACACAATAGTCAAAATAGATTATCATGTTAACATGATCACAAAATGTATCATAAATGTATATTATGTTACATAAATGTATTTACCATATTTAATGTATTGTATATCACTTAATATCTCTCTAGTCGTATGTTATTGTGTTGACAAGGTCAATGTGTGTGTGGATGTTAACATACGTTGAATATTTTCAGCTAAATATATAAATAAACATTTCTTGTGTTGATGTTGAGTGACATATGTGCACATATACGAGAAACATGTTAAGTGACATATATGTTAAAAAAGATGTTAAGTGTTAAGAGAAAGTTAAGATGTTATATATATATACAAGTGACCCATATACATCGTCTAATCACAGATTGAGATTACTTCAGTGGTTTGGTCAAATAGCTTGTTGAAAAGAAGCTATTTTGAAGTTGTTTTTATCGAACTATGCCAGTAAATTTTAAATTATTAGACATTAATTTTGAATAGATTTCATTTGAATAGATTTCATTTGAATAGATTTCATCACAAACGCACTCATACACCACACCAAGCCATGCGACCATCAGTCACTATGTAATTTTAAATTTAACACATGCTGAATGCCTATCCAGTCAAACAGAATGTAGCTTTGTTCTACATTTACATGAATTTAATCAATGGTTTTGAGCAAAAAACAATGTTTTGAAGCCTTTAAGGATAAACAATGTAGTCTTTAAAGTAACTTAGTTTGAAAAGAGGTAAATATATATATATATATATATATATATATATATATATATATATATATATATATATATATATATATATATATATATATATATATATATATATATATATAAATTATAGTATGCATCATTTTGGAAAATTAAGATATATATAAATTATTTTGTAGTACAATTGAAATAATTTTAATTTCAACTTAAACTTATAATTTGGCAAATTTTCATTTAAATTAGATAAAAAAATTCTATAAAAGACAAAATTAAAACTTTATTTTGTTGAATTTTTAATTCGTACCAGAATTTAACAGTGTTTTCTAAATGATCTAATTATATCTGTGTATTTTTATCTGCATTC
Source organism: Latrodectus elegans (assembly GCA_030067965.1). Classification (NCBI taxonomy): domain Eukaryota; kingdom Metazoa; phylum Arthropoda; class Arachnida; order Araneae; family Theridiidae; genus Latrodectus; species Latrodectus elegans. Next base: position 31,239,268 of record CM057818.1, on the reverse strand, counting down.
ATTTAAAGGTACTGCTCACACAATCGATCTGTTCGCATCTCAATTTATGACTCCCCCCTGCTCCATATTTTCCTCTTAACTTAATTAACATCTTCGATAATCATGACGTGTTTAAGTTACGAATTCAACAATTTACTTCTCACATAGACCTTCTCATTTAGCAGGGCGAGTCCTGCCTTGGACTGAGAATGGTATTTAACTGGCATACGTGTCGAAAATTCTCTCTCAGGCCCCTGCCGAAATGAAAACCGAATTACTCCCCATCGCCGACGCGACGATGCCAGAATTCGTACAATGCAATAATAATTTTCCCCGGGTTAACTAATATAAATACTCACGAGCCTTCGTGTATTCCTAATAGAATTCTATCCATTTCATTTCGGGCCATGATTTAACTCCATTACTCTGTGATAACTGGACGACCGGGCCAGGTTGGTTGCATTTTAGTGCTTTTCTATTCGATAGTGGCGTTTTCGGAGAATGGAATCTTGCTCACCGGGAAGCGGAGAACACGTCCGACCTTGATTGGGGATTGCATGCATTCTTGAGTGCCAGCGATTCGCTCGGGTAATGAAAGCGAATCGACTGAAAATCGAAGCCCCCCCCCCAACCCGATTTGAGATTGTGAGCTGGTACACCTCGATCTAGGTAAATGAACTCATTTCTGAGCTGGAATATAAGATTATCGGTGATTTAGATAATCGCAGAAATCTCTGAGCACAAGAATTGCCTTGTCTTTCTACAAGACACGTGAATAACTTCATATAGGTGACGTTGATTATCATTCCTGAGAAACTGTAGCAATTGCTCATACAACAGGTGATTTATGAATAGATAATTTATATTAATCATTTAAATGAGAATTGAATTAAAAGCTATATGTATTCAATAATTATATTTTACATTGATACAAATGATGAAGTAATCAAGTTATATCCAAGCCTATTGAATTTGCTCAATTGATTTCGGGACACAATATTATGCTTTTTCGAGTATATCATTTGCCAAAGTTATGGATAGTGTATCATTCAAAGTATGTTACATGTCTATCATATATTAATAAAATATAAAATTTAAATGCATGAGTAATTCTAATGATTAATTTCTGGTTCAGTTGTCTTTCACACTTATTTATGTAGAAAAATAATATTTATATATTCATTAGAGTTGAAAGAAGTATACTAGACTACCATGAAAATAATGGCAAAAGATTACTTACAGATACATTTTGATCTTTCGGCGAGTTTTTGACGTTTAGATAGGCGCCAAAATGTGAATAATAAAATTGCAACTCTAAAATTAAGCTAGTTAAATCATTGAAAATAATAGGTTTACCAGAAATTAATTTTATCACCAAATTTTTGGCCAAACTAAGGTAGACCAAGAGGTAGCAATTTCAATACCGAACCCAAAATAAACTAAATGTTTTCTCAAAGCTAAATCATACTAATTTAGGAAAATATTTTAAAATTAAGGGAAAATTATAGAATATTTATATTTTTTCGCGGTACATAAAAATTATATATTCCATTATATATAAGTTTCTTTAATAATGTCAAAATATTTATATCACTTGTGATTGAAATTTATAGGTAAAAAGTTATACCTAAAGACGTTTTCCCTCTAAACAGTTAGCAGTTCTTTATTTTCTTTCCAAGGAATAAATATTACTATTAATATAATATTAGATTTTTAATTTTAGTTATGGAATAAAATATTTTATTAATTCTATAGCTACTACACTAAATGTTGAAAAATGTGGGTTATATTAAATTAAAATTTTAGTGAAAGCTCCTTGTATGAAAACTATTGTTAACAAGTTAAATCGTAGTAGATTTTAAATTTATTTAAAAAAATTATGTCTAAAATGTTTCTTATTTCATTAATTAAAATCTCAGATTATAAAAATATGCATTTAAATACCAATAGAACATATGTATTCAGACAAAAAATGTTTTTTTTTATTTTAATAAAGATGTATATTATAAATTTTCAGTATGTTTAAACTAAAATGAAGATTTAATTTTTAGTATCTTATAACTAAGAAGAAAGTAGCAAAAACTAGGTTAGTTTACAAATTCAACTCAAAGTATTTATATTTCTACATTAATAAGGAATTGCGTGTACAATAATTTTATTATTTCTGATTCCTACCTGAAAAAAAGAATTCAAATCCTTGACAAAAACAACAGTTGCAAGTGAAAAAGATTATTATTCCTAAATCAGGTATAAAGATTTCTTCCTTTTTAACGCTCTCTTTTAATTTTTTTAAATAACATGATGATATTAAAATTTCGTAGCTTTGACTAATAATATTTTGCTTGACAAAATATGAATAAACATTGACAAGTACACTGTTTTTTTTTTTTTTTTTTTTTTTTTGTTTGGTTGTTTTTAGATTACGTGATGTTACAAATTCAAGGCGTCTTTAAAAATAGAAGCATATTCAAATAAAGATTTAGTGAAAAATTTATTCTATATAAATTAATGTTTCTTCATAATAAGCTACAATATAAGAAAATATCACTGTAGCAGCAGTTTAAATTAATAACCATATAAGCTTATAAGATAATATCTAATTACTTTCATGCATAAACTAAATGTTCAAAGTGATCTATTTATTTTTATGACACCTAAAATATTTTCCATTTCTATAAATTTCACATTGAAAAGCAATATATGTGAGCAAATGTATAGTAAATTGTTAAAAATATAACCTATTTTAGACTAATCCAACTAGATTTTATAAATTAAAAAGTGTTTGAAAAGGTTAGTATACTATTTCATATTTTTTTAACCTTTTGGCATTAAAAAATCGTAAATCATGCATGTATAATCTCAATATTAACTGTCGGAGTTGAAGGATTCGAAAACTTTTGGGAAAACTTTTTTTCCATATGATTGACAGTAGTAAATAAATTTGTCCTCAACAAATAAACCTGACAAATCGGGAGTCAATATGTCTGGAAACCAAGAGATGGGAACCTTTATTTACTTGCCATTTCTGCTCGCTTCGCTCTTTGAAGAAACGTGAAGTATTAGAAAGGCTTAAAAAACATTAAAAATTTGATGAGAAATATGCTTTTTTTATAATTGCAGTTCCTCTGTAGGATTCCTTTTTTTTCTTTCACAACATTTAATTTTTTTCTGTTTCGTATTTTTTTTCATTGATATATTTTCGAAATTGAATAAAATTTGCTAAAAGATATTAGAAATGATGTTATTAAGTTGATCATGTATTTCTAAAAATATTTGAACATAAAAGTCATAGGTAAACTTTTTATTAAAGCAAAAGTACATGAACTCTTCTGCGGTGAATTAATCAATGTTGATTAGTTCTAAACATTCTCTTCCAAAGTTTTGAAAATCATGCAATCAAAATGACAAAACATTTACATTTTTAACACATGTATTGATGTTTATATGTTCAGATACTTATCTAATATTATTTATTCAACGGTTTATCATTTAATTTCATGTTATAAAGGTGCATATTGCAGATGGATTTTAAACATTAATTAATTTTTTGAAATGTAATTACAAAATATAAGGTTTTAAGTATTTCAGACAACTCAATCTACACATTTTAAGAATATTTAGTGCTTCGTCTTAGAGTATGAAAAAAAAAAAAACTTCTCTCTTAATAGTAAAGAAAAATTTTATTTAATACTTCATTTTAAAATTACTTTTCTCTAAGATTAAATGAAATTATACCGACAGAAATTTTGCTCTTTTCAAAATTCAAGTGTAAATAAAAGCTTTAAAAGCTATTTATCTATTATTAAAATGCTTTTTATGACTCCTGCCAAAATTTGTAAATTTTTAAGCAACTTAATTTTCACGATATGTAAAAAGAAATTTATTTCGCGATACATATTTTTAAGAATATTATCTGAGTCATTTTCTTCATATAGATTTTTTTAAAACATTTTACTTATGTTTAACAAAATTTCAAATTCCTACTTTTGGTATTCTGAGAAAACTCCTGGTAATGCCCTCAAAATTGGGAGTGATAGAGCTATCCAATGCACCACCAGCAGGCTCACGAGTGGACAAATAGGGATCTTTACTTACATTGATGGACACAAATCGTATCTTGAGTGCACTACGTGCGCTTCTGTACAAGCATACCCTGAACATCTCCTCCACTGTATAAGACTTTCGTAAAAGGACCTCATTACTTCACTTCTTATTGCTTATGACTTTTTAAGGATTTACGATAGCTTGAACATGGTCTAGCTTGCAGATAGACCTTGATGAATAAGCCGCAACACCAAGAAATTCAAACTGAGTATCGCTAAATGTTACTGTTGTTACTAATATCCATGTCTAGGAGTATACTAGATAAGGTCCATGTGTCCACGCATTTTCAGAAATTCAAAAACAAGCGTAGGTATCTTATATAAGTCCCCAAGACACATCCCCAGGCACTCAAGAATATGTGCCGGTGATGCCAGCTCACTTTGGTATTTAGAACAATTTGAATATATTTTGAGATCTCTATCGAATTCCCTTCAGGTGGCCACTGAAGAATCGAGAAAGTGTAGTTTGAACATATCTATCGCAACCAATAGCAAGAGATCTTCCAGGACAATCAGCTTGATACAGGGATGACTCGAGGGAATGAGCCAAATTTGCCTGCCAGCATGTCATCTAATAGAAAACAATTCAAGATGTGTCAGTGAATTGCTAAATTTTATTATATATTCTATTTGTTGACCGATTTTCAAATGTATCCCTTGTGCTTTCAACTTTTTTGCTTACGTTTTTGCGTATACGAAATATATTCCACAATTTGGAAGATATAAGTTTTCTTAATTCCAAGACAGCACTTATATTCTGATTTCAAATTACAAATCTTAACCATATCATCTCTTTTCAATTCTTTTGGTTTTACTATACCTCTGCAATGACTGAAAAATGAAATTTTGTTTTTAAATTACTATTTTAACTTAACAAAAACCTTCCAACTAAATTTGTATAATGCATTTCACAAAGATTTTTACAAAGTATATAAAAATACCACTCATAATTCGTTAAATATACAGTAAAAAAAATTATGATTAAAGATCGTTAGAAAGATTACCGGGATAATCTTATGCATTCTTTCCAATGAAATCAAAGTTCAAATTAGCACAAACTTAACTTTTTAAAAATATTACGAAGTCCAAATGAGCACACGATACAAATACAAGATTGAAAAAATTGACATAGTTCAAAAGCACACGAGACCAAAGTCCAAAAGTGAAAGATTTTTACAGTGCAAAGACACACACGATCAAACGAAAAGATAAAGCTAACCAGTCCAACGAAAGAATCTCATTTTCTAAAAATTCGGTGACACTAGTAACCATATGAGGATGAACATCATCGTTCATTTATAAGAAGTTAGTGTCGATAGATCTGAGGAAAAATCTGCAAGAATGTTCGATCAAGAAAAATTTAAAAACTACGCTTATACCTTTAAAGCAGATTATTTCTCTACAATTTTTTATACCAAACTTTTGATGAACAGTTTTTGGTGACATGCATTGACTTGTTTATATTAAGTAATTTTTTATATCATTGTTCTGCGTAAAATCAAAAAATTCGACCTTTGAACCTTTGTTTTGGCTATACATTTATGTTACTTTATACTAGTGTCAAGAGATGATTTCGCCCTTTAATATGATTTTGAACTTTAATTAAATGAAATAGTACATGTGTGTGTCCGCATGTGTATGTGTGTGTCCGCATGTGTATGTGTGTGTCCGCATGTGTATGTGTGTGTCCGCATGTGTATGTGTGTGTCCGCATGTGTATGTGTGTGTCCGCATGTGTATGTGTGTGTCCGCATGTGTATGTGTGTGTCCGCATGTGTATGTGTGTGTCCGCATGTGTATGTGTGTGTCCGCATGTGTATGTGTGTGTCCGCATGTGTATGTGTGTGTCCGCATGTGTATGTGTGTGTCCGCATGCGTATGTGTGTGTCCGCATGTGTATGTGTGTGTCCGCATGTGTATGTGTGTGTCCGCATGTGTATGTGTGTGTCCGCATGTGTATGTATGTGTCCGCATGTGTATGTATGTGTCCGCATGTGTATGTGTGTGTCCGCATGTGTATGTATGTGTCCGCATGTGTATGTGTGTGTCCGCATGTGTATGTATGTGTCCGCATGTGTATGTATGTGTCCGCATGTGTATGTGTGTGTCCGCATGTGTATGTGTGTGTCCGCATGTGTATGTATGTGTCCGCATGTGTATGTGTGTGTCCGCATGTGTATGTATGTGTCCGCATGTGTATGTGTGTGTCCGCATGTGTATGTGTGTGTCTGCATGTGTATGTGTGTGTCCGCGTGTGTATGTGTGTGTCCGCATGTGTATGTGTGTGTCCGCATGTGTATGTGTGTGTCCGCATGTGTATGTGTGTGTCCGCATGTGTATGTGTGTGTCCGCATGTGTATGTGTGTGTCCGCATGTGTATGTGTGTGTCCGCATGTGTATGAGTGCGTGTTTGTGCATGAATGTGTGTGTGTGTATGTGTGCGTGTGTGTGTATGAATGTGGGTGCGTGTATGTGTGCATGTGAGAAAGAGAGAGTTATTATCACAAATTACGTTATCGTAATCTTAAATACCACATGTGCTCTTGAAAATATTTATTTACAATGGCATTTTTAAATGAGACAGTATTGTCCAATATTATGAAATTATTCATAAAATTGTAAATGGAAATGCATTAGCTTAGCAATAGCAACTTAATTAAAGTATATTGTTTACATTAAAAAAGAATTCTTGAGAACAATTAAATTCTTTAAATTTTAAATATATAATTTTATTAATGAAAGCAAACTGCGCAAGCTTTTTTTTTTTTTTTTTTTTTTTTTTTTTGGTCAACAACCTATATTCTTTTTTTTCAGAAAAATGCATGTTATTTGCCCTTTGATTGCTCTTCTCTTTCAAAATAACAAAACTATATTTCAAAATATAAAATCTCGCATGTTATTTTGAGCCCAATCAAGCAATATTTTTTATTTAAAGGGCGAGAAATATCCCCATCTGCAAATCTTATTCCAACCCGTACTGATTCAATTATAATTCCAAACATATGCAAATGATATTTCGACACGTCATTGAATTTATATATTTGTTTTCATTCCATATTTCGCTGAGAAGTCAAATGTAAACATGTTTCCGATCAGTAAACAAAATTATTTACCGAAAGAATATTTAATTAAGAATGTGTATTTTAAATCCAAAGACCCCCAAATATATCACGCTTTAAATGCAAATTACTTGAACTTCAAACACTGAATAAATTTAGTAGAAATGCTGGAAGATTCAGGTGTGTAGTTACAATGTAAAACTTATTAAGACTCCTTCTAAATAAAGAAATACTTTAAATCGAATAAAAAAAAAACTTCCTGTTTTACTGTCATCAAACAGGAAATGCTTCGAATCAAGTAGTGTATTGCTATCTGTCTGAAAAATAATTTAAATGGTTTCGCTCTCCTGAAATTATTAATTTTTTATGTATTCTCGCTTTTGTAAAAGTCTAAAATGCAAATTTTGAGGATTAAGCATCACTTTGAAAATACCGTTTTGTTTCATTAAAAAATTTTCTTTCTTATGGAGCTCATTCCATAAAAGTGAACATCAGAAAAAAGAATTAACATTCCATTTCAACATTTAAAAGAAATTAGTACAATTCACATAAATCGCAATGTTTTAATTTGCAGTATCCCCCCACTAAAAGAATTTTGATCAAATGTTTCTTAATTATTTCATCACTAAATCCAATTTAATTCTGACAGTATTTAAGAAAGTGCATTTTTCGTTTTAAACAACCCTAGTAAAAGAATTTATGAATAAAATGAAATCAATATTTTATTATTTATTCAGTTTTATACTTTTTTTTTAAAGATTTTCATTGGAGAGATACTTTATAAGTAGTTTGAGTGAACTATACAAAACACAGTTTTCTCTTCTATTTAAATTAAAAGGGTTAAATAACAATACCGATATAATTATAATTAGAAAACTATGAATATGCTTTTAAAAACTGCATTTCATAAGATTCTCATCAAGAAATTAAACTTTTAAAAAATACACATTTGCGTATGTGTGAGCATTGTTTTTAAAAATTCTTATAATATTTTCATTTAAAGGAGATTATATAAATGTAGAAATTCAAGATTTTTCTTGCATTTCTATTTTTTTCCAATTTTGATGAAATTTCCAAATTTGAAGTAAAATTCCTACCGTTTATTTTGCTACCATTCTTACACACACACAGATCAGTATTAAAGTTACGTATCCGGGGTTCGATGTTAAATGTAATATTGATAGATTTATTAATATTTGAATAACAAATTAAACTTTCAGACATTTGTGTATTGTTTTTAAAAATTCTTATAATTTACATTAAAAGGAGAATATGTAAATGTTGATATTCAAATTTTTTTTTTCAATTTTGATGAACTTTGATGAAATTTTCAAATTTGAAGCAAAATTCCTACCGTTTATTCTGTTACCATTCTTACACACACACACACAGATCAGTATTAAAGTTACGTATCCGGGGTTCGATGTTAAATGTAATATTGATAGATTTATTAATATTTGAATAACAAATTAAACTTTCAGACATTTGTGTATTGTTTTTAAAAATTCTTATAATTTACATTAAAAGGAGAATATGTAAATGTTGATATTAAAATTTTTTTTTTCAATTTTGATGAACTTTGATGAAATTTTCAAATTTGAAGCAAAATTCCTACCGTTTATTCTGTTACCATTCTTACACACACACACACAGATCAGTATTAAAGTTACGTATCCGGGGTTCAATGTTAAATGTAATATTGATAGATTTATTAATATTTGAATAACAAATTAAACTTTCAGACATTTGTGTATTGTTTTTAAAAATTCTTATAATTTACATTTAAAGGAGAATATGTAAATGTTGATATTCAAATTTTTTTTTTCAATTTTGATGGACTTTGATGAAATTTTCAAATTTGAAGCAAAATCCCTACCGTTTATTTTGCTACCATTCTTACACACACACAGATCAGTATTAAAGTTACTTATCCGGGGTTCAATGTTAAATGTAATATTGATAGATTTATTAATATTTGAATAACAAATTAAACTTTCAGACATTTGTGTATTGTTTTTAAAAATTCTTATAATTTACATTTAAAGGAGAATATGTAAATGTTCATATTCAAATTTTTTTTTTCCAATTTTGATGAACTTTGATAAAATTTTCAGATTTGAAGAGAAATTCCTATCGTTTATTTTGCTACCATTCTTACACACACATACACATTAGTATTAAAGTTACCTATCCTTTGTTCTATGTTAAATATAATATTGATTAATTTTCTAAATACTTGGGTAACAAATTAAACTTTCAAACAGTTGTGTATTAATTTTAAAAATATTTATAAAAATTTATATTTAAAGAAGAGAGAGAGATTACATAAGTGATAATATTAAAAAAAAAACCTTCTTAATTTTGTATTTTTCTTCAACAATACATTTTACGAGTACACTTTGAAGCAAAATTCCTTTCCTTTATTTTGCTACAATTCTTACACATTAGCATTGAAGCTACATATCCATAGTTCTCCATTAAATGTTATATTGATTTATTTTTTTATTTATAATTTTTATTGATTAATTTATTTAATTATTTTTTATATTTAATTTTAGCCTATTTTTTCATTGTCTTTATTTGGATTTTATCCGTTTCAATATCAAAAAATTATCGAAATTAATTTTATTGTTGATTAAAACAATTTTGGGGGCTATGAAATTAACTTCTTTTTTATATAATCTACCAAAAACAAAAAGGAAACTATCTACAATTTTTAAGAAAATAACTATTCAATTCATAAAAGTTAAGCTTATAAATCTCCATTATATTTTTCATTCATTATCCATTTCAATTAATCCATTATGCACCTCCATGATCCATTGAAGATTTAAAACTAAAACTATTTTTTTTCAAACGGATTATTATGAATGTTAAATGAGTATAAATAATAAAAAATGAATTTCGTTGAAAGTACAAGGAATGTTCTAAAAACTTTCAATCTTTCTGCTGGAGAATTTTACAATATTTCATATTTTCTGATCATTGATGAAATTGCTTAAAAAGTAAGCAGTTATCCTTTCTTTCAAGAGGGTCAAAAGTGTTTATATAAAAATGCATGAGAAATTTAATTTTTTTAGATATTTATTCCTTACTACAGTAATTAAAAACAAAAAAAATTAAAAGTTTTCTTTAAGTGTTTCTGATAATTGAAATTTTCAAATTAGAGATGAATATTATTCACTTTTCTTTTTTCATTTATTTCTCATAAATATTTATAGTTTAATAAATATATTTTTTAATTTATTTACACTAAAACTGAAAAATGCAAGAGTTTTATTCAATAATGATTTACTAATCCTCTAAAGCGCACTTCTAAATAAAATACTGTTATTCTTACATCTCTTTTTAGTGCAAAATAGTAAACTATTTACTAGAAAAGTAGACAAATGTTGTAGAGAGTCACAAAAATATATTTGATTCAACGATTTAAATTTTATATCTTTTTCTTTTAGAAATATTGTTCATGATATCTTGCTCAAGAGCCTTAAATAGACAATGTAAAACAATTAAAAATACTGAAAGAATAGTTTCTATTGCATTAAGCAGTGTAAATTAAAATGAATTTACTTGATTTGATTCCGAAGAAAAGAAATTACAATTATTCCGCTTTTTGCAAATAACTGAGGAAAAATAATTTACTTTAAGATTTTCTAGGTATTTAAGAAAAGAAATAAGCTAAGAACCAAATAGTAGAAAATTATAGACTCCTAATGCAAAACTTCATTTATTTTTTCCACATTTGTATTCTAAGGGGTACATATATAATTCTCCTAATTTTCGCTTGAAACTGGTATCTCATTGTCTATACAACTGCACTGTAATACATATTATGATGGGGGGTTTTTTCAGTACAAAAGAACCTATGCAGCCTTTACCAAAAAATAAATATTTACATACATAGTTTTTTTTATTGATTTCGTATATTTTGGAGAACACTATATTTATTAAAAAACTTATAACTTATTTCTTTTTTTCATTTCGAAATAAAAGAATTGGCTTATGATGTTTGATAAAAATAAATAAATAAAATTTAAAAGTTGTCGTAAGTTAGGCAATAGTCTTAAGATTCAAAGGAGATTGTTTATAAGTATTGCCATTATTAATTTAAAATTCTATTAATTAATGAAACTTTTAAAAATTTAAATCGTCCTTGCCGATTTAAACTAACCTTAAGGTGAATGTTTCCACATGTCGTTTTCATTTTACTTTTTCTGCATGTGTTAATGGCTTGAATTAATGGAAAATGGCTTCTCAAACCGATGTTTTGCCTCTTATATAAAAAAATCGTTTTATTAATAAAATGAACTTCGACATTGTTCTCAGACATTTAATGATGAACTTCTCCTTGTTTGATGCCGATCGAAAAATGAGATTTGAAAGATGGCAGCAAATTTGTCGACAAGTCGGATTTACAGCACCGTTTCAATATTATGTGACGTAAATGAAACATAATCTGACGTCATAGATATTTTAAATCTATAAGAATGGCGTACTCAGGATCTTATCTGTAACGAAAGAAGTAACCACTTTGTGATTAATAATAAAGATATAATATATACTCCTATTCATTGTAAAAAAAAAGTTACTAATTTCTAAAATAGGAGATGAACATACGCATATGAAGGTGTGTGTGTGTGCAATTATGTGTCTAAGTGTGTTTGCTTTTGTACTTAAGACTTACAAAATGTATTCTATATATTATGATTTATCTTCTATTCATCATCAGTAATAAAAAAGGTTAATATGTGGTTTGGGTACCCCTTTCTCGCCAAATGGGTGATAGAAGCGCCAAGCATGGTAACCCTGGCTATTTCATCATAAAGGCACTCCTTGATCCTTAAAAAATATGATCCTTTTTCTCCATATTCTAGTGTATTTTTTGTTACACAATTCGTAAAAAAAAAACATTCTTTTTGTTTTTGTTGCCATACCAACGGTGAAATTCGTTAAAAACACGGATCTCAGTTTCGTCGATATAGAAACACCGTTTTTGTGTAGTGTCTCTAGGAGTTTTCAACACCGTGAGACAACACTCAAAAACGCGCCAGTTGGCGACTTTTTGAAAATGCGTCAAGCAGGGGACCCAAAGCACATTTTCACCATAAAAACTATTTAAATATCACTTTGATAACTTATTAATAATCAATGAATTATTTCACAAAATTTGTATATTTCTTTTATTTGAATACATTATTTAAATGGTAACAAATGCTATTTATTTTCTAAGGCTTTGTTTCAAAAACAATAATCATCTTTTAATAAATTGTGTATAATTTGAAGATATAAAAGCTATGGCATGTAGATCAGCTGATGAAAACAGAATATTAATAATTGTTTATCATATTTTAACGATTAAGGTTTGATTTTGAAAATTTACATATTCTTAAAAAAAATAAATAACTTTAAAATCAGAGCAACATATATTAAGAAATATGCAAGTTCAGATCTAAGTTAATGTAAAAATTAATCTTCCTTCTTTAAAAGATTATTTGAATTGAAATTTAAATTAGTCTTTTATTCATATACTTTCACCATCATTAAATTATAATGCAACTTTGAATTTAATAACATTCGGGATTTATATTTTCCTTTTTTCTGCCAATATGAACAAATAAGGAGCGGAATTAAATTATGTTCTTTTTAACACATCTTCAATACAATTTTAAAAAAAATAATTGTACTTAATTTTACTTTGAAATTCAGATAAATAAGGAAAAAACATTTTCATATTAAATTTTTATTTGAAATATAAAAACTAATCGTTCTCATGTTCAATTATACCATTTTGTTGAAAAGAATTTAAAAAAGACAACGATATAAATTGCCATTAATCAGAAAGAGAAATTATTAATTTTTTCAATAGACATTGATGAGTCTCAGTTTCTTGATTAGAAAAATGACTTAAAAGTAAAAAGTCTGGAAATACATGTTTTATTTTTTTAGTTTTGATATTCCTAACAATATGCTATTAATAATCATTCCCAAAATAATTTTTGAATTTTTATGAACAATACGTTCAATTTAAATGACGCAATTGTTATTTTGCAAATAAAATAATGGATTACATCAAAATATGTTATTATTGGACATGTTTTTAAATATTTTTTCTTATATATATATATATATATATATATATAATGTATGCCGAAATTTTATAATTAACTCCAACAATATTGCATGACGAAAGAAAAATATAAAATACAAAATTTTTAAATAAATAAATATTTTATTTGAATTAACTTAATGTTACAAAAACATTTAAATTAAAGCTACAGTCAATAGATATATTTATAAATAATTTCTTGTTACTAAAACGTAGAAAAATTATAATTACAATTTCGCCTATTATTTACTACCTTTGTTAATAATGTATTCGTAACAATTATTGTATAAAAACATTTTAAATGATTTTATATTATGAAGATAAAATATGAAATTCATATGTTTAAACTTAATCAATTTTTTCATTTTAATAATTTCAAGATACATGTATATTCTCAAGAATGCTTTATTATAATCATATGACATGAATTAGAAATTACTTTCAGAAAACCAACATTACTTTTAAGTTTAATTTTATCCTATTAAAAATAAGAAATTTCTGTAAGTTTAAAACTTTATTTTATTTTTTTATAAACTTTATAATTATTTGATAAATACTGTCTTAAATATATAAAATAAATATGAAAGCAAACATCAAATTATTTTTCACCAAAAACATTTTTAATATGTTAATCTTTTTATAAGTATATATTACTGAAAATGGTGAAATTTTGTGATTTAGTTACTAAATGTAAATAAACTGTTTTTCGCTTTCCGATTTAAATAACATATTATATTTATATTGATTTTATGAACATTTTTTCTTGATATAGTGCTTTTACAGCATGATACTTTTAGAACTTTATTATGGGGTATAACGAATTTTTTTTACATTATTCATAAAATGTATAGTAGTTAATAATGTTACAGGCAATTAACCGAAAATTCTTTTCTTTTTATAAATTAAACATTTAATTAATTTTAATGTATACTAAAAGCAAAATATTTTGCATATATTTATAAAACTTAATTTAAATTTCATTTTACTCTTGATGTTTTACATTAAAACCAAATTATTTTAGCTTAATCAGATAAGTTTTATATTTTTTAATTTAAAATGATAAATAAGCAAAAAAAATGATAAAATATTTTTCACATTATAGACATCTGAATTGATTTGGGAGAACTTTTAAGTGTACAGTCAAAGGAACTGGAAAATGAAACACAAGTATTTTAAAAATTATTAGATTGAAAAAACATCATATATTCAAACATAATAAATCTTTATTGAAAGCACAAATATATTATCAGTAATTCGGAAAATATATTTAATCACAAAGAAATCAATTCTCGTGGATTATATTCTAATCTGTGTAAGGAACTCAAAGCCAGCTGAGTACCTTAAGCAATTTAGCAATTAAAGATCACATCAAAATAAGCTTGTTGCATTTCTAGTCAAGTTTGACTATACAGTTCAGTTATTAGCCAAAATACTTGTTGCTAACAACACTGTAACCATATCCAAATCGGTTGACGAATGGGCTCATAACAAAGGGTGAAAGAACAGGGTGCACGTGTGCAACGTGGGCAACACCAACAGGAACTGTGTGCACGATATCCACACGGGATGAGTGAGATTCGCTTGGTGGTGCAATGGCAATTGGTGGGGGGATTGCAGCTACACCAACAGGGGCGGGATGGGCAACAGGTGGTGGACGTTTAATTGGAGCTGCTGCTACTGGAGCTGGTGCAGCAGGAGCAACAACCGGAGCTGGTGCAACAGGAGCAACAACTGGAGCTGGTGCAACAACTGGAGCTGGGGGAGGAACAGCAACTGGCTCAGGAGCCTTTGGGGGGTCATAAGGTGAGTCGATGACTGCTCCAGCTGGAGCGCTAAAGGCGGTTCCAGGTTCATTAGTCTTGACTACAGCTCTATAGCCATGTTTATCAGCGATGTAGTCTACTGTGCGGGCTCGTCCATCCACATCATTCAAACTGTAAGAACCTTTTTTGTTTCCAAAAGCGTCACCTTGTTCCGAACGGGAATTGGTTGCTCCTTGAGCGTCTCTAATGTCATAACTGAAGCCATAATTCCCATTGCTCTAAAAGGGGAATAAACGTTTTATTCACATCAAAAAATAATTATACAAAATTTTGAAAAATGTGTATTTAATTTCAATTTTCATTCTTCTCCGATGTAAAAATAACATGCTGATGAATTAAGTTGAAGCGATCCTATATTATTATTAGGTAGCAATCTTCATTGTAATTTAAAATTTATTTTATGAACTTCATATCTATGTATTTTCTTTCTAATGAAGTCATTGTTGTTGGAATTTAAATCAAATGTAAGCAATTATTTTAACAAAAGCTTTAACAGAGTATTAACCTATCTGCAAATGCATTTTAAAACATGTATTAATACTTTTCCCTTTTATAATTAAATTGTAAGCAAAATAATTGAATAAAAAATTGAAGTATATAATAAATATTTGATTAATATAAATTTAATCTAATTTAGTAAAAAACACGTGGATATTAGAACTAAGGATTATATCATTTGTGAAATACTTTTTAAATTTAATTTTTTCTTAATTTAGTTTAACAAAGATTTCTATTAAAAGCTAATCAAAATCAATTTAAATGTTAAAATTATGAAACAAATATATTAAGAAAAAATATAGTATTTAAAAACTGACAAACAAATAAATACATTTTAATTATACTTACATCTTGCATTCTTGTTGTAGAACTAACCCCCGTACTTACTAGAGCGACGCCAGTGGCATGAGTTGCAACTGCGGCGGCGAGTAAAATAAGCACCTGTGAAACGAATTTTCGAAATAAGCTTTTAATTCATTGACATCAAAACAATACAACTAACTAGGTTTACAGGCAATTATGTAAACAAATATTAATTATATACTGCCATTTTTAATTAATTTCTTAATAAATCATTTGATTTTCCATTTTTCATTGGAAATATTATTCATATATTATCGTAGTAATTGCTCAAAATTCTTAGAATTATTTTAAGAAAATTTAAAATTTTTATCAAGTTTTATCTTTAAAAATACAAACTTAATTTTTTTTTATTAAATTAAAATGAAAGCACAGTATATTAATGAAAGATATTAAAAAATCTGTAAGCTCAAAAAATCGGCTGAATAATTTTTGGGAGAAAAAATTGAGTTAAAGTAGAAAGTGAAATTAAGAAAAAATGCACAAAATTTGGTTTTATCAAGTTGAATAATAGTTTATTTTCCAAAATATCACAATTAATAAGGAAAAATTACTACATTTTCTAACTAAGAATAAAAATAAAAATTTTAATAAAACAAATTTATTAAGCTTGAATTAGATGCTACTTATTACATATTTATTAATTTTGATTTTGCAAAAACTTATTCCTTCATCACAAAATTATCTGATACAATTTAAAAACATACATTTCTAAAAACATACATTACTGATACATTTTATACATAAAAACGTCAGAATACTGTACATTTTACTCATCGTAAAAGTTAGGCACAAAACTATTTAAAACTTAATTTTCAGATGAATATAATATTAGGAAAATATCATTTCAAGTGCCTTGTATAAACTCGGTAATATAAAACTTAATAATAATTATAATTGATCAAAAGTAAATAACAATTTCTTAATGGAAATTTTACGAAATTACTTTAAAATTACAGTTTTTGATAATATAATGTAATATGAGATTTTGCACACACAACGAAATAAACTAAAGCAGAAAACAATTTATACCAATTCTAAAATATCATTTACTTTTGCAACAGCTAATATTTTTCTTTTTTTAATTTATTTTTTATTAATTAACAATTTGGATATTAAGTTAAACAGATTTAAAATTCGTTAACACTTACAAGTAACCAGATGTAAGGGCAGTATCATGAATATTACAAAATGAGTGAAAAGTAGAGGAATTAGAGATATGAAAAACTTACCTTGGTAAACATCTTGAACTGTTGTTGACTAGTTTGTAACTAATGTCATACTCATCATGGATTCTACCATCCTTTATATACTGAATTTTGGAATGCAGTTTAGAACAGAAAAAAGCTCCACCTATAACCGTTATATTCTAATATTACGTCACAAGCGTAGGGTGAAAGGAAAACAAATCCTTGACAACAGAAACCATCAAATGTAACTTCTCAGATCATCGATACGCGCATATTTTTGGTCATAATCTTCTATTCTTCAGCCTCGTCGCCATTTCGGATTACGCGCAATTAAAACGAAAGATTAATTGCTTCGAAATTGAAGGTTTTTTTTCTGGAGGTCATAGACACCTCGAAGTCATTGCTGAAGTTAAGAGCTCTGAGGGAGGAATTGTCAAAAATTTTTTTTTGTTTACAAACACGCCCAGTTATGGTTTCGCAAAAAATTAATTTTGTTTGCGATTCCTGAACCGTCTTAAATAGAATCTGTCATTGATGAATTATGAATGACATCTAGCGCCAATGAATCTAGCTTTTAATCCTTGGAAGTAACATATTTCGTCCTAACTCCTGGTGATTTTGCGGTTTACTGGGATTTCCAAAAAAAGAGAGCGGAAAAAAAACAAAAAACAGGATAATTAACGTGTTACACAAGTATGACAAATGTCAACACCAGAAGTCCTTACGTATTGATAGAAGGATAATTATTGTAAACAGGATTATCGTGATTAAATAGAATCAATCATTGGCTTGTCGCATCTTCAATGTCGTTGAAAATGTATGAATTCATTGTATTTTAAAAGTATATGATCTTCTTTTAAAAAAAAAACACGATATATTTTCTAAAAATATAGTGTATAATATTGTAATATTTCTACAGAGTATTTTGTAATAATACTA
This sequence comes from Latrodectus elegans, assembly GCA_030067965.1. Classification (NCBI taxonomy): domain Eukaryota; kingdom Metazoa; phylum Arthropoda; class Arachnida; order Araneae; family Theridiidae; genus Latrodectus; species Latrodectus elegans. The sequence continues at coordinate 31,221,211 of CM057818.1, read as the reverse complement.
TGTAAATATTTCATTGCATACTCTAAAAATGCATGAGTGCATTGTTTTTTAAAAGTATATAACCTTTAAAAAAAGCACAATATACTATCTAATAACACAATGTACAATATTGTAGTATTTCTCTATAGTATTTTGTAATAATACTATAAAAATGTATGAATTCATTGTTTTTAGAAGTATATGACCTTGTTTAGAAAAGGCACAATATACTTCCTAACAACATAGTGTATAACATTGTAATATTTCTATAGTATTTTGTAATAATACTATATAAATATTTTATTGTACACTATAAAAATGTATTAATTCATTGTTTTCTAAAAGTATATAACCTTTTTTCATAAAAGGCACAGTATATTTTATAACAATATAGTGTAAAGAAATGTAATATTTTTATAGTATTTTATTATAATACTTTATAAATATTTTATTGTATACTATAAAATGTATGAGTTTATTGTTTTTTAAAAGCATAGGACCTTCTCTTTAAAAGAAAGCACGATACACTTTTCGAACACTATAGTGTACAGCACAGTAATATTTTATAGTATTTTATTATAATGTGTTTTCAATATTTGGAAAGCAATAAATATTTAAATAATATTTATATAATATTTATATATTTATATAATATTATATAATATATAATATTTGTATATAATATATATTTACATAATATTTATTAAATATTTTACATTCCGTAAAATATTTAAATAATTTTTTAGTTACATATAGTCTCATTAGACTATATGTCTATAAAAAAAACTGTTCTGTTAAAAATCAACATTTAGTCCAAACAGACGTAGACTTTATGAATCATAATTCATTTAGAATCCCAATTCAATATTTGTATTTCTTATATTTTAAGTGTATTTTACTTTACAATTATTAACATAAAAGGTTGATATACAACGAAGATCGAAAAATACAGTTGTATAAAAATATTAAATATACAACCCTCGTAAACAAATTCAATAAGCTTTAAAAATTCGGATTCTGAAAGCAAATGAAATACATTATTTTTAAGGGAATGGAAAATACCAACTGGATGAATTATTCAAGACAGAATTACAGTATTTTCTTAAGAACATCAAAGACTTTTCGTTAAAAATCAATGGAATTTTCACGAATCGCTTTGAATGAGAAGAAGCAAAAGATATGTCTAATATCATAGAAAAATTTGCTTCGGATAAATTTATTTTACATAAAATGAACTATTAAAACTATTTACCAAGATAAAAAAAAATTAGAATATTATGATATCGGTAAATCAATGATCTCACAAAAGCACGAGATTTCCGAAATAAAATTGAACTTTATTTCGGAAAGAATTTTTCCAAAATTTGTAGGGATGAGTTAATGATTAACTTTGTAACCCTAACTTGTCTTTTGCTTAAAAATACTAATGAATCGGACCAACATCATTTGGAGTAAATTTTGATATCTTGTTTTCATGGAAAGATAAATAAAAAATCAAGATCGAGCAATATTGATTATCCTTTTGAATATGTGATAAAATCATATACATTTGGTAACAATCAAATAAGAATTATTCAAAATTTATTTATAGTTTTTGGTTTGTTTTCTACGATAAATATTATATCATAAACTTAATTAATGACTAATATAAATATTATAGAAATAAAATGAAAAATAAGAAAATTACAACGATTAATAATTTGGCGCAGATGCCGTATAATTCTAGATTTTTTGACAATGAAGAAATGTTGCCAAGATGACGTATCGTGACGTGCACGATGACGAAAATACTAGGGTTACCAAAATATAATTTTCTGCATAATTCTTATAGGTCTCCATATGTATGACGTAATAAAAACGAAGTTGCCAGATAAATAAGAAAATCCATCAAAAAATCGCAAATCACAGAATTTGGAATCATGAATTATACGGCACCTGTGCCAATAATTTTATGTTACTCTGTATTCAAAGAAATAAATATATTATCATTTTGCATACATTTCACGCCATACCTATAAGTGTATGTTATGTATGAGAAAAAATTATAAATTCTGTAACTGTCCAATCTTAAAAAAACTTCTCCTACCTCCATCTTACTATCATTTATTGAGAATCACAAGCTTGCTTTAATGTTATAAAAATATAAGATCGCAATCACTAAATTAAAACAATTAAAGATGAAGAAAAATCTTCTTCAAGGTGAAATAACACATTTTCTTATTCTTGGAAGAACATTAATACAACAATCGAATAAGGCTTCTAACATGTCTTTCAAATGGAAATGAGATTGTTTTAGTGATCAATATTCAAATAATTATTTACTTCTTTCTTGACAAGTTGAATGCCCTTTTGAATATTATTCATTATTATCAAATTTTTTATGTCCCATAAAGGAGGGAAAGAGTAAATGCATTGTAAGATGATTTATTACTCGACGTAATTTTACTTAATGAAAGAAGAAAAAAAAAAATATTTTTATAGCAGTCATCACAAAGTAAAATACATGAAATTTTTTCATCACTTTCACGCTTTCATTTAATTAATTTATTGCTTAATTTTTGTAAAAAAAATTTACAGAAAAAAATATCTGTTTTTGAAAGAACACTGAAACATTTCATATAATTTATTTCTTTAAAGAAAATCTCGGTCATCATTTATAAAATTATAAAGCTTACGTGAAAAACACAGAACATGTTAGATTTTTTTTGGGGGGGGATACGATTAGAATTATTTAAAAATTGATTTCATAAATGTTATTTGTTTTTAAATGATAAAAATGTTTTCCCAAGAAAACCATTTTTATGTAAAACATACTTTTAGTATTTCTCCTTTTTTGTACTATGACTATTAAAAATGTTTTCATAGCACAGTTGTTTTCAAAAATGCTGTATCGCAATCTTTTATTCTGTAGAGCATCATTTATTATAATTTGTGAGATAATAACAACGTTTCCGTGAAAACGAGTTAATGTTAACTTTTAAGGGAAATGTGTTAATTATTATTTTTATATATGAATATTTTATTACATTTTAAAATGCTTTTCTTTATTCCAATATTTTTTTCAATATATGCATTTTTAGTGTTTGTTTCCCTCTTTCATAAATGCATGTATCTATTTTGATATTATTTATTCATAAATATAAATAAATAATATCTCATAAGTACTAATTGCCTTGTAATAAATAATGACCTTGTAGAACATTCGTAAACAACAAATGTTAAACAGTATTTTATCCAGTATTAAAAATTTGTGAATTTAAATTATTTTTAAAAGTTATACAGATACTAAGAAATCGATGAATCGTAGAAATCGTGAAGCACTTGATGAATCATGGTTAGTTTTTATCGTAATTATATAACTTTTATTGTAAAACAATTCCTCTTATCGACTATATTCAGATTTGAGAATAATTTTAAAGAGGAAAATATGAATGGATAATAGATATTTTTAGTGGTATTTTATGAAACTGAATTTCATAAATTTATTTTTGAAAATATGAATAAATTACATTTTCTGTAAATAAACCCTCATATTTTTTTAACTGAAGATAAAATTGTATTGCCTACAATGAAAATTAAACTTTGATAATCAATTTAATGTATTTACTACTGACTGAAATTCGCATGACCAAAGCATAGCAAGTTTGGCTTGTCCAAGTGTCATACAACAACAGTAACAACAACAACAACATAAACGGATCCCTATGGCATGTGTGTACCGACAAAGTAGGACTCCACACCAAAATATGGTTCAGTTGGAAAAGTGGAACAGCGCACCCTATAATGCCAGCCTAGCTGGTACATAACAAAAATAAATATTATGTAAAATTCTTTTTTATCTTAATATAATAATTTTGCACCAAAACATAATTTAAAAATATAAGCAATTTGTACTTATGAGTTAAATTAATAAATCAATTAGGTAAAGCAATGTTTGCATTTTCTTTAAAAATAATTAAGTGTTTAAATTTTACTGTCATATTTACAAGGTAGTAAATGAAATTACTAATTCCTTATTTAATTTAAGCATTTGTCTCTTTCAATTTAGATACTTTAAAATAAACTATTCTTATTGATATTTTGATTCTCAACTTTTTTGTCACGTAAAATTTCCAAAACTAAATTACTTTTATCTGGACAAGTTATTTTTAAAAGATTTCTATTTATTAATTATCTATTTTTTAATATTTTCAGATTATTTTTTAAACTTTTTTTGTGTTACTTTAAGTTGTATAAAATCTTAAATCAAACTTAGATGCATACAGATATTCCATATTCTATTGAGTTACATTTTAATTTTGGGAAAAAAATTTTAATTTAAAAATCAACATTAAAATTGTTGAATTTCATTTCTCAATTTATTTTTCATTTTATCATTTCAACATATAATTTTTTTCATTTCATTTCATTTCAAAATTCAACATCATTTTAAAGAATTAGAAAGATGATATTTAAAGTTTTATAAATTTAAATTTTTGATCATTTTTAGAAAGCTATTTGCGTATTTCATCTTTTTATCCCCACTTTTTACTAACATTTTGAAAAATGCTTTATTTGTACTTAATATTTCTGATAAATAAATGTATACATTTTTAATAAAATAAAGTGCTTATGTAGTTAGTAGTATTGTCCATTTTTTAGATGATATAAAATTTATTTTCAAATTTCTCAATTAGTTTACAATACCGTGTTCTTAGTTGGTTTCTGGAGATATGTCGTAAATATTGATATTATGTATTCAAATAACAAATAATTTTTGACGTTATTCTTAATTCGAACTCTTTGTAAATTTAACTTATATGTACATAAAAAAATTACCATAATGAAATTTAAACAGAAAAGTTGGAAAAAGTTATAAGCAATATAATATAAAAATATAAATGCTTAGTATATCTATCAAATTATAACTCTTCATATTCTCTCATATGTTTTTTTCTTCTCTTAATAAACTTTATTTCTCCTTCACACCTAGTTTTGGCGATTTTCGCACTTGATAATCATATCGGCTTTTTACCAAGAATATCTTTTATACGGTATCAATATACTAAGAAATTAAATTGTTTTTATAATGTTGATAGATATATTTGAAATGTTGTTGTTGTCATGTGACAAATTCAAAATGAAAAAAAAAAGAAAGAAAGAAAAGAAAATGTAAAAACAATACAAGTCATATGGGACCAAAGGCATGGAGCACTGTCCTGGCCACATCTTCAGCTTTTCCGTATAATGTCATGGCAGCAGTTGAGGTCGATGCTAAAGAGGGTCTAGGCCACAGAGATGCAGATGAAGAGATGCCTCGGATCCAGTGGAACTCCAGTGCAGTGCCTGCATTCTGCATATATTCTAGATCTGTCGGGCATGATTTTCATACCCCTCATGAATATTTGAAATGTTTATACATATCTTTCTAAGTTGATACATATATTATGAACTTAATAGATTTCCTTATCATGAGTTATTCATTTTATGTATATTTAAATGTTATTTAATATAAAATATTTTGATATAAAGATTTCATTACAAAGATTTTTTATTTAAAGAAAGTATTTAATATAAAAGTTTACTTAATATCAAATACCAATAGTAAAAAAATTATTTTTTTATTAATTTTTTCAAAGACTTCGCTGCAATTATATTTTATTAATTTTTCCTAAAATATTTGACGTTAAATTAAAAAAGATGCATTTTAACTATATATTAATAAATATTTTTACTATTCATAATGAAAGTATGAGAATAAAAAGATGGATATTTATTATTAACATAAAAGTGGAATTATGATATTATTTACACTCATATAGCCTTCTTTCTCAATTGCAGAAAATTAACACTCACGAATACTCTGTAAAACAAAACTCCTATTTGTTCCTATTTGCACTTTAACAGCTGTCAAACTTCTAATCAATCATAGGACTCGGATATTTATCCGGTTTAATGCGTTATTCAGTAGCACGCATAAGATATTAATAGAGGCCTTATGATGGAGCCCGCTTCTGTTTGCAAGGGTATAAAGAGACGCGTCTTAAAATGATTGGTACCCGAGTCACGAACCGCGAAGTTGGAAACTCATGTTCGCATATTTATCTCTATAATTTTTATAGGCTGAAGATATTATTTCACTATGCTTATGATACAATCACACATTATCTTTCATTTTTTGTTATGGTGATTATATCTTCGATTGGTCTCACTTAAAATCTCATTTGAGCCTGCATTTGGATGAACCATGTGTTTTTTATGTTTTTCATTATTGCATTACGTTAATATAGATTTAAAAGATGAATACTGGCGCGTGACTCAGGAAGATCTAAGAATTAAAAGATTCACACACACACACACAGCTAGATTTCTGTACATTTTTCTCCTGGTTATTTTAACAGGCTAAACATGATAATGATGAATATTTTGTAAAGTAAATTTAGCTTTAAGAATTAAAGCTAAATTTACATAGTTATTCGTTACATGCATAGTTCCTTATCATGAGCTATTTAAACATAGTTATTCGGAGCATGCTAAATATGATAATGATGAATATTTTGTTCAGTTAAAATTTATCTCTAAACATTAAACATGTAAACATGGTTATTCGTAGCATGCAAAACATGATAATGATGAATATTCTGGTATGGAAATTTAGCTCTAAATATTAAACATAGTTATTCGGAGCATGATAAACATGATAATGATGAATATTTTGCTAAGAAAATTTAGTTCTAAACATTAAACATTTAAACATGGTTTTTCGTAGCAAGCAAAACATGATAATGATGAATATTCTGGTATGGGAATTTAGCTCTAAATATTAAACATAGTTATTCGGAGCATAATAAACATGATAATGATGAATATTTTGTTACGAAAATTTAGCTCTAAACATTAAACATTTAAACATAGTTATCTGGAGTATTATAACGATGAATATTTTGTTAAGTGAATTTAGCTCTAAAAATTTAAAATTTACTTTTTGTCTAAATTTAAAAAATAAAATTATTCAAAAACAATTTAATGAATTCAAGTGCATATTTAAGTAAATCTGAATGCATTCAGCTTTAAAATACGAGGTTTTATGTATTTAATTGTTTTTATACCAGCTAGATATTTTTATATATTTAATAATTTTAATAAGATAGTTCAATTCCGCATACGAATTTTTAATCATTTTATGAAAATTTATCAATATACCGAAAATTTGTCAATAATTATTTAAAATAATATGACTTACCTGTATTTATCTTGTTTTGTACAAAGTGTTACGCGCCTCGTTGTTCTAAAAATGCCCTGATTCAAGGATGTTAGTTATTTGGATCACACCACAAATTAGCAACGGGTGTAGCAAATACATTTGCCGTACAATAGTGGTACTTTAATAGAATTGACCACATAATCACTTATTCGCATTTCTTACTCAGAAGGAAAACATTGAGGATGAATAATATCATAATAATTTACTAATAGACTTTATTTTATTATTTTTTGATCAAAACATTTTGTGCTACTAAATGATCGCAAAATGTACAAAACTCTGCCTATATAGTTGCTTATAAGTACAAAACTCTGCATATATAGTTGCCTATAAGTACAAAACTCTGCATATATAGTTGCCTTGAAGTACAAAACTCTGTCCATAAGTATAAAATTCTGCATATATAGTTGCCTAAAAGGATAAAACTCTGCCTATATAGCTATCAGAAAAAGTGCAAATGCTTAGTTCTTTGAAAAATTTCCTCTCGGAGCATAAATATATACACTTTAAGAATCTCTGTCTATATATAGACTATAACTGATAACATGCTTTATAATTTATAATATAATTGATAACTACTTTATAAATAACTGTCTCTTACACTTAATGTATTATGTAAATAATTTGTAATAATTGACTTTATAATTATTGTAAGATAAATTGCTTATAGGACTAAATATTTCCCACTTGAAGGTAGTAGGCTTATATAAAATACTAATGATCATTTTATAAAACAAAAATGGAGTGGTAATTCTACCTCCAGTTACACGTCTGTTGTGGTTAATGCTTGGGAAGATATCTTTTTTTTTCACAATAGAGTTTGGTCCAAGATTTGTCAAAATTCCTTCCAGAAGGCAAGAAGTATGAATAATAAAATGATTTAAAGCAGTATTCTATTATTTGATTATTTGCCACCTATGTTGAATATATTTCAATATTTCATGTTTCCAAGAACAAAGCTTATTTTGTTCTCTAATTCTATTAATCAGAAAAAATAAAATCACTAGATTATTTTTTCTGCTACCTCTGAATGGAATTTACAAAAAATCTTGCATGTATCTCAGATTAAAGAAAAACGTTAAGTAATCAGGAAAACTCATTGTAATCTATTGAATTTACGAAGACGTAGGGTTAAAATACTAATTAAATTTACATTAGAAAAAAAGGAATAGTCTTTTTTAAGTATCTATGAAAAGTGTGTTTTGTTGTTGCCTTGTGCCAGCTAGGCTGGCAACATGGGGTGCTCAATTTCATTTTTCCAATTTAACTCTTAATTTGGTGTGGAGTCCAACTTCCTCGGTATACACATACCATAGGGTACCCCTTAATTGGGTAGATAATCATTCACAACCCATTTCCTCAGCATACAGTACTCAGTACTCTGACTTCCTCAGTAAACACTTGCCATAGGTACCCTTTTATAGAGTAGTTAACCATTCATAACCCATTTCCTCAGCATACAGTGCTCAGCAATCCGACTTTCTCAGTACACACTTGCCATAGGTACCCTTTTATAGAGTAGTTAACCATTCACAACCCATTTCCTCAGCATACAGTACTCAGTACTCTGACTTCCTCAGTACACACTTGCCATAGGTACCCTTTTATAGAGTAGTTAACCATTCACAACCCGTTTCCTCAGCATACAGTACTCAGTACTCTGACTTCCTCAGTACACACTTGCCATAGGTACCCTTTTATAGAGTAGTTAACCATTCATAACCCATTTCCTCAGCATACAGTGCTCAGCAATCCGACTTTCTCAGCACGCACATGCCATAGGTACCCGCTTATATCTCAAGCAACCATTTAAAAATCATTCATACAAGGAAAAGACAAATGATAGATGGAGAGAGAGGAAGTACATCCAAGTCCGAACTAGAATTCGAATCTAGGATTTCCCTATCCGCAGTCAAACACGCTGACGATTGGATAGGGTGGGCGGCATGAAAAATTTGCGGAAATTGTAATTTTATAGGCAAAACTTTTATAAAAAAAATGTAAGTTTTGGGGAAGAGATGAACTATATAATAAACTTCATAGTGCTTCAAATGTGTGATCACAAAACAAACGTACTGCTATTATTTTCTTCAGATGATCTTTTCCACTATTATTATCATAGTTTTCATCATACTGGCTTAATTTTTGAAAACAGATACTTAAAAAAACTCATAGTGAATTCAAAAAACAGAATTTTTCATTGTTCACAAAATCATTGGTCTCAGTAATGGTTAATACATATCATTGTATAAGTAAGAATATAATTTCTAATGAGACGTTTAAATAGGAGCAATAAACTTAAATTTAACTCCTAGGATAATTACTGAATTTATATTTATATCAAATCTTCAAGTGTATCGGAAAATGTTTAGTGCTTGAGCGCTAGAAGATATTTAAACATTTGAAAAAACATAATATTTAAAAGGAAAATTTAAAAAAAAAACAGATTTTATAAAGTATAGCCAGGATTTTAATAATAAATAATAATTTTATACTGTTAAGTTTAATACATCAACTTTCCTGAAAAAATATTATTTTTATATCTTTTGTATTATGTAATTTATAATTTTATGACATTTATTTATATTTGTATTCTATATTTTTTATTGAAATAATTTCGTATTTTTTAATAACAGAATATATCGTGACTATTGTAGGAATTATTATCGACATTTGAAAAATTAAAACTATTTGTTGTGTTAATTCTTCAGAATTAACAGAATACGCTAATTATATGTTTTGAATTATTATAGTAATTCAAAATATTTAAAACTATCAATATAAATACTAAGAAATTATCTTTTTGTAAATTTCAATTAATAGTAAATAAATTTATTGGTAGTTTTAATTCAAATATTTTAAATTAAATAAATTTTAATTATTTGAGTTAAGAATTGCAAATCTCTTAAGTATTAAGATATCTAATCTCTGATGAATGAGAATGAGTTGGCAGTACTCTACCATCAAATTCAATTTTCCCTATTTTTACTTTAAAATATAGAAAAGCGAATTAAACAATATTACTACAACATAAATTAAATATTAAACAACGAATTAAACTATCAAATTACGAAATAACAAGATAATTATGTAAATTTTGATAGTAAGCTTTAAGTATATGATTTTTTTTCGCTGTTCTAATCCTTTTTCAACAAAGACTTGTTCTAAGACATGGTAATCATTGATCATCTTCCTCCGCTAGATGGCATGCACCAGGAGTCTCCATTTAAAGTCTCATGGGAACCGTGCTAGTAAAAACAGATTAAGTGTACTTTAACTATAAACATTTCTGAGAAAACTTGACTTCTCAAATGGTGCAGAGAATCATTATGTCCAACATGCTGTGGAAGAAGGTATATTTCAGAGGAGAAGGAAAAACAATTTTGACGGAACGGCGGTTTAATTTCGGGGCAATGAGGTGGCAACGGCAATACGTCGTTTCGAAAAGCTGCCGCCATTTTTAAAATGGCTCCCAAGTGGCCTTGAGGAGTCACTGTTAAGCTCGGGAATCGGAGGAACTTCATCATCGCTTAATGTTACCGCATTGATGTGCGAACATTTATATATAAAAGGAATAAACAGATAAAGAATGTGCTTCTGGGATAAGAGTGCAGAGCGTGATGTTGTCAATTTGGGATCAGTTTAGTTTAAAGGGAAGCGTAATTTCCAGAAAGTGACTCTGAATGAAAATGGTGCATACTCTGTTTAGTTTGAGTATTGCAGTATGCCTGTTTAGAACAAAATAGCGTTCGTATTATTGTCATTTAGTTTTAGTTTTACCATTTGTGGTGGATTTATTTTGTGTTAGAATCGGATTTAGACCTTTACTTGATTCATTTTGGGTATTTCAAAATTTATTTCTCTCTTTCTACCAAGAAATATAGAGTTATTGAGTATTGAAGAACGTAATCAGGATTTTGGTCTTAGATTGATTATACTTAAGCATGTAATATTGTATAATACTTGCACTTTAGACTTCACTACATCAATTTTTCAAAAAAAAAAAAAAAATATTTAGAATTATTCAAACTTTTACTCACAGTATAAATACGAATACGTTCTCAATAATTTTAACATTATTGGTAGATTTATGTTGTAGTGGATTTACTTTGTGTTGAATTTGTTCTTAGCCCTCTCCTTATTTCACTACGGTTATTTCAAAATTAGTTTTTCCCTTTAAATTTGGATATATATATATATATATAGATTTAATGTGAATTAAAGAACGTAATCAGGATGATGGTTTGAGTACGATTACATTTAAATATGTAATATTATATAGTACTTAAATTTTAGAATAGTACTTAAATATCAATTTTTCAACTATTTTCCAACAAAAGCAATTTTTACAAAGTTTTCAATAGTACATAAAAATCAATTTTCTAACGAAAAATATTGGTAAATATTCAAACTTTTACTCACAAGACAAAGTTAAAAATATTTTTATTCTGTTATATTATTGGTGGAATTCTTTTGTGTTGGATTCGGATTTAAGCCTCTTATGTGAATTATTTCTTTTTCACTTTCCTTTTGGGAATGCAGATTTATTAAGAATTAGAGATAATAACCAAGATACTGATTTGAGAGTGATACATTTAAGTGTGCTAAGTCACATGGTGTCACATTTTAGATTTCCATGTCAATTTTATAAATAAAAATATTTTTAAATATTCAGATGTGTGTTCTTACCAAGCATAAATTTTAATGAATTTTTAATTAGTTTAAACAAATGAAAAAATTCGAAGTGAGCAAGCGATAAAATGTCATGAAACACCAAATTATAAATTCGTATGTACATTTTATATTTTACAATAATTATTATTTCAATTCGAATTTCTATTTGATTTTTATATTTTGTAAAATTTTAAATCTATATAGTAGGCAAATATTTTCCTAAATAAAATATAGAATAAATTATAGATATAAATATCTATAATAACCCTTATTTTTTTATTAAAAATGTTTACTAAAATAATTTTAGGTATATTATATATCATCCTTGTTCCCTTCTTTTCTGGAAATAAATTTATTCATTCGAATAAATTCAATCGAAATAAGAGTAAACAAGAATAACTAGAATTTTTATAAATTTTCTAAAAATTGATGTGTCATTTTAATAATTTATCTAGTATCTTAAAAAATAATTTGTAACACTTCATTCATGAAGTATAAATTAAACATATTTAAAACCATGACAAAACTGATTTTTTTCACATATGTGCAATACATTACTAATGCTTCTTTAAAACTGCAGAAAATAGTTATTTTAAACCTATATAGTAGTTCTCTTATTATATTCGAAATATAATTTACTGATATAATTAACCATTTCATTGTTTCAATAAAGTTATTAAGATTGATATTATACATTTACTTGATTTCAACATATTAATTGACTCTTTCAAACATTTAGTTCATTTAAGTTTATTTTTGACTCATTATTCACTTATTAGATCCTTCATTTCTTTCAAAATGTATTTAAGAATTGATTTACAGTTTATATTTCAACAGAATGATAAAAAAAACTAAATATTTTTTATTATTATACTGAATTTTGATATTAATCTAAAAGTATTACTTTAACCAAATCAAATTTTCAGTGTTAATATAGTAAATTGTTTTATTATAGCTATTTATTTTATATATAAGATGAATTTGTAATTATATGAATAAATTATTAATATGGAAAAAATCATTCTATTGGTTATTTAAATAAATTATTATTGATTAAAAAATTTTCTTTTTTAAGTTTGATTTTAAAAAAAAACATAAATTTGTGGAAAATTTTTAATACTCCAAAATTAACTTTATTACTTTTATATTTCTTTTATATTTATATTAAATCTTACTTAAATCTTTAATATTTATACTGAGTATAATTTTGTATGTTATATAGCTACAGAAATTTATTGTAAAATAAATATTGTTATATGAATCTTGAAAAAATTAATGCATGATGGGAATTTTCATAAATAATATAATTTTGAATTAAGCTAATTAAGTTAACTTTCCTCTAAATTGTTTGGAAGAAAATCTTTATAGCTTTTTGTGGTACTTGTTTTAAAAATTCATTTTCATTTGAAATGGGTTGAAAAATAACACTATTTATAAATTTATTTGTATAGCTTATATATTCAAATTTCATAAATTTTTGCTTAAAATTTAATCTTCATATTGTATATGAATTTTTCATAATTTAGTCACAACTCTTGCATTAGTAATTATAAATTATATTTTTCATCTTTTAATTCCCGATTTGAGTTTTGGTTGAAAGAAGGAGTATTATATGTTAGGGTATTTATTTCTGTTAAATATAAAAATAATTCTTGTGTAATTATCTAAGTACTATATTTTAAACAATCATAAGCATCTTAGTCTGCTAGTTTTACAACGTTTTAGCCCACTAATTTATTGAAAAACACTTTAAATGTTTTTCTTTAAAATTTATCCTTCTGTAGTATTTTTTATAAAACAGATTTAATTTCCTCATCTTTTCTTCGTTGCTTTTTAGGAAACGAATCAACTTTTAAAAAAAAAAAAAAAATTCA
>CM057818.1:31137441-31202441 GCA_030067965.1 Latrodectus elegans | reverse complement strand
ATCTCATTGTCGTACATCTAATCAAAGTTAATTAAGGCCACTGTTAGCCAGATTGTAATATTTAACGCAAGTTGTGATTCCTAAATCTAGGAAGCTCATATGTTTCTCGTAAATAATTTTGTTTTTGAATAATATGTTTCAGTGCTCCCTAACTAATTCTCCTAAGCATGTATATCAGTTCAGTTGAATATTTTCTGATAAATTTCTGTTAAAGAATTAGAACGAACACTCCACTGCATAAATTTCAATAGCAAATATTCATGATTCTGTTAATTAAGGCATATTTTTATACCCTTTGTTGTGTTAACATTAAGATTTCATTTCTTTGGCTTCGGGTACTAAATGAACTTTTAAAGTAACTTTAAACAAAATATATAATTCATCTTGTAGCGGAATATAACAATGATCAAAGACTTGTAACGAGGAATTCCTCCCCGATAATGCCTAAAGCCATGCTTCCTGGACAAAACTGGAATCCTCCCACTCCTTGGTATCTTTGAAAGTAATAGTTATCAATTACTATAAGGATTTTAAATCTTAAGATTCACGAGAAAAAGTTTAAGTAATCTCTACATGATCAATCTATATCATGACAATGAACGTTAAAATCTCTTTTATTATTTTTTCGCTATCAGCATTGCTTATACCAATTTTCTGTCCATTTATCCGAGCCACATTATGCAGATATTTTAGAATTCTTACATGCCTAATATTTATCAACTTTTTTCTTTTTAAGTTTTTATAAAATGGAGAAAAAGCTCTGTTGTGCACTGTGTAGTATTTTTTACTCATTATACTCTTATTTTAATAATTTATAAGGTATTTTTCGTATTTGAAAAGTACTTTACATATAGATTAATAGATACTTTTCTTTTTATGCTTTTAGTCACACTGAAAATTTATTTATTAAGTAAAAGTTCACCTACATTTCAAAAAATTTTCTCTTCTTTTTCATGAAAAATTCATCTTTTTTTAGTAAGGAAACATAGAATTCAGTATTTTTCTGCATCAACTAAGTCTACAAAGTAGTTCAAGTGCTGTCATTTGTTTTAAGAAACATAGAATACAGTATTTTTCTGCATCAACTAAGCCTACAAAGTAGTTCAATCGCTGTCATTTGTTTTAAGAAACACAGAATCCAGTATTTTTCTGCATCAACTAAGCCTACAAAGTCGTTCAAGTGCTGCCATTTGTTTTCAGAAACATAGAATTCAGTATTTTTCTGTATCAACTAAGTCTACAAAGTAGTTCAAGTGCTGTCATTTGTTTTAAGAAACATAGAATTCAGTATTTTTCTGTATCAACTAAGTCTACAAAGTAGTTCAAGTGCTGTTATTTGTTTTAAGAAACACAGAATCCAGTATTTTTCGGCATCAACTAAGCCTACAAAGTCGTTCAAGTACTGTCATTTGTTTTAAGAAACATAGAATTCAGTATTTTTCTGTATCAACTAAGCCTACAAAGTAGTTCAAGTGCTGTCATTTGTTTTAAGAAACACAGAATCCAGTATTTTTCTGCATCAACTAAGCCTACAAAGTCGTTCAAGTACAGTCATTTGTTTTAAGAAACATAGAATTCAGTATTTTTCTGTATCAACTAAGTCTACAAAGTAGTTTAAGTGCTGTCATTTGTTTTAAAAAACACAGAATCCAGTATTTTTCTGCATCAACTAAGCCTACAAAGTCGTTCAAGTACTGTCATTTGTTTTAAGAAACATAGAATTCAGTATTTTTCTGCATCAACTAAGCCTACAAAGTCGTTCAAGTGCTGTCATTTGTTTTAAGAAACATAGAATTCAGTATTTTTCTGCATCAACTAAGCCTACAAAGTCGTTCAAGTACTGTCATTTGTTTTAAGAAACACAGAATTCAGTATTTTTCTGCATCAACTAAGCCTACAAAGTCGTTCAAGTACTGTCATTTGTTTTAAGAAACATAGAATTCAGTATTTTTCTGTATCAACTAAGCCTACAAAGTAGTTCAAGTGCTGTCATTTGTTTTAAGAAACACAGAATCCAGTATTTTTCTGCATCAACTAAGCCTACAAAGTCGTTCAAGTACAGTCATTTGTTTTAAGAAACATAGAATTCAGTATTTTTCTGTATCAACTAAGTCTACAAAGTAGTTTAAGTGCTTTCATTTGTTTTAAAAAACACAGAATCCAGTATTTTTCTGCATCAACTAAGCCTACAAAGTCGCTCAAGTACTGTCATTTGTTTTAAGAAACATAGAATTCAGTATTTTTCTGCATCAACTAAGCCTACAAAGTCGTTCAAGTACTGTCATTTGTTTTAAGAAACATAGAATTCAGTATTTTTCTGTATCAACTAAGCCTACAAAGTCGTTCAAGTGCTGCCATTTGTTTTCAGAAACATAGAATTCAGTATTTTTCTGCATCAACTAAGCCTACAAAGTCGTTCAAGTACTGTCATTTGTTTTAAGAAACATAGAATTCAGTATTTTTCTGTATCAACTAAGCCTACAAAGTAGTTTAAGTGCTGTCATTTGTTTTGAGAAACACAGAATCCAGTATTTTTCTGCATCAACTAAGCCTACAAAGTCGTTCAAGTACTGTCATTTGTTTTAAGAAACATAGAATTCAGTATTTTTCTGTATCAACTAAGCCTACAAAGTAGTTTAAGTGCTGTCATTTGTTTTGAGAAACACAGAATCCAGTATTTTTCTGTATCAACTAAGCCTACAAAGTCGTTCAAGTACTGTCATTTGTTTTAAGAAACATAGAATTCAGTATTTTTCTGTATCAACTAAGCCTACAAAATAGTTTAAGTGCTGTCATTTGTTTTAAGACAATAGAACATTCACAAATCATTGCAGTCAGGAACTTCTCAAAAATAATGAAATGTGTTTGAATAAATAAAATGCTAGAAATCTTTCAATGTCTCAAATTGACCTATATTTATGTAGAATTATCTGTCTTTTATTGTAATCTATTCTGTCGACAACACATATAGATCTGGCTTTATAAATAAAGGCAGAACATTCAGCTTGTTACTACAAGAATTGGAAGCATTACAAAGCTGATTTAATTTCTATCCAGCTAGTTAGAAGAACTGGAAATGAACAAAAAGAGTTTTACTATTAAAAAATTTTTACAGTTTTTTTTTACAATTTTCATATGAAAAAAAAAAATCAGAACAGCTTATCTTATTGTAAGCAAGCAAACACAACATGTGGTATTGGGTTTTCGCTGAAACCCTTTGAAACTTCACGGTGAAATCAAAGTTAAACGAAAGTTCCTTAATATGATCTTAATAAGTGATGCGCTTTCCAAATATAAAATTAGATAAGGAATAAAATTCATTCTTTTATTCTTTTGAAAATCTAGAAAAAAGTGTTATTATAATACCTGATGTATAATATTAAAATTACCGGAAAATTTTAAATGATAAAAATAAACTGAAAAAGAATTTAAATTTGTAACCGAAGAATGTGGTATGCAAATGACATTACTACACATAAAAATATATAGCAGTTGGTAGATCTACATAAAAAGATTTATAAAATTATTTTTTCACATAAAGATATTCAAAATACTACCTCGTTTTAACGAACTTCACGTATCACTTATGATAATCGAATTTATTATTTTCTAAAGAATGTTACGAATTATTCTAATTCAATAAACAGAACAGATTATCAAGGTTCTAATGTGAATTCTGGTTAGCTCTTGATAATAGCTAAAGTCATATATAGCATGTCGTATTCAAAAAAGCTTCAGAAGGACACCTGAAATAATTTGACTATACAATATAACAAGATATGACAAATTTTGAAACTCTCTGAAAAGTAGAGAATCAGTTGAATTTCATAATTGTATAAGCTATATGAAAAATGGGAAAATTGTTAAAAGTAACAATACACACTTTTAGGATTCAAAAAATTAATAAAAAGCAAGTTAATGTTTGATTAGATAGTGATTGTATTATAATAAATGAGAAAAAGAATGCTACTAATAGAGTATGACACAAGCACATGTAAGATATAAGGCTTAGACGTATCGTAAATTGACTATAGAGGAGATAAAAATATCTCGAAAAATGAATAGAATTTTGATACTGGTTTATTAAAAGGTGCATAGCATTAGAAATCTTTTAATAAAAATAGAACTTTGTACCATAAAATAAATTATAGTCAGTTGGACTTTATACTGAGAACTGAACTCTGCAAAAACAAGTTTAGTAAAATTCTTGCTGATAAACAGTCCATTTTTAAAAAGCTTTTTTGTATATTTCAATGAAATATTTAATAAAAACTTTGATAATGATGTTAGTATTGTTTTTTAATGTTTGAACAAAGGTGTAATTGAATCACTAATTGTTGAAGAGATTAAGTTCAAAATTTAATGCAAAGAAGTACCTTATGTCCATAGAACTATCAAAGAATCATGGCGACATCTTATTAGGGAATATTTTTTAATTAATTTCTGACACATTTAACACTGAGATTATGCCATCTAATTGTACTATTTTTATTTTATGCCTGATTTTCACAGTAAAGAAATACCCTGATTTACTCCAATTATCTAATCAATTTTTATCACTTATAAAATTGATCAATTGTTAATTAAATTAGAAATTTTGAATTATTTGTAAAAAATTTACATGACTTTATTTCGAATGAATTAATTCATTTATAATTTATAATTACCGTTGAGGATTTCGTGCTGAATGGTCAAACAAAAATCAGTTTATCTTGGATAAATGATGAAAATAATAGAATTTAACATTGCAATATATCATCTTTTTATTGAATTTAATGTTTTTCAATAGTATTGCTAGCAATAATCTCACTGAAATAATGTTAATTATTTTGGAATTCGTAAAGATTTATTGAATCGATCATACTCTGTTAAAAGATGCAAAATTTAAAATTAAATTTCTGGGCTAGTTCTCAGAGAGATAATTGTGAGAGATAATTTCTCCTATCTACTTTCTTATTTTACTACATAATTTATTATTTTGTAGATGATACACAGATTGATTAAGAAATACAAAGTTTTTACCTCTCCTAATAGACTTGAGCTGACATATATCTTTGAAATCTGGGAAATTATTAAAATGGAAGAAAATCATTTGTTCTTTTTTTTTTTAGATGAATTTTACGAAGTATATTTAGTGAATAAGCAAAAAAAAATGCTGTAGGTATACTTTTGAGTTTCACAAGATATAAAAATGTATAATAGGTTATTTACAAATAGATTTATAAATAACTTAATAAAAATAGTGAACTAAATAATCCATTTTACACCCTGATGATAATTTCATTAGAAACAATTCCATATCGAATCATTAGTGACGAAGACCAAAACTGAGATGGGCTGTTTTAGTTGAGTCATAATTTTAGGCAATTAAAGAAAATAACGAGCTTGAAGTTAAGCTAGAGGCTGTTATGGTAAGAACTTCGAAGAAAAGCACTAGCCAACCTGGAGAACTAGTATGATGATAATGATTTTCAAATTAGAGACACTTGAAACGAGAATAACTCCGTAATACTAGATTAATTATAACACCATTTGCTTTTCAAGCATCTTTCAATGTATATTCTCCTCACATTTTAGGCATTTTTATTATATAAATGTCTCTCACTCAATATAAATATAAAATTTACTGTACTTTTTATAGAACACAAAAATAATTTAATTCAAGGCTGGTAAATTGGAAAATAAATATTGCTCTGATGGCGATGAATCAGTCTTTTTCTTCTTGTTTTTGTTTTATTTTTTAAATTTTGTTTCTTATTAATTTCGTGCCTTTTATATAATTATTGCAGAAGATGCAAGTCTAATTTTTTACTTTGGCACCTCGTAGGAAATATTTTAACACCAAATGTCTGCATTTTTAAAGATTCATTTATAGTTTGTGTGTGCAGTGTTTGCGTGTCGAGAAGGTTAAAACTTTGTGAACGCCTTAGTCCCATCTCAACAAACGTAACATCTATAATTGCAATATCTTCTGTCTGTTTTACATTAAGGGTTTCATCATTCTGAAAACAAAGTTAAATTATTATTCATTTCCACATAGTTTTAAAGAAGATTTTTATTGTATTTACATATAAATTTATCAATTGAACAATCTCTATCAGATAATCAATTAATTATTTTAAGTTTTCGCCTATTTATCATTTAATTGCAAAATCAATAAGTAATTGTGCTTTAAGTGTCACATTTATAACACCAAGGTAAAAACTTAATCTGCTTTTATTGTTTACTTTTATTAGAGTTTCATTTTCTATTCCCTTAAAAAACATACAATTCTAATCAATGATTTCGTATGGTAAAACAAGCGAAGATTCATGTATCAGAAAAATAAGAAAATCAAGTTAATCAAAACGTTCTTAATATATTAAACATTAATAACTCACGATGCATAAATTGATTAAATGTTTATAATCTAGAATTTTACTTCCATTTCTTGGGAAAATATTTATATATTAAACATCAGAAAAAGAGTTGGTTAGTTAATGAATAAATGCTGAGAAAGTAAATATTAATTAACGTGGACTATGATTAAATATTAACTGATTTACAATCTAAATTCAAAGCGTATTATAAATGCTTGATATTTTCGTTAATAATTATTTTTACTTTTTATATGTATTAAAAAGAAGCTAATAAAATCGTTGTATAAAATGTATTTTTTCATGAAGTAATAGAATAACTACATATTTTATTTTCATTTTTTTGTTGTTTACATATTGGTAACTGCACTAACTTATTAAATGAAACTCATAAGGAGAAGTAATGGTGAAAATATTGTTAATTCTTCTTCCATCTTTTCCATTATTTTATTAGTTTGATTTAATTTTTAAAATTTTAATTAATTTTTTTTAACAGAAAAGTTGCAATTCCCTTTTTCACATAGAAATAATTAATGTAACTGGTGAACTTTAATAATTATTATTTATTTAATATTTTTTGTTATATACTATTTCTTTGCAACATATTTAACAATTTTTCTGTTGAATAAATCAGCGCAAACTTATTAGGAACCATTTCAGTTTGCCGTTCTCATATAAAATATTATTATAACAGCAGTATATTATTTGACAAGCTAATAATCTTTTAAACCAATGATTTGCAAAGGGTAACTTATCTAAACGTAAATAATAAATTTTAAGCTAAGCTAATCAAAATTGTTAGTCCTCATTGTTGTTAGAACTAGATAGAACTGAGATTATATTGTATAAATCAGCATATAAATTTAGGATTATAAATCAAAAGAGACAGAGAGAGAGAGAGAATTAACTCGATCTTTTTGAACTTACAAATAATGCTTCTGTTTTTGCACATGCATACATCTCTGTATCTAGTCTAGAATTAGAATCCAGCAGTTAAGTGGAAGCAGCCGGAGGAGGGGGAGTTTTCGTCATTTAGAAACATGATTCAAGCAGAAAATCCTTTTATTTGATCTGCCATTCCAGAGGTATCATGTCACTTAGAGGACATTGCAACCACGACCCATTTAATGATAAACTATAGGTAGAAATTAGCGTCATAAATTTAATCAATTAGTCTTTTAATTAAATTCTAACATTTTTAATTTTTTTAGCATCAGCAAAATTACTAACACAGTCATTTCCTTGCAATCATTGCTAAAAAATTATAAAACTTGCAAAACCAATAAACATTTTTAATTTTGCATCATGTTTCTTGATTCTTTTAGAAAATAAAATGTTTTTTTCAAGATTATATTTCAATTATAGAGTCAAATCTGTTAATGAATTAGTTATTCGCTAGTTCAAAAGGTTTTTTGTTCGTGATACATTTTTACTCCTACCAATAATTTATTCTACAAAGTTTTATTCTGTTTTCAGCTTATTTTTTAAGCCTTTGTACTTTTCTAAAAGTGCAATGCACTGTTCTAAGGCAATTAATGACATAATTTAATTTTCATTATCATTACAGAACATTTAACTTATAAATTATGAAAAAATTGTATTTTTTTTATTTATATGAACTTCTTTTCCATATTCTTCCATCTATGAAATTTTACTGGTCTGCTATATATATATATATATATATATATATATATATATATATCTATATATATCTATATATATATATATATATATATATATATATATATATACACATTTTATATATATATATCTTAGTAACCCTATTCATTTGGTGGTAAAATTACCCTATTCATTTGGTGGTAAAATTACCCTATTCATTTGGTGGTAAAATGCATAAAAGAGCTGAAACACTTTTATCAAATATATTTTACTTAATATATCAATCTGACATTTAATGCCCTGATAGATTAACATTCACTGCCTTATCAACATGGTTGTATTTAAACTACTCTTAGGAGAGTTTTTTAATTTTTGGTTGAAAAGTTTACCAACCAAAAAACATTTACTATTTAGAGAACTTTTGTCACAAGTTTACTTTCAACAACGAAACAAATCATCGGTAAGGATACACAATTTTCCGACAAAAGTTACTTTCAATTCATTTTATCTTAACAATGTGAAGTGATTTTTCTAATAAAAGTTAGTTCACGTATCGCAATTTTTCACTACTAAAATTATGCCATTTTTACTATTTTTCATCAATAAATAGTCTTCCAATAAAAACTATTACGTATTCACACATAACGTTTCAGTGAAGAAATAACTGTAAATGCATTTTATAAGTTTACCAACAATGGCAACAGAAAATGTTCCAAGTTTAAAGTGGAAATCGGCTTAGTCAATAACTGTAATTTTATCACCCTCTCAAATGAGTGTCAAAAATTGGTGGAGGAACCCAGCCAATCAGCTTTTATAGGGATAGAAGCGTTGGGCTTTTACACCCACAACACCCTAGGGGGTATTTCTTAAAATGTTTCGTTTTTCTGATACTTTATATGATGCTACACAGAAGAGGGTGGAAAAAATGAAGTAGAAATTGCCAAAATTTTTATAATCCTGCAAGAAGAAAGGTTTGGATATTTCTTGATAAAACGCGTATCAAATCTAACGAGTCAGAAGAGACCAATTTATAGGGCGTTCCAATTTTTCCCGTCACTCTATCTGACCGAGAGTCTTATTTCTTCTTTTTATCTGTTTCACTTAGTTCGGTTTGCTGAAAGTGACTACAACTGAGAGATAATCTTTGGAAATTGAAACATACTTCATTCGAACCGAGACGAGCAATGAAATAAGTTATTTTTTATCTTTAAATTTTTTATTTTAAAATGATGTAACAGGAAAGTAGGCAAACATTAAATAGATAAAATATTATAAATTTAAAACAGAATAAGCCTGCAGGAATTAAAATCCCTTACTTAAATTTAATGTTTAGCCTATATTCTACCAATGTAAGGGGATTTGGTTAGGTTAAAGTATCTTTCCAGCTGTTTTTTTTTTCCGAATGAAGTATATAAACACAGAAAACTTTCTCGTAATTCCAAATCACATTCAAATAAAAAGATCGAAACTTTAGCTGGTATCTTTCTTTCAAAACTACCAATCGCACCAAACGATTTTCAGAAACGATTCGATTACTCCAATTATAAAACTCGTAATTTTTTTAAACGAACACGACTTTTTTTCCATTCCAAAACATGTGCACGTACTCATATGTGTGAATTGTGCTGTAAAATTTTCTAAACCATTAAGATGAGGAATCAAGAGTCTTAATTCTAGACTCACTCTAGATAATACCCACATCAACACCCCTCGTATCATCATTATATTTCAAAAGTTGACTTTTAAAAAGTCGATTCTACAAACTAGATTGCTTGTATTTGATGGTATACTTAACTCTTTAGATTTTAAAAAATAAAATAATAACAAATTGTTAATTTCCGAAATTGTATTAATATGTTCAAAGCACATGATTATTTGCACTAACTTTTTAAATGGTTGATGATTGACTCTATAAAATATAATTTGTTGATTGATTTCGTTTCTTTGATTCCTTAAGTATCAATAAATAAGTAAATAGCATATTAATTCAAAAGTAAAAAATCATTACTATTACTCTAGCACCTTATTTTCCATACATATAAATATGACGTATATATATATGTGTGTGTGTGTGTGTGTGTACATACAAATATATATATATATATATATATATATATATATATATATATATATATAAATTAATATATATATATATATATGTCATGTGATCATATGTATGTATGTTAAAACTCCACATTACAACCAATTTTTTCAGATTTTTAAGGAATATTTAGATTAAGTGAATATCAATTTAATTGATTTGCTGCCATGATTAAATTAATCTGATTCACAAGTAAATATATCCCTTTATTTTTCTTTATTTATTCTAAAATTCATATATGATCAATGTTTTCGAATATTATTAATCACCATTAAGGTAACCTTCTGAATCCATTAAAAATTACCATTAAAAACCAATTTACGTCATTAAAGTGGAAGAAAAAATATCATAAATCTACGAACCGATTGCACATTATTGAAGTAAGATGAAAAGCAAGTAACATTGGTTCTTATCACGTCTCTTTATTGAGTAGCATTTACATCGGTATTTCTTCCTTGAATACAAAATATTATACAATGTGCACCTTGAAGAATTTTGTTGCAATTTACAAAAATTTTTGTTTTCTTACAGAAGAAAAATAATTACTATGCTTTGATGAGCAAATTTATATAAACTGAAGCCGCTTATAAAATATTTTTATAATCTTACTATTCCTTTTCGTCATTTGCATAGTTTAACGACAGTACTTTTGTAATCTTAATTAACATGTATTATTCTTTAAATTGTGACAGTTAAATGCGTGCTCATGAGACATTAAACAATTCTACATTTAAAGTGCATTTCAAATTAATGTATAATGGTAAATATTAGCTATTTATAAATGTGGAATGTATAATAATTTAAGAGTTTTAAACCATTATTCATCCATTTTATAGTTTAAAAATTATTATTAGAAAATGCTTGATAGCTAAACTAATTCTAAAATAATGAGTATTTGTTGGAAATTAATATATGCGATTTATATGACATTCGATTTTTATATCTAAACAATTTTATTAAAAATATATAGTTTTTTTCATGAAATACATTTTTCATTTTTAATTTAAAATAACATTAGCCAGCTCTACCTTAAGTTTTTTAGGAGGATCCTAAAATATAATAAGAAAGTTTTATATTCAGTTGCATTTTTGTATTTAGTATCATTAAAAAGATGCAATATCACATGCATTTTATACATCTAAGCTTTCATCTTAAAAAGCATTGAACCCATTTTTTCCTATGTTGTATTTTCTTTGTAGCTGTTGCCTTACAGAATATCTTCTTTTTATTAAATTTGAATTATTTTTACTCCAGAAAAATTGATTTATTTGTGAAAGATTAAAATTATAGGATTTTCATTATGCATAGAAAATTATTCAGTTTGTTTGGTAGATGTGAAAATATGATTTCATAATTGAGAAAGTAAAATTTTCCTTAAAATTTCCATTTATTTTATTAATAAAGATTAAATTCTCTTGACGAAGAATCATTGTCAGAATAATAAGTGGAAATCAAATTTTGAATTAAAGGGTTTTCAAAGTATTGGAATACTATCATGGTTTTTAATTTTTTTTCTTTTTTTTTGTAATTAATAGTTTATAAATATATAGTTGATATCCTTGATTTATATTCCTTCTTTTCTTCTTCTCACTGTGACACAATTTCATTTCCATTATAAAAAAAAGGTAGGTCTGAATTTTTTTTTTTTTTTTTTTGTAAGCTGCTTAATCTGCAGTCAATTGGTGCCACTTCTATTTCCTTTAAATCGCCAAAGATTTATCAGGATGTCAAAGAATAAACTCTAAAAACTTTAAATGGATCGATGTCCAAAAACCCCAAAATCCGGAGAGGCTTAAGCTTCTTTTTTTTTTCCCTCACCAAGAGTAAAAGAAGTGTACGTTTCTGTGTAACATGGCTAAGCAAAGAAATAAAAAAAAATAAAAAAGGGGGTTTTAAAAAGTGGTCGCAGGCCAACAAATCCGAGATTCGGATCACTTAGAAATCGGAGCATAACTCCCTGTAACAACATCGAGAACAAAGGTTTGTCATAAATCATATTTTCGGTCCTTAGTGGTCTAGGGAAACAGAAAGAAGATCCGTGGGTTAAAACAAAGGAAGTCGAAACGGAAAGAAAAAAAAGGGAAAAATCTGGAGGTTAAAACTTGCGGAACGGTTTTCCTGAAGGTTTCCTCAAGAGACCACTTTCAGCTCTTTCCCACCCCATTCGATGTTTCACGTTTTCGAGCAACTTTTTTTTTTTTTGTTTGTTTCGATACCAGTGTATATGTTTTTGTTATTGTTTGCTTCTCGCACAAGATACAGCTGATTTTAAGTTACAAGCATGACTTCCTATAAGCACCGAAGAGGGAGCAAGTAAAAATGCTTTTATAAAAAAAAAAAGTTCCAAGTTCGAAGTTTATTGTTGGTTTCTTCCTTTGGAGAATTAAACGCAACCAACTTTCTCTGGAATTTATTATTTATTTATTTAGAATGAAAAGAATACTTTGAATTTCCTTTCTTTTTTTTTTACCATGAGTTTCTTGTAAAGTAATTTGTAGGGATTTGCGTCTCCAAATAAAGACATGATTACGAAACCATAAATTTTGATATTTAGCTTAAACTAGACTAGAAGAAGAAAAATGAGCAATTTGTGGGCGTTAAAGCACATAAGTGAATATTTCAAATATTTTTTATCGAGAACTTTTTGTCAGACATAAGATTGTTTAAAAGTTTCTAAGGCTTCTTAAGTGTTGAAAAAGAAACCAAAATTATTTACTATTCCTTACATAAAAAGAAGAATTTTTGAGTTTATACCTTTTGCAACAAAAAAAATTATCAAAAGCTCATAAGAAAAACAAAATGTGGTGAACACTTCAAAAACATTCCAGTTATCATTCCTATTAGAATGTTTTAAATATTTCAAGTATTAATAGTATTCCTAAAAAAAATCGCAAGGGCAGTTATTTTTTATTTGAACAATTAATAAATCTCAAAATTATGGTATAATACGATAATAAATAAATTTAACTAATTAAATTAAGAATATATTCAATAATAGAGTTATATATTAATTTTAAAAAAATAATTAGGGTTATTAAACGAATCTTACTTATAATACTCATATTAAAAATTTTGTAAAGATATATTATATTTTTGTTAAGCTAAAGTGAACAAATATATCATACTAATATAGATCAGTTAATTTAAATTTGAAAAGTAAAATAAGAATGCTGGTAAATATTTGTACTAGTCAAGTATATTTATCACTCTTGTGTAATCATGAATGCAGTTGCAGTTAAGTAATACATCAACCAATTGTATACTGTCTAAAAACTTGTAAACAAATTTCTGAGACTTAGGTCATTTTACTTCAAAATAATTGATGAAATCTAATTGTAATTTATTAATGATAATAAATTTCCATTATTAGAAATTTGCTTCAAAAAATTCTGTTTTATACGTTTCTTATCACTCTGGAATAACAGTAACTGAATAATTATATCAATCATTTGATTATATATAATATATATATAATATATATATATAATCATTGCATCAATCGACAATTATTTTTAGGCATCCAAACTAATACATTTAAATAAACAGACTGTAAATGATATTATAAAATCCAATGAAAAATTACATATTAGAGTAATAATATAAAATATTAGAGATTAAATAACACTAATTTTATGCTACGGGATAAATAAATAGTATTTCTTTTTTACTTTCAGTAATTTACATTAGTCAAAAAACTTGCTTTAATTTCCATTCTTCTGATATTGAAATAAGTCTATTAAACGTTATCCACATTGTATTGGATTAACTGTCTATCGTTTTATATCATACAGCCTAATTGTATTGTTATTTCTTCTGATTCAATAATTGCATCTGTATTATTAAGGTTTAAATTAGAATTATTTTTCTTTTCTCATGATTTCACGAATATTTTTACATTTTTTTCAATAAATTTAACGATATAACTTTTTAAAATTTTCCTTTTTAATTAAAATAATTTCATTCTTTAATATTTTTCTTTAAAGAAAGCTTCAATATGAACAAAAAATATATATATAATTTTAATTTGCCAAAAATTTTTTTTATCTATATCGAACAGTATTCTCATTGCCAAAACGAGACTTCCTAAAATTACTTCTAGTGCAGGCGATGAACGATAATACAGGCAGTGAAATAAAAACAAGGAAGTAATTAAATTATCCGGGTCTTAAGCCACTGAATTTGTTACACAGGGCCTTGGAGACACTGCAAAAAATAAGATCTTATAACGTATTTAGCGTGAAAGCCAAGAATGGAATGACGCTAATCTTAAACACAATTACACCTCCAAGTAGTAGAAAGAAGAACTTAAGTAGTAGAGAGAAGGAGAGACAAAAAAAAAAAAAAAAGAATTCAGAAGTCTACCATTTAATGAAGAAAAGTGTTAAAATCTGTGAAAGTAATTACGTTACTTTTGAAATAAGAATTAATCTAAGAGCTTTTACACTTAAACTTCTTGAAAAAATAAAATAAAAAATTATAAACGTTCCTCCTTTTTCAGAAAACGACTCCAAATTGAGTTAGGTTTCTTTAATCACATGCGTGAGGTGATTATTAAAATATAGCAATAAGAATAATCATTAATATTTTCATAGCTGCCGCAAATTTAAGAAAAAATTCAATTCAGAATCAATTAAACAGTAAATCAGATACAGGTGGGTTGACAAGAAAAAAATAAATTATTTATCTTCAATATTTAACCTTTAGAGGTTTGTTGCAGCAAAAATATTTTACTCTCCTTTGTTATTTCAATTACATTTTAATTGCGTCATGTTTTTATTAAAAGGAAAATGGTTTTCACTAATACAAGTAATATGATTTGAAAAATTTTTTAAATTTGATTTATTGAGATCTACTTAATATGAAACAACATGTAAGTAGAAATCAATTCGTCAAAACTATTTTAATGCTATGAGTAAAATTTAAATTTGTGGCACTGTATATGAGATTTAAAAAATTTTTATGACTAAATTAATTTAAACCTTTGCATACAGAAAAAAATTAAATATGAAGTATATTGCTTGCTTGCCATTCCTAATATATTTCAAATATTTTATTATTAAAGTATTAACATTTACTATCTTTAAAATTAAGGTTGCCTCATAAGATGAATAATAAATTTAGGGAATTGTATTCTTAATACGAAATTCTTCCCATAATAAACCAGCAAGGATAAACAAAATAATTATATTTTCTTGTTTCTTACCATTAACACACAACAGGCTACAAAAATTTTCAATCTATGAAGAAATGCAACAACAATGATCTTAAATAAGTATTTTATACTAAAAAGATAAACTAATATTAAATTTTCAAGAAATTCGGAAGTATAGATTATGTAAATGAATACCCAATACAACCAAATATAGTTTCACCAACAACATATATATATTTAGGCATGGAAACAAAGATTGGATGTTTATACAAGTGTAATTGCCTTTAAAGCTTCAATGCAATAACATAGTTCATCGACTATAAGGACTAGAGTATGGTGATGAATCAGTCATGCGGCTATACCACGGACTTAATGTCTCCTTTTGGAATGAGATTTGAAAACATGTCTGGTCAAGAGAACAGTCAAATACTTTTTGTAACAGATGATTGAAGCAAAATCGCAAAATAAGTCGTTATTCAAAGCCTATATAATACAAAAGCGGTCTAAAATATAGCATTTTGAAGGATTCAAATAAATTCTAGCCATGCCCTTCATACAACAGTAATGTGACTAACACTATTCAAAGTGACATCAGTAAAAGCAAGAAAAGTTATGTATCTAATGTCACCTAATATCATTACTTTAGTTAACTGATCGGTGCGAAAGTGTCTAGTGCTCGTAGGAAATAAGCATTCAGCGCAATTGTTTCAAACAGAGTGAGAGTATATGATTTGTAAGCAGAATCGAGATTCGTCTGAAAATATGGCGGTATGCCATTTCTACGTTCAACTTTGCCATTGATTGTACCATTGAAGATCTTCCTATCTAGTATACAGCATCAATTGTTCCAAGCAGAGTGCGAGCATATGATTTGTAAGCAGAATCGAGATTCGTCTGTAAATATATGGTGGTAGGCCATTTCTGCGTTTAATTTTGCCATTGAAGATATTCCTATCTAGTATATAGCATCAATTGTTCCAAACAGAATGCGAATATATGATTTGTAATCAGAATCGAGATTCGTCTGAAAATATGGCGGTAGGCCATTTCTACGTTCAATTTTGCCATTGAAGATCTTCCTATCTAGTATATAGCATCAATTGTTCCAAACAGAATGCGAATATATGATTTGTAATCAGAATCGAGATTCGTCTGAAAATATGGCAATAGGCCATTTCTGCGTTCAATTTTGCCATTGAAGATCTTCCTATCTAGTATACAGCATCAATTGTTCCAAACAGAGTGCGAGCATATGATTTGTAAGCAGAATCGAGATTCGTCTGGAAATATGGCGGTAGGCCATTTCTGCGTTCAATTTTGCCATTGAAGATCTTCCTATCTAGTATATAGCATCAATTGTTCCAAGCAGAGTGCGAGCATATGATTTGTAAGCAGAATCGAGATTCCTCTGAAAATATGGTAGTATGCCATTTCTGCGTTCAATTTTGCCATTGAAGATCTTCCTATCTAGTATACAGCATCAAAGGCACCTGAATCCAAAAACTCTGATATCGGAATTCATGCTGCTGTGGACATCGTCGAACCTTTTGTGACGACATTTGCCTTGCAATTGATCCCATTTCTTGATTTATGACTTGTAAAGCTTGTATAAATAACTATAAGAGCCATTAAAACCACTAGAACAAGATGATTATTTTCTCGGATGAAAGACAATATAAATAACTGAGATGCGACATGAAGTTCTATATAGCTGTCTTTAACTTATAGATTTCATCAGTCATAACATCATGGAATCTCGATCGATGCGAGTAGCAACATTAGATTACAACATGAAAATTATAGATGAGAAAACTGCCATGCAATTTCTTCATTTAAATGCATTTTGGATGAAGTTATCGTCATCTATTTTACATGAATACCTTAAAAATCTAATCATTTGCATATCATACTATCAATTTTCAGTAAAGTAAATCCAATATGCATTGCATTTTCCCTTCTTGGTGCCACAACTTTAATGCACGACAGTGTATATGAATGAATTATAAAATATGTTGCATAAATATAAGTGAGTATATTTAAATGTAGCCTTTTTTTAGTGTAATCCAATCTTTATGCATATTATTACATTTTTGTTATTACACAATAACATACAATTTCTAAAAACTTTTTTCTGAAAACATAAAAAAAATTATTTTACTCTGCATTATTTAACTTACTTAAAATCTATTTAAATTCTAAAAAGAACAAAGTAGTTTAATTAAAACTGCAATGCTATCATTATATAGTTTACATAACATATGGTAGGTTAGAAAAATGAGTGCTACAAATCTACTGAAAATTTTACAAATCTAGAATGCATATTTTCTTATTTCTCTCTCAGTTCTGCTCTCAACTAAATCGATTAATCTTATCATTAAATCAGTTTTACAACAATATGACCAAAGAATGTCGATATTAATTGGGATATTTAACATCAGGATGCAGGTTAATATTACAACTTAATTTCTGAAAAACAACTGAGTTTAACAATATTAATTGATAATTAAGAAAAATAATGATAAACATGTCATATCATTATTTTATTTAACAAAATAATCGTTACAATACATAAAATACTATAAAAATATTATTATTTTAGAATAACAATCAACATGAAATGTCGAATTAATGAAACATTGGGGCTAATGAGATTGTTTCTATTACATTTTGTTAAGGATAATGGGAATTTGAACAGGAAATTTTTTTATTCTCCAAAAAAAATGTAAGACATAAGAAACTATCCAAATATATCCTTGAAATATAAAAAAAAAAAACAACCGTAATGATCAGCTGGAAAAATTGAGAAACTATTCTAACGACTTGTTTATGTAGATCTATATGTTTTCCACTAAATTTCTTTGTGGGTAAGCGTTTTAACGTAAAAAATACTTTTCTCTCTTCACTTATTTGAATATTTTCTCATCCGAAAAAAACAGAAGATATAAAATGGTTAGATGTTATTTTATCGTCTATTATAAATTTCTGTCTTTGATAATTAATTTTAAGGTACATTGTCTAAAAGTTCTTAATTATATTAAAATCTATCTACAATGATTTAAAATGAAACTTTAAATTCTTGTTTCCTTTTTTGATTTAATTTCACTCAGTAATTATTAAAAAAATTCATTCTCTGTTGTTTTAAGCAGGAATAAAATAACAAAAAAATCCCATTTAGAAATTATAAAAAAATAGATTTTGAATTATTTTTTTTAAAAGAAAAGTGCTTAATTTTGTTTTACTTCACGCATTTGTTCTAGTTTTTATAATTTATTTGTTATTTGCAAAAATAGTCCTCGTAACTAAAAGTAAAAAAAAAAATCATTTATTTTCTGAAATTCCTTAATTTGTCTACTTTCAAAATTGTATTTCCTTTACATGCATTAAAAATAAAATTATAATGTAGTTTTCAAAATAAATTTTTCCTAATTTTAGCAATTACTATTTTCACTGCATCTAAAACGCGCTCTTTCTTCCTAGTGTAACAAGATTATCTATATCCAGCAAGCATTTTAGTACCTAATATTTACGATGAATAACGCGCGAATATTTTGTTGAAATATTATGTCGAATAGGGAATTCTAGTTTTATTCTAGGAATAGATGTATATTTTTTGTTAAAGTAGCAAATAAGGTCGAACGTTTATTTCTAATAGACAAATAAATCAAATAACTGATATGTTCGTACTTTTGGAATTAATTTACTTACACCTATTACAATAAACATTTAATATAAAAAAACCCATTTTTAAAAACTAAAACTTTAGCAAAATGTTAATTTTAAAAAATTTTACTGATTAACTTCATTAAAAAAATTCATTCATTTAAATTTTCTAATTTAATAATTCATTGATTTTTATTTAATAACTTACTAATTTAATTTCTAATTTAATAATTCATTTATTTTGAAACAGCAGCGTAAGCACTGAATCAATATCAGAACATGATGCAGATGGATATAAAAACTAAAATATCTAAAAATGCTAAAATAGCTAAAAAAAAAAAAAAAATGCTATAAAAATAATCATATCAAATGATTATACATTACTATTAATAAACGACGTTGATTACCAAAAATAAATATTTCTAAAAATTGAACATGTTGAACCTCCTTAAGTATTAAAACCATAACTTGTGATTGCAAAATTGGAAGCTCTTTCAAGTATATCTATATCTGGAACAATAATATCACGGAAATGAATACAAGAAAAACGCCTATAAAAGCAGAGAATTTGACAGCTATCATCAATGGTTCAAACATTCTTGTAAGATAATGAGAAATATCTCATTCCAAACATAATCCACTCATGGCAAAACTGCAACAGAAATTTCCAAAAACATCTCTCCAAGATTCAATGAAAACTAAGTACAACTGTGTTCGAAATTCAAAGAATTCTCAAATTTGTTAATCATCTTCTGAGCTAAGAAACAAATTTTGAAAGAATTTGATTTGAATATAAGATAATATAATACAAAAAATATCTATATTCAGTGTTTATAATACATGCATGTGTATCATCCAACAGAATTTCCAAATTTAAAACTGTAGTAATAGAATCGATCAATAAAATGTGTTTACGGGAATGTGGTTCATTTTTAAAAGTTTCATCTTATGATTTCATAATGGAAACAAAGTAGCTTCCTTGACGATCTCTGACAAGTTCAGCAATGCTAATTTTAGAAATTGAATGATTTTCGGAAATTATTTGTAAGTTGCAATTGTTCTATCTAGTGCGCTCCTGATAACTTTTATAGAGTTGATGTCTGATTATGTAAATGATGTTCATTGCATATGGCAAATTTTTTCACTTTCTAGAATATCATCAATTTCATGAGCTTTATGTGGCTGACAATGTCGTTCATAAACTGGTATCGAGACCAACTGCACTTCGGCAAATTTCTCTCTCTCTCTTTCTCTTTCTCTCATTCTCCTCCTTTCTTTCGCTCTTTCTTTCTCTCGCTCTTTTTCTCTTTCTCTCTCTGTCTTTCACTCGCTCCCTCTCTTTCTCTCTTTTTCTTACTTTCTGTCTCTTTCTTTCTCTCTCACCCTCTTTCTCTCACTCTCTTTCTCTCACTCCCTCTTTCTTTCTTTCTCTCTTGATCTCTTTCTCTCACTCTCTCTTTCTCTTTCTCTCGCTGCCTTTCATTCGCTCACTCTCTCCCTCTCTTTCTCACTGTCTCTTTCTCTCTCTCTTTCTTTCTCTCGCTATCTTTCTCTCTTTCACTCCCAACGATATGATGATTATTTAATGACTTTGAAACGGTTCTCTCTCTCTCTCTCTAAAGGGAATCCTATAAATTCAAGCTATATTCACCTTTCTTTCAAGCATTGTAGATCACTTAGTAGAAGTCCTGCTTACATCACAGAAAATATACGTAAAGAATAAAGAATAATGAACTGAAATTCATTAATGAGAAGAAGAATCTCCCCGTAATTCCTGTTCCTGTTATTATGGTCTCTGCACTCTATACACAGCAGAATACTTAATGGATTTGCAGATAAATGAAACATTCTGAAAACAGTAACTCATGAAATTGAGATCATGTGGCCATATAGGAGTCACAAAACAGCTGAGAAGCTGTGTATACCAATTACTGTAAAATAACTCTTTTGTAATGGACAAATAACGTTTTATTTTTAACTTTTATAGCTCTTAAATCAATTTACTAAAATATTTCACTGTAGATACGTTAATCAAAGACTCTTTTCATAATTTAGGCCCAATATTAAGAGTTTAGAAAAAATCACAACATATCTGGATAAGAAACCTGCTTGTTTCTTGGGTTCATCTTAGTTACAAATTTTACAAATTGCATTGTTTGGAGCTGCTATTCATTTGTCTTTACCCAGTATTTACAACCACCAAAGTATTTACAGAGATGGCACTCTGAATTATGACTCTTCGTTATTGATCAACATCGCTTTTAAAGATCAAAATAAAGTCTAATTATGAGCCTAAGATTTGAACTACTACACTCCTGGCTATTAAAATTGCTAGACCAGGAAGAAATACAGATAACAAAATGATATTTATTGGACAAATATATTATACTAAAAATAACAAGTGATTAAATTTTCAAAAAATTTGGCTGGATATATATAGATCCTCAGAAATCAGTACTCAGAACAACCACCTCTGGCAGTAATAACAGCAGTTATACGCCTGGGCATTGAGTCAAATAGAGATTGGATTGCATGTACAGGTACAGATGCCCATGCAGCTTCAACACGATGCCACAATTCATCAACTGTAGTGACTGGCGTTTGGTGACGAGCCAGTCGCTCGGCAACCATTGACCAGACGTTTTCCATTGGTGAAAGATCTGGAGAACGTGCTTGCCAGGGCAACAGCAGAACATGTTCCGTATCAAGGAAGGTCCGTAAAAAACCGGCAACATGCGGTCGTGCATTATCCTGCTGAAACGTAGGGTTTCGCAGGGCTCGAATAAAGAGTAGAGCCACTGGTCGTAACACACCAGAAATGTAACGTGCACTGTTCAAAGCACCATCAATGCGAACAAGAGGTGACCGAGACGTGTATCCAGTGGCACCCCATACAATCACGCCAGGTGGTAGGCCAGTATGACGATGACGAATGCACGCTGCCAGTGTACGTTCACCACGATGCCGCCAAACATGGATGTGACCATCATGATGCTGTGCACAGAACCTAGATTCATCTGAAAAGATGACGTCTCACCATTCGTGCGTCTCACCATTCGTGCGTGACGTCTCACCATTCATTCATTCGTCGTCTCACCATTGAAGGCGCTCTTGTCTATGACGCGGCGTCAAGGGAAGCCGCAGCCATAGTCTCCTAGCTGAGAGTCCATGCTGCTGCAAACGTCGTCGAACTGTTCGTGCAGACACTTGTTGTCTTCCAAACGACCCCGTTTCTTGACTCACGCTCGTGACGTGGTTGCACGTTCCATTACGGTCATGCGGATAATATACCTGTCTTCTCGGCTGCTAGTGATAGGTGGCCGTTGAGATTCCGCATGGCGTTCCGTATTACCGTCCTGAACCCATCAATTCCATATTCTGCTAACAGTCATTGGATCTCGACCGACGCGAGCAGCAATACTGCGATAAGATAAACCGCAATTCCGGTACGCTACAATTCGACCTTTATCAAAGTCAGAAACTTGCTGGTACGCATTTCTCCTTCTTACACGAGGCATCACAACAACTTTTCCCCAGGCAACAACGTTCAAATGTAATTTGTGTATGAGGAACCGGCTGAACAATTTCCTCATTTAAACACAATATAGGTGTCGCTACTGGCGCCTACTTTGTCTGAATGCGCTGAAAAGCTAATCATTTGCATATCACAGTACTTTCTTCCTTTCGTATAAATTTCACCTCTGTAGCATGTCGCCTTCTTGTTGTAGCAATTTTAATGGCCAATAGTGTATTTACAGTATAAAGAATAACTTTAGAGTTGAATATTTCAACAACTTCTCACTGTTGTAATCTCAGTCAAGAATATTTTCACTGTTATGTCATCGTGAATTATTTTTCGTCAGTTTAAAATTCTTTGTAAATTTTTTTCCAACTACGGGCAATTGTGTGACCAACCCTATGCCATAACAAGGTCAGAAACTTCTACTCATTTGTCTTTGCCCGAGCCATACCACCACAAACCCGTTTATAGGGTGGGCGCCACATTCAGACATCATCACAAAAGAAAAGACAGAGAAATACAGAGAGAAAGTAACATCCATCCCCGAACCGGGACTCGAACCCGAGACCCGCTGCTCAAGAGTGCTAACCACTCAGCCATCGGTTGCTGTAAAAAATATTCTAAATATTAATTTTAATTGCTTATGCTTAATTACTCTCCTTAAAAATTATGCTACTGAGTATTGGCGAGTACAGTAAAGATATCATTTAGACCTTAAAATATTAAAATATTATGAAATTATCAAGGCATATTTTCCTGTACTGATTGAAATAAGTCATCAGAAATCTGTACAACATTTTCTATTACCATATTCAATGATTCCTTCTCTCTCTCAAACGTCTACAACATACTAGATTAATTAAAATATTTATTTCCCAATTAGCAAGTCATATGTATAGACGTAAAATAGTTCGTTTTTTTTTAAAAAAAAATAATAATAATAAAATACACAGGAACTGAAACCAGTATAATTAAATATTCAAACTATTTTTTTTTTCGGTATGTTTACTTGATCACTAGTATGCAGGAAATTTATTACTCTCCTTCCAATATAGATTATGAAGTTAGATATATGAAATAGGTCAATTTCTTTTTTTAATTTTCACAAAAAATTCTTTATTACCATAATACTTCATTATTTATTGACCAAACAATATTAATTCGGCTACAAATTTGATGCTCTAAATTCAAATAACTGGTATGGGATTAGGATAATTGATACGTTTTATTCTACTTGCACATTTAAAAGTACAATGTCATTTACTAAAAAATATTTATAATTGATTTCAGACTATCAATAAAAATTTATTGTGAAAATAAACAAAAAATGTCCAAAAATGGAAAGAGTTATAAGACAAGAAAAAATTAAATCTGCAATATTTTTTCAAAACAAATTGAAACAAAATATTACTAAGAGACTAATTCTCTTTTTAGCTATCAAGGAATTCTATTTTCAATAAATCTAACTGTTGAATTTAAGAGCTCTCACAACCGCTGAAATTCGTTAGTTTTCCTGAAAAATTCATCATAAAATTAATTCCAAGGGTTTAAAATGAATTTAATATTGAAACACCGCTTTCATTATTAGGTGGAAAATAGAATAATATATAACATACATTTAATTTTTGTTATCATGTAGGTTATCTGATAGGTGTTTTTCAAGAAAAATATATTTTTTCAAAATATATTATTTATGGAAGTACAGAGGTATGTTATTTAGTAAAGCAAGTAAAACTTACATATGCGACCTAAGAACTTCCTTTTTGTGAAAAAAAACTTTATTTTTAATTAGCAAAATAATAAAACTATCTCAACATTCGAGCTGATCAAGCTACTAAGAAAATTTCATGCATGAAATTTAAGCAAACTGTTAAAAAATATTTAAATGAAAAATAACTCTTTTTGGCAATGAAATCAAGTATTCTAATGATAAAGTATGCAGAAATACGTTGCAACTTTTCCAGTTACGCAAAATGTGTATTTGCGTATACAGCTTTCCGACAAGTATCCATGTTGATATGATAAAGATGGACAAATTATGGTAAATTAAGCACTTGCAAGTTTCAAATGTTGTGGAAAAAGATACGAATATAACCATTTATAACAAATAAAAAAAAACAACTATTACTATAAAACTGAATTTTTCAATGTAAGTGAATTTTTGTATATAATTTATATATATAAATATATAAGAAACAATTTCATAATAAAGAAAAAAATCTTGCAATATTTTAATCTCCTGTTCATTATATTTTGCTTCTGTAAGATTCTTTTTGATGATATTATGATTACGTTAGAAGTTAAAAAGATATTATGATAATGATATCCACTTATTACACCTGTATTTGAAAACGTCTTTATATTGAAAAATTTTTCTTTTACATTGCTCGAATGTACTCTTATTTTTAAGATATAAAACTTCCAAGTTGGGGATATTTCTAATTCTAATTTGAACTGCTTTCAAGAAATTTAACATTCAAATTGCTTGACATTCACTTATTGTGCTTTTTCTATTAATATATCAATCATTGAAACTTCTTAGAAATCAGAGGCCGCTTTGACTTGAGACATAAAAAGGAGAACATTGATGACACCGGATCAAGAGCAAGCATAAACATCTTTCCATCGCTGGTAACGAAGTGTTACTGACACTTCGGGCAGTGGGAAAAAGTTTTTGGCTCAGTTCTGAAACAGGTTATTTGTTGAGCAATGAAATATAATTTCGCCTTCGTTTATCAAAACGCTTGGCACAGTTTTTGGCGAAATTCAAAGAACATGATGAAAGTGCGACTTTTTTTTTTATTCCATTGCACTGTAGAAAGCGCTCACTCAAGTAAACAGGTAGGAATGTCATCGTTCGCTTAAGCTTTAAAATAAATCGCTTGTCGGAACTCTTGTTTTAATTTCTTCAGGTAACATAAGCAGTCTACGCGTGTTGTATTTCTCTCTTTTTTTTTTTCTTTCATCACTAGAAGTAGATATCAAGAGCTGTTGTAGAAGTCTTTAAGCAAAAATGTATCTTCCCGCCCTGTTGGATACAGAACTCTGAGATTAAAATAACAAAGTGCCAAAAGATTATTCAGTTATCTAATGATATAAAATTTTAACACACTTATTAACATAATAAAATACTTATTTTGATTTTGCTGCATCTAATAAATGTATTTACACGTGTGCGTTATTATTTAAATCTCTTATTTAATTCTTTAAAATTAAAAATTCAGTTTAATGTGTAAATTTTATTAAAAAATAATATTAAATTTAAAATTAAACTAATAAAATATTTAAGGAAATTATTATTAAAATATGTAATAAAATTAATTTAAATTTAATTGATTTAATGATACTTTTCCATTCATTATTATATTAACTTATTTTATGAAACAAAACATTTTAACAAACCAAAAATATTCTTGGCACGTTTGAGTAAATCATGGTGAGTGCAGTTTAAGCATAAATGAATTTCAAGAAGCTTACATGAACTATTAAAATAAAAATTATGAAGTTGACAATGTAAACTTAGAGACGTTATGAATTAATTAATAAAATTAATTTTGTTACAAGAAAATATAGCGTAACACCTTTCATAGAATAGAAAATTTTAAACCATTTAAAACTTTCCTCTTTCTTTTACTATTTTTTTTATTTAATGTTAAGTTTCACATGCTTAAATGATTAATAATACCTTTTAAATAGCCTCATATATATCAATTAAATGATAGTTTCTTTTTTCTAGTTTAATTTTATTATTCCAAAACTTAATACCTGGATACAACTTCCAATATTGCATTTATGATTTCTAAAATGTAAATTTTGCGATTGAATTTCATTGAATTTAAATCTGTTGATTTTGAAATTTTGTTCAAAATGTGAGGTACTTGACACAGTAATCGTTAAAAATATTGATTAGTTTTACTACCTTGCTACATTGATTACCATAACTTATGCAATGATTTTTGTTAGGACAGTGCAGGTGGTTTTTAAGTTTGCAGGTGCTCTTCCTCTTTCTCTTACGATGTAAGGAAAAAATAATGGAAAGGAAAATGAAGAAAGAAAGTATATAAAGGAAAATGAAGAAAGAAAATATATAAAGGAAAATGAAGTAAGAAAGTACATAAAGGAAAAATGAAGAAGGAAGAAAGAAAGTAAATAAATGAAAATGAAGAAAGAAAGTACATAAAGGAAAATGAAGAAAGAAAGTACATAAAGGAAAGTGAAGAAAGAAAGTACATAAAGGAAAAATGAAGAAAGAGGAAAGAAAGTAAATAAAGGAAAATGAAGAAAGAAATTATATATAAAGGAAAATGAAGGAAGAAAGTAGACAAAGGAAAAATGAAGAAAGAAAGTACATAAAGGAAAAATGAAGAAAGAAGTAAGAAAGTAAATAAAGGAAAATGAAGAAAGAAATTATATATAAAGGAAAATGAAGGAAGAAAGTACACAAAGGAAAATGAAGGAAGAAAGTACACAAAGGAAAATGAAGAAAGAAAGTACATAAAGGAAAATGAAGGAAGAAAGTACATAAAGGAAAATAAAGAAAGAAAGTATATAAAGGAAAGTGAA
Organism: Latrodectus elegans; assembly: GCA_030067965.1. Lineage (NCBI taxonomy): Eukaryota > Metazoa > Arthropoda > Arachnida > Araneae > Theridiidae > Latrodectus > Latrodectus elegans. The sequence continues at coordinate 31,175,469 of CM057818.1, read as the reverse complement.
GAAAGAAAGTACATAGAGGAAAATGAAGAAAGAAAGTACACAAAGGAAAATGAAGGAAGAAAGTACATAAAAGAAAGTGAAGAAAGAAAGTATATAAAGGAAAATGAAGAAAAAAATTACATAAAGGAAAGTGAAGAAAGAAAGTACATAAAGAAAAATGAAGAAAGTATATAAAGGAAAATGAAGAAAGAAAGTACATAAAGAAAAAATGAAGAAAGAAGAAAGAAAGTAAAGAAAGGAAAATGAAGAAAGAAATTATATATAAAGGAAAATGAAGGAAGATAGTACACAAAGGGAAAATGAAGAAAGAAAGTACATAAAGGAAAGTGAAGAAAGAAAGTACATAAAGGAAAAATGAAGAAAGAAGAAAGAAAGTAAATGAAGGAAAATGAAAAAAGAAATTATATATAAAGGAAAATGAAGGAAGAAAGTACACAAAGGAAAATGAAGAAAGAAAGTACATAAAGGAAAATGAAGGAAGAAAGTACATAAAGGAAAATAAAGAAAGAAAGTATATAAAGGAAAGTGAAGAAAGAAAGTACATAAAGGAAAATAAAGGAAGAAAGTACATAAAGGAAAATGAAGAAAGAAAGTATATAAAGGAAAGTGAAGAAAGAAAGTACATAAAGGAAAATGAAGACAGAAAGTATATAAAGATGAAAAAAGAAAGTACATACGTAATAAAGAACTTTAAAAATTGTAATTTCTTGGCGAACTTCTAATTTCAAAAATGAAATTTGATATTTTAGAAGAGAATTCTTTTTTGATAATTCTTAATAATCTGAAAATAAATTATGTTTATAATTTATTTTAGGTTCTTCAGATATTTTTGTTACTCAAAGATACAAAAGAGCTGTTTTTCATTAGAATTATTTTACTTAATTTAATATAGATTCAGTTCTTAAAAAAATAACTTTAAAATATATCAGCATTGATTCATTTGAATTTGACTTCTATTTTCTAGAATTTACAGCCAAATGAATTTTATTCCTTCGTATTCCATTCTTCGTAAAAGCATCATCACATTTTGCAATTACTTTATGCAAATTAACTAACACACAATTTATCCATTAAAGTTTGATATTGAGACTTAATTATCTAAATAAATCTACCATTCTATGGGGCTCAATCCTTATGAATGCCTCATATTTTACTCTATTTCCTCTAAGTTTTCAACGAGATTAATAATGCGATCCTATCGATTACATTTGTTTAAAGTGCAATTTAGCTCTTCGTGCAAATAAATACAGCATTTACACTTCCTACCTCATAACTTTGAATAATTTGTCCAAAGTCTCTAAGCAGCATTGCGGGATTAAGGTTTTAAAAGTAATCCATAGTCATTAGTAATAATTTAAACCGATTGAAAGAGTAATTTGAGGACACTTTCGCAGTTAGGATGTCTCCCGTAGAGAACCTTAAGACTTTTAGAGCACACTTCCCTCCTTTGGGAAGTACAGCGCCATTTGGCATTTAAACAAGTAATTTTGTGCCAAATAACAAGTAATAAATTTTTGGAAGGGATTAGAGCCGTGGAAAATTAATGAAAATAATTCTATAGACGGGATAATTTTCGTGTGAGCATGATTCGTTTTTCCGTTTCGAAATTCTGAACGAATGTTTTCTGTAAGTTTCTTTTAAAAAAAACCATTAATATGTATTTATCATAAGTTCAAAAAGAGAAGCTCTTAATTAATAATATAATTAATTGAGATTTCTTTGTTGTGTTGCCTTAATCTGTTGAGGTACATAAAATAATTTTAATCATTTTTTTAAATTTTTCATTTCAGAAATATATTAATCATTTATTTTCTTTTTAAAATATGTTCAATAAAATAGTTAATAAATGTATTTTAAACATAATTACTTATAAATGTAATAATGAATACTAATTTATATGATGGTCAGAGCAAATTTAAATGTTAAAAACAAGTAAAAAATAAGGCAGAATTTTAATTTTGTGAACTTCAGCTTAATTAATTTTTTAGATTGATAGATTTGAAATAAATCTTCATGTAAAGTTAATGTAAATAATTCAAACTTTTAAATTTCAAGTTCAATTTTTAATAAGATTTTATATCAAATCTTGAAATCATTTTTTCTACTCTGCGAATACAATTAAAACAATTTCCATGAATTTTCATATTTAATCAGAAAACGTATTTAGTTTATTCAAGGGGGACAAAGGCTAATTATAAAAAAAGATGAAAGTTTTCTAATGTTCACAATGAGTTGTTTCAAAACCAAAATATACTTTATATTGAGATTAATATTTTTAATACATTAATTTTTGAGAGGATATATACATGCTGTCCCAAAATGACCGCATAAACTCTGCACTGCTAGATTACTCGTTGAGAGTACATAAAAACTGCCAAAAGAAGCGATCCATAGTTTACGAGAAAAAATACGAAAAACAACGAATGACGTCATTGTCGGTGCAAGGAAAAACGCTTTATTGGACGTATCAACAACAATATATACACAATTTAAAGCAAATGTAGAAAGTGTCCGCCGTGAATGTCGAGGCAGGCTTGAGTTCGCCGTGGAATGGTGGTTATCACACGTTGCAGTATCACGTGGTCTACTGAAGTACAAGAGCATGCAGACGAGCAACTAAGTCCATTGGTGTTGGCACTACGTCTCGATATACCAGTTCCTTGAAAAAAGTTCAACGGTGTAAGATCTGGTGAACGTGGTGGCCATAGAACCGGACCCCCACATCCGATCCAGCGGCCGAGGTATTTCATATCCAGCCGACCATGTACAGGAGCACAGAAATGCGCCAGAGCCCCATCATGCTGGAACCAAAGACATTTCCATTACATCGGCCGTACATCAAGTACATGTCGCAATAGTCACGAACGGAATATATGGCCACCATACGAAGACTACCGGAAACTGCAAGATGCAGCTTTTTAAATACCAGTTCAACAACGGCTTAACGTCATTCCAAGGCGCGCGCACATGTATGACGCGATATCGCGGCGAACATTTTAAATATCATCGTCTGGAAAGATATGCAAATACAAATACGTTGATATATCCAATTAAGTGTTTTTTCTTGCACCGGATGTTACGTCATACTTTGATTTTCGTTATTCCTCGTAAACTATGAATCATACAGGAACACTTCTTTGGGCAGTTTTTATGTACTGCCAAACGAGGAATCTAGCTGTGCAGAGTTTATGCGGTCGTTTTGAGACACTCTGTATATTGCGTTATAAATGCATCATTTTATCATTTAATGTAAAAATATTAAACTTTAAATACTAAGCGAATATAAAATTTTAAAAGTTAAATCAACTTTACCTTTTAATAGTTAATGTATTTAGAGAGATATAATAAAAAAAATGTCAACATTATTTTGCGACAAAGTATAAATTGTAAAATAGAATGAAATTAAAAGCGATATATATATATATATATATATATATATATATATTAAGAATATATATGAGATGAAATGTGTGAAAATGAAACCATTCGAAGTGATTTAAGCTTTAAATTTTTAGTTTTCTCCACAACATTTCAAAGTCTTAAAGCTTCACAGCAAGACCTTAAAACCGACTAAAGACTAAACTCGCATATATAGTGTCCGCATATATTTTATTTTTATTGTTCTGTAACTGGAAAAATTGCTTAAAAACTTCAAATTAGATATATTTTTAATCAGGCATTTTTAAATTAGATAAATATTTTAGTTACATTATAACAAATAATGATAAACAAAAACAGGTAATTGTGAACATTAGTTCATAAAAAATAGTAGACAATAATAGAGTTGAAAATTAAAATGGGAAAAATAAAAATTTGTTGTTTTTCAAAGAACCTTATTTATGATATATGTCTCATTAAAACATTATTAATAACGTAATCCTTTAAATGTTTGAATCATTTTGAACTTAAATATAATTAACATATATTCTTAGATAAGAATCTGTAGTTTGTTGGATGACTATTAGAACATTTAAAAATACATCGTGTTATAATATTTATTATGAATTTCGCTACTAGGTAGTGCTCTCAAATGAAAAACTAGACAGCAATAGTCGTCTTTTACAGCAAACATATAACACTGCCGGAAATCAAAATTTGCAAAGTTTTCTGGAAATGTCATCTTTAAAAATAGACTAATATACATTATAAATGTAGCGCTTACTTTGCTCAACAACTCGGCAATGGATTTTGCTAATGCACTTGTTTTTTCAAGCGAAAGTCCATTTGGAAAATTACAAGTGCATATTTTCCAGGTGTTTTGCCACTGAAAAAATAACAAGGATTTAAGTTGAATAAATAGAAGTAGGCTAGTCTATGCCACAAAATTGTCATTTTCGTAAAGTGTACATAAATGATATGAATATCAAAATACTGTAAAAAAATCTGTGTTCTGAATCTAACTTTCACAACCCACGTTGAATCATCCTTAGAGTCTTTGTTTATGGCCTTACAGAACGTTATATCATTATCTTTGAGGAACATGGCAACCCAAAGCAACATGGCAACCCAAAGCAACACCATAAAGCAACATGGCAACCCAAAGCAACACCATAAAGCAACATGGCAACCCAAACCATGACTTTGACAATAAGTGTTTATTGAAGAGAACTATTACTATTTTACTTCTCTAAAAACTATAGCAATTTGGTTTTATTTACAAGTCAATCGATATTGAAAGGAGTTTTATTCAAAAACCAAAAGGATCCTTTATCTACTTCTAAATGCCATAAATCCTTTTAAGCAAATCAAATCTTTTTTTTGAGTTATCTGAGTCATTTGAAACAGGCCGTTCTTTTTGATCACCAACATAAACAGTAAGAGCTTGAATCATTTGTAGAAACAAATGTGAAAGCTTTTCCATAATTAATGCTTTGAAGATATTTTAGTCGTCTACATTTAGTTAAAATTTTTTAAACGGACAAAAAAATCCACGTTTGGTTCACTTGTTGGATTGTTTGTACGTATAAATGTTAATAGCTATTTAGGCTTATTGATGGCATCAACTAATTAAAATATATTTTTGTGTAACTAATGCTTTCTTATGTGCCTTTTCTTTATCCAAAAGGATCATCGGAATTGGAACAAAAAGATTATTATACAACGTAGAAATTTTCGAAAACCGTCCAATTTTCTTTGAGACGTTAGTATATTTTTAAATATAATAATTGTAATAATTGTTTTCAATGCAGTTATATATATATATATATATATATATATATAATTTTCTTTTTAGCACTTATTTTTTTTCAGCAATTATACAATGAATTCTTTAAAAACAAATTATTGTATCTGTTGTTTTTTATACTTGTGACCATCAACGCTAAATCAGATAACAATTAATCAATACCTGAAGTTTTCTATTTAAAATTAAGCCCGTATAACTCACTTTGGTTCATATATACCTTTGGCAATAAATTAGAAACCTTTGAAATTTTTATTTAAATGATGGCTACAGGTAAATGATGAGAGCTTTTGTATTACAGGGATTAAATGTTTCTAATATCTTAGTATAAATATACAATGTAAGAGTGCATTTCACGATCAATGAAATAAAAGCGACAAAAATTGTTCATTGTTTGAAAAGGGGTTGATTGTTGGTACCTATTTAGCAAAGCCTTATATTTCGAAGTCGACAAATCTCTCTGGGTTCTTAAAAGCAACTACAGTAAAGGTTTGCAAAAGTTGGAATCAGAACCCACAGTCCTTGTCTTGAAGAGATAAATATGGTTTGAGCAGAAATTTCCAAGATCTTGATCAGCTAAGCTTCCGAAGAATTATGTAGCAAATATAGGATTCTACTTTATTTCAAATGACATTAATCATCAATTAAAGTTCATTTCAATAGTTTTCAGATCAAACTATGCTCAGAAAATTACGAAGGATTGGATTGCGCTTCCGAGGGCGTGTGAGAAAATTACTTATTTCTGCCCGAAAAGCTAAAACTCTTGTGAATTGATGTCTGAAAAGGATACCTGAGGATGGAAGCCGATAATGTGCTTCAATAAATCCCGAAACATCTTACTTTAATCTTGGAGGACATTGCGACCACTTCCAGTTTTAACGTGTCTCAGTCGCCATTAGTGAACACGACGGATATTCGATTAACGGATTCGAACTACGAAGGTGTAAATCCATCTTACCTTGCTTATATTTTTAAAGGTTTGAAAAGTGCATTATAACATAGACATATTCTGCTGTGATTTAAATGATGTACTGATTTCCTCAAAGGTAAACTAACAGTCATGAAATACTTAGATATACTGAATTAACATTTGATAATTCTACTATCTTACTTTAATAGCAAAGGATAATTCATGGATGATAATTCAACCATATATCGTGGTAGAAGTGTTCAAAATTGGTTTATTGAATATCAATCTAACTTCTAACAATAAATACATAGAAAATAGGCTAAATATCATCATCATTTTATTAATACTTTTATTTCAAAATCAAAAATTTCTAAACATTTTGAGTTTTTATAAATTTAACATTTTTTTCTTAATACTGAAAAGCAACACCATTAAAAAAAGGATTACTGTCTTCATCAAGTGCTTGAAAACATTTTGCGAACTTATCATTCACAGTTTATACAAACAAAATTGTTATTTTGAGTGGCCACCGAATTTTTGTCCTGAACTGAATTAGAGCAGAGCTGCATGTACTGGAATGAAACTGATGTCATGATTTTAGTCTCATTTTAACTTAAAACATAAGCTATATTTGATTTCTTAAATTTTATGATTAAAAATTTTGTAATTAATTTAAATCGTGAGTAAAGCTGGTTTGAATTTACTTTAAAGTTGCTTAATCTTCGATGCATATAGCTTTGAAAATCTGCTCGCTCAAAGAACATAATGGGGTTCATTTTTTTTAATTATCAATTATGCGTGATCGTTGGGGTAGAAAAAAAATGTGTTTGGCTTCGGATGCTCCTTTGTTCTACATTCTCACAGATGTAAATTTTGCTCAAAAACTAATGACGTCTACTATTTTTACACAATTTTTGAAAAAAAGCAAAGTTTCGCCCTGCTGTCGTGAACGTGTTTTCGATTTTTCCTGTATGTCCCCGACCGGAAATGTCTTGAAACGCTGATGAAAAGAGTCCCGACTTCATTATTTACTATCTTCATACCTAAAGATAATTTTCAAGCATTCCACAATTCATTCGCTTTGTTTTTCTCTGATGTGAAATTTCTTCTCCTTATGCAGAAAGCATTTTTGAACAAGACTAAGTAAAAAGTAGTTATCATTAGAAAATAATTAAATCGTTATTTTTCCGAATTACATTCTTTTACATCTAGCGAATACATAAATATAATTTTTTAAATAAAATCTTTTTTATAAGAATAGTAAATCCAGGTATTCACTGAGAAGCTCCAATGAAGTCATGCCTTCATAATTTACTCAAAGCGAATATAATTTAGAGCTTTGACTTATTATTATTCTGCTTCTTTTTTTAAGAAATAGAATCTAAAATAGCAAATATTTCGATGGAAAAATCCATCCTGTGAATATTCCGAGTTTTTTTCTTTCACTAGAAAAAAAAAAAACAGTGGTAACGACACAACGGGGAGTCATTCCGAATTCCAGTGGCAAAAACGCAACACAACTCAGTGCTAACCAGACCTGCCACCGCAGCACCACCTGCCGATGGATTTAACCATCAGAAAGGCTCGTATGTTTGCACTCGATCCGGTGATCTATCTTTTCACCTAAGTATATATACAGGGAGACAGATAAATGCAGTAGGGGTTCCATCCATTTCGAAGGGCCCATCCTTCGAGGATGTCAACAGAGGAAGGAATTAGCAAGTCGAATGTCGTGACACGGGGCACATCCATCAGCAAAGGTGTGGGGGGGATTTAAATGAAATGATTATCCGAAGGTGGGCTTTAAAGCGCAAATACGACAGGATTGGGAGCGCCTCATTCCTCCTTAACGGCCCATTCGTCGCGTTCGAGTGGGACACCTTCTCCATTACTTATTCGGAATGTCTCCGTTAGAGGGTGAATGGAATTCGAAGGACTGGATACTACCTCTCAGAAGGGATTTTAAATTGCCAGATTTCTAAATCTCAATTTTTAGCCGGGAAATGAATTGGTCTGGATGTATAAGCCCTTAAGAGGGCAATGTAGATCCCGTGTTCTCTTCAAAATGAGGTAATGTAACACTGTTGTCGAAACATTCTTTACGCATAAAATAAAGGTTTTGAAATAAATGATGAAAATGAATAACTAATGAAGGTAACTAATTCGAAATATTTACACGCTTCAAAAGCCCCTGTAAATATATCCATTAAAGTACTGCATATATGTTTGCTAGTAATATAAAAAAAAACTACCTTAATTTATTTAAAATTATCAATACAAATCCATATCAAAATAATCCATTCAAATATTAGAGAATTAAATCAATTTTAAGTATTTTAAATGAATAACAAAATTTCTGTCATTAAATTGCATTATAAAAACATTAACAAAAAATTTTAAAAAAAAACTATCTCATTTATTTCAAGTATAATAACAATTACGATATTAGAAATCTGAATCAAATACTTAATAATAAAAATGACTACATATATATATATATATAGCACTAAACATAATAATATTAATAATGCTATATTATAGTCCATAAAGATTTGTTTTCATTTTAAAATTAATGAAACGTGTTGTATTATGGAGCTTCAATTGAGATAATTAAAATAATATATTTTTCGCACTGGTCATGTTTCTCATTGAAAATTTCGTACAAAGCATAAAATTGTCTTAGACCATATGAATGTAAAATTGTAGCATTATTGGAATTATTATGCTGACTTCTATATTTATATTATGGAAATCCATTTATATTAATGTCAAAATAATACAGCAATATTAAATAAGATTTAAAATTAGGTTTAATTAAAGAAATAATTATAAATTTTAAATAATTTTCATAATTTAAAGAAATAATTTTAAATTTTTCTAAATTATAAATTTACTTTCTAAATAAAATGAGTACAGTTACTGAATTTTAACCATTACGTATTCCTTAAAACAAAAAATAGAAAATAAATAAGGAATAAAAAATTTGCACAAATTAGTTAAAAATAATAAAAATAAATCGGAAGGAAAAAAACTAATTAACTATTATTCAAAATATTTTTTAGAATATAATGTAAAAAACCTCGTAAGAAAAGTACAAAAAAAATATTGAAAGTACAAAATGTTTCATTTTGTCTTTTAATAGAAAGATAATCGAACTCTTTTTAATTTAAAATATTTACTGATATTTCTTTATTGTGATATTTAAAGAAACTATAAATTTCTTTTAATTTCACGATAACAAAACAAGAGCTGCAGAAAGTCTAAACTTCGAATTTCCTATAAAAATGCATTTTTTAATTAATATTTGTGAGTAATAATTTCTTATGATTGAAGATTTCCCCGAATCAATGGATCTTTGATAAAAAACATCTTTTAAGTACAATTGATATAGTTGGCATTTTTCAAACAAAATCAATCTTGATATAAATATCTAGTTAATTAGTTTAACATTGATGAAAAATTTTAAAAACACACTTTTTTTATATGTATGCAAATATGAATTTCTTTGCTTTTTAAAATATCAATTAAATATACAATAATTGATTTTGTTTATTCATTAAAAGTAGATGTGATTTCTGAAAAGGTAATTTTCACCATAATTTCTTAGAAAGATAATTTTCATTATCTGCATTTAATCAATTAATTCTTAGAAAAGTTAGGTGTGGCGAATCAAATTACTATCAATGTATGCTGGAATTAATTTCTTTCAAATTAATAGTGTTTTAGAAACATCAAATAATATTTCACAAGTTTTTTTTTCATTTTTTTTTTTAAATTTTTAGAGAATTTTGAATGAAAATTATTAAACTAGAAAACACCTGTACATAATGAAACAGATTTAAAAGAATATTGTTAAAAGAGTAACACATTATATTTTGATTATTTTAGTGTTAAAAGCCAATATCTGTGGCAAATACCTGCATTTTCCAATATATATTTACACTCATATGGCCATTATGCACAAAATAGAGCGAACATTCATGATCCTGAGTATATTTGTCAGCATGTATCCCGCTTGTTTGAATATGTGATAATATATTTAAAAGTATATATAATACATTTTTCGTCCACATATTTCGTATGCGTTCAACAATTACGAAAATCCACTCATTATTTGGTTTCGATCTCTTATGGTAACTCATTAGTATGTGAAAAGAGATAATCTCAATTCAAAATATAAATTGAAAGTATATTATTTGTCTGAGAGTGACATATTTATTTTATTAATGTTCCTAGTTCACAATTTTATTATTAATGATACAGCCTTACGGCAATAACATCTGCGCCATATTTATAAACATACAGTTGTTTTGACTCTCAAACATGGAAGTATTTTATTGTCCAGTACCAAATGCTATTTTGCGCTAAGCAGTTCCATGCCAGCCCTTGGTGGGATTAATGCGTCACCATGGTACGCACTCCAGGTTGACGAATCTATAGATATCGACAATAAGGTAATATTATTTGTTTATGTGCAATATCTATATCAGGAAGATATCCATGAGGAGGGTTATGTGCACTATCTTTGCCAAACAACACCACAGAAGCAGTACTGCTCAAATCACTTGATGGTTATATATCTGGACAACTAAAATGGTCTTTTTGTGAAGACGCGTGCAGAGAGACGGAGATACTGCCATGAATGAACGACTGTGTGGTTTAACTTCTTGGATTAAGGAAACTGCACCGGAAAGTGAGAGTGAATCTTCACATTGTGTCATTCACAGCGAAGTGCTAGCAAGCTGAACAATGACACCAGAATTTAACTGCGTATTGATTTATGTATTTACAGTTAATAATTACATCAAATTACGCGCTCTTAACTCGTACTTGTTTTGAGCAGCTTAGTCAGGAAATGAATGCAGAGTACAGATGCCTTCTATTATACACAGAAATAAGATGGTTTTCCAGGATAAAATTGCTACTCAGAGTATTTAAATTGTCAGAGTCAGTGCAAAGATATCTCTTAGAAAAGAAGTCACCGCTGGTAGCACAGTTCAGTGACAAGGTATGGGTCACCAAACTGGATTACCCGTGTGACATATTTAACCTGATAAATGAACTCAAACTGTGCCTCTAGAGGATAATGACAATTGTTTTCAAGTCGGCAGATAAAGCAAGCTGCTTTTAAAGCAAAACTATAGAGACATTCATTTACCCAATTGGTGCACGATTACCTGTCTTTGCATTTAAAAGAGAGAGCTCGAGTGTTACTTCCCAACCACGAAAGACCCGCGTATAGAATGGATCTGTGACTCCTTTGTCAACAAATCAGGTGATTAATCAAGTCAACAAATCTACCATGTCCATGCAAGAAGAAGATCAATTGCTGGAGATTGCAAAAGACGGTGGCCTTAAAACTACGTTCGAGACAACTCTGCCGGTGTTCTGGATTAAAGTTATAGCAAAATATCCTGGGATTGCCACCCCCGCAGCTAAATCCCTTTATAGCCATTTTCAACAACCTGTTTATGTGAAGCGCGATTTTCTGCAGCAACAGCAAACAAAGCAATTTTTCTAATGATCGGTAGCCCTTAGGCCTTTGCCCTATTCAGCTCTAGAATGGATGAAGTGATGTCATCTCTTACAGTGGGGCGCCTAGTGGGTGTGCTGTCTTCCCCCCGAAAGTGAAAGGGTAAAAGAAGTCAAACACAAAAAGAGAAAGAAAGATCCATGTCTGAACCATTATTTGAACCCGGGACCTACTGCTTCAAAGTTAAAGACTCTAACATTTCCACCATCAGTCGATAGAGCAACCAAACAAACCAACGGAATAGACTTAACGTAACCAATCCACTTCGGGAGTCATTGCCATCTACTAAAACCAGTTGGAACCGTTTCATTCCAAAGAAACAAGCTCAAGGATCTCATTGATTTAAGTTTTCAGTTAAAACACTTTATATTTATTTTTTGGAGTAACTGTATTTTAATTCACGGCAAAATAATAAATCGAAGAATCTAAAACATAAAGAATCAACGTCCCCCCCCCCCCACCAGCAGGCTGTGGTAAAATTATCAAACGTTGACTGGCCCGCGAAGATAAAAATGTTGCTAAACGCTGCTATAGAGAATCAATCTTGGAAAGTTCCCCAAACAATGCATTTCCTGCAGTAGAAATTCTTAATTTTTGTCGCACATACTATACAATAAACCCCAACAACGTGTGGTTTTTCCTCTCAATTAGTAACTGAATCCCTGCTTTCTTAACACAATGTGTTTCTGCTGCCAACAATCATGCACAATAGATACATGCGTTCCTGCCAAGTCTACTGCGTTATCACGAAAAGAAAATCCACATCCTCATTGTTCTCAATACTCGATTTCTTTCAAACACAATAAGCTGTAATACTTTTGATCTTAAACTTTTTAATGAAATAAGAATATAAACTTGACTAAATAAACTTCTAATGGTAAATTCCGATAATAAGTGGTATTTGTGAAACCCAACGTTAAAAGAACAACAGTGGTTTGATTTAAATATTCACTGTGCAATCGTACACTATTAATGTGTCACATGGTTGTCTTTAAATTCTAAGTTTTTCAATATCTGAACGTGAAATATAGTTAGTCTGAAGAAACTATACTTTAAGATGCTCGTTTTTGCAAAACTATGTTTGTCTAAAAGGTTTTATCAACATGATTGATATCATGAGGACATCTACTACTACTACTACTAGTAATAATAATTTGTGTGTGTGTGTGTGTGTGTGTGTGTGTGTGTGTGTGTGTGTGTGTGTGTGTGTGTGTGTGTGTGTGTGTGTGTGTGTGTGTGTGTGTGTGTGTGTGAGAGAGAGAGAGAGAGAGAGAGAGATAAATTTTTTTGTAACATTTATGGAAAAAAGGACTTTGGAAACATGTATGCAGAAAGCCACTAAAACAAATGAGAATAAAAACATTGCCTTTGACCTTTGATATTTCATGTTCTACAAAGAAATTTTTATTTTTTTTAAATATGCACACATAAATAATTGAATTATTATTTTATTTACATGAAAACAAACCATTATTTTGAAATAAAATAACTGATATAGATTTTCCATTGAAATATTTTACTTATTTTTTTCAAAATAGGTACTGTAATCTGGAAAGTAGGGATTTGTAAAAATGATTTCAAGCGAATGGAAGTTTTTGTACTCAGAACAATGTGTTACGGTTTCTCTATTCCTGAGCCTGATGTCCTGAGATGTAAACATTGGTCGGAGATACTTCTTTCATCGACTGTAGAGTACATAAAACTTATTTTCATTAGCCATGTGAAAAACATGAAAAAATATTGAAACGAACAGTTTAAAAAAACAAGATTACTGAAAGTATGAACCAATAAAGTATTTTATATTTGTCTTTGATCGAAATTTGTAAAGTATATATATGTCACAAAATATTTAGTATTAATATAAATGTCACTATGATTATATTTCCAAAGGTATGCCAGAGAGAAAATTAAAAAATTATTTGTAAATGTTATTCAGCAAAATCAACTGCAATTAGTAAATTAACAGCATCAAAATTGCTTTAGAGTTCAAATAATATATTTCAAATAACTCTAAAATCTTAGTTCATCAGCAACTATAGATTCCATCTTTCATTTCATTTGAGGTATACCTCTGATGAAAGCTATCTCTTCTATAACAAATAAAGAATCTTAATATAAAGTATCCGTACTGTGATTCGAAACCTTTTGTTTCCTAAAAAATTGAAAACTTATGAACTTTAAGGAAAATATATTTGGGTACAAATTCTCTTCGCCCTTAAAAATGTGACATGGTTCTATTATTAAGCTCTTTGTTTTGTGTGAAATTAATTAAAATTTAACGTATGCAAAAATGAACTATTTTAATTTAAAAAATTATTAACTTTTATGCTTCACTAGGCTCATTTATTATTAATTCAAATTATTATTTGAAGGTCAGAGGCTCGGAACCCTGTTCGCGCATGAATGTACTTTACTTTTTCCCTCCACCCTCTCTCTCCATATACATATATGTATATATATATGTATGTATGTATATATATATATATATTTATATATATATATATATATATATATATATATATATATATATATTTATATTTATATATATATATATATATATATATATATATATATATATATATATATATATATATATATATATATATATATATATATATATATATATATATATATATATATATATATATATATATATATATATATATATATACGAGGGTTAAGGATGAAATTTTTTTACATACGCGCAGAGAAGAATTTACAAAATAATAATAACGGTTTAATTTTAAAATAGAAAGTATTTTAACAGAAAAGACGATTTTTTATTGACTGACTTCAATTTGAGAAGAGAAAATGGAGTTGATGAGAGAACATTTTCGCGCGATTTTCTACGATTTTAAAGCAGGATTAAATCAAGAAGAATGCGCTCAACGGTTGCAATTATCATTTAATGATGAATCTCCAGCTCATGCTACTGTATTCACATGATTTACAGAATTTAGAAGAGGTCGCAATTTTCTTCAGGATGAAGAACGCACAAGAAGGCCGCATTCGGCAGTAATCCCGGATAATGTTAATGGATGATACAAAAAATGTGAATGGATGATAATCACTGTACCTATCAAATGATACAGAAGTAACTTAACATTGGATCCGCAGCCATACACAAAATCAGTCATGAAGAATTATATATGAAAAAAGTAGTTAGCCATTGAGTTCCCCATAATCGAACTAAGCACCAAAAAGGGGAGCGTGTCAGAATCAGTAAAGAAACTCTTAAATTGTTAAATGATAGTGGGCACCGCATCATTTCTAAAATTGTAACAGGTGATGAAACGTACATACCGTTTTTTGACGTTCCAACACGACAAGAAAGCAAAGTATAGGTCTTTGAAGATGATCCCACGATGACAGTAGAGAAAAAACAACGCACACTGTAAAAAGTGATGTATGCCGTTTTCTTCAGAAGTACGGGATTGGTCAAAGCCATCAAGTTGGAAGGACAGAAGACAGTAACAGCAAATTGGTATACCACTAAATGTCTTCCAGAAATTCTAAAAGAACTGAATGTTAGGGGAGTAATGCTTCACAATGACAATGCATCTTCACATACAGCCGGATTAACAGTTGAATTTCTTAAACAAAAACAAATTAAAGCGATTGATCATCCGCCGTATTCAAGCTATTCTAGCTCGTATTTCAAGCTCGTATCTAGCTATGTGTGACTTTTGGTTATTCTTTAATCTAAAAAAAGAACTTACGTGGATGCTGTTTTAATGCAGAAGAAGAGATTGATGTGGCTATAAATGCATTTTTTTAACCTATTCCAAGAAATGAATGGCTTGAGGCATTTAATCTGTGGAAAATTCGTCTATAAAAGTGCATTGATTCTGGAGGAGACTACTTTGAACACACCTAAAATTTTGTAAGTATAACTTTAAAAATAAAAATCTAGTTGTATCTCAAAAATTTCACAGTGACCCTCGTATATATATATATATACATTCTACATCCGGTCTTTGTCCTTTATTTGTGTAAATGGTTTTGCCTGCCCCATAAACGGATGCTTATGGCATGTGTGTACTGTGGAAGTCAGATTCCACACCAAAATATGGTTCAGTTATAAAAGTGGAGCAGCGCACCCCATAATGCCAGCCTAGCTGGCACACAACAGCAACAACCATTCATAATGAGATTTTGTGATATTGACACGTTTTTAGTCATAAATTGACAAGAGAATCATATAATTCCTATTTACTTAAATGCATTTAACCGTAACTTCATCAACAACATTTGACATACTATTAATTAATTATATCTTTCACAGATATTAGTATTAACTCACACACATTCTCCGTGTCCTATCTTTATCACATCTTTGAGCTTCTATTGCTTTGATTTGTGAATTGATTGATTTTTTTGCATTTTTGTTCAGATGACCCGTTGAAGCATAGTGTTTTCTTATTTCTAAATATCTCGATAATATTTATTATTAAATGTTTTTTGGGCTTTGAAAGATGTAGCATATGAAATTTATCAAATAATTTGTCACCATTATTTTTGTAAAACTAGAAATAATTCTTCTGAATACCAACCTACCACACTCTTTAACTTTAAATAATTTATCAGCATCATTTTTTTATTTAAATCATTATTGTTTACAAACAAATAAGAAGCAGATATATAATCTGATGGAGTAAGTTATATCTAATTCATAACATTTTCTTACAAAAGAAGCTACTACGATATACATTTATACATTATGGTTGTACACGAAATTTTAAAAAATTTAATAATGTCTGATAGTTATCAATTTTTTGCAGATAAATGTTTACAATTTAGACAAGAATTATACTAATATTCTGCATGAAAACAAAATGAGCAAAAAATTTTAAAGTATGAATTCTTTCATTTTTAAAAAACATCTTAAATTGCATTATAAATAATAAAATTTGAATTAAAGTAATTTAAGTTAAAATATTTACCAGAATTTATAAATTATGTAATTTTGTGCATGAAAAATGTTTTTGTTCATTATTATAGCTACTGTAAAACACTCTTTTTAAGTTCATAAAAATTTTACAAAAAAATTAATTTTAATATGATTCTCAAACGAGTATTAAAAAATCAAGAAATACGTATGTAAACTTAACGGTATATTGCAAGAAAAGATAAAACTGAACTTAATTCAAAAATATCATTTAGAAAATATTGCTAACTGGCAATTTGATAATTAAAAATGTTTTTGTGTCTTTTACATCATAATATGCTGAGTAAAGATCACTTAATAAAAAACAATGTTAAGTTTAAAAAGTTAATAATTGTTGTTAACACAGAATCTCTATCTCAGTTATACTTTGCAAAAGTGATTCTATTAACTGAATCAATTTTACAAAGTATAATTCATTGCATCTTTCAAATTTATAAATAGAATTTAGGTAATAAGGTTGTCTAAATTAATATTTTCTTAAAAAAGTGGTAAAAAGTCTGACAAAAATTACTTATAATTATTTTAAAGACAATACCCTTTAAAAATTTTATGAAATATATATATATATATATATATATATATATATATATGTATATATATATATATATATATATATATATATATATATATATATATATATATATATATATATATATATATATATATATATATATATATATATATTTAATAATTTGTTCGATAAGGAAAGGTTTGAAAATATCGACACTGCCTAAAATTTGAAGGATTAGCAATTAGTGTTATTCAACCATTCCAGAAAAGCATTAATAGCTCTGACGAATTAAAATATAGTTTTATTTTAAAATAAGCACTCCATTAAATTATTCAAATTTTATCGAGGCAGAATATATATATTCGAGAAAAAAATCCTGAAAAATTATTGATTAGCATAAAATATAAACTTAAAAAACAGGAAATATTTGATTAAAATAAATATAAACTTTAAGTCAAGTACAATGAAATTTCTACAATTTTTAAGTTTTCCAATCAAAATAAAGTTTTGCATTAAGTTCTACGTTAAATAAGCAAAAATATATTATATCTAAGCACTCACGTAAAAAATGATTTTTTATGTACTTGTATGCTGATACATGCATGAAAACACAGAATATTACTGCAGTGCTGCCATCTATTAGTTGCTTAGTTAAAAATTCCCTTTTAGATCTCTCATTAGAACAAAAAATATTAAAACTCATTTAAAAATAAAAAATAGAAACAGGAAGGAAACAGTATATTTAATCGAAGCAATATTAATGAAATAAGTAAGAATAAATAGTATAATAATAATAATATATTATTGAATTATTTATGCCAGTGAAGAAATAAAATATCATTTTATTTCCTTATTAAATTTAATAATTCACTCAAATTTAAATTTTAATTTTCTATGATATTGATCATTAAAGGATGTAATAATAAAAAATCACTTATTCTACACGTTGTAATGATTGACTTAACGATAAAATAAAATTAACATTTATAAATGTTCTTATTAGTAATTATGAAAAATGTTAATTCCTTATTTCAACAGATATGTTTTCAAAACACAAAATTGAAATTTTATTCGATAATTTTGAAAAATATAATTATTTAAAATTGAAGAAATTAATTTTATTTTATTTTCTATTTAATTTAGAACTTTTCTTTTAAGTACGATTAAGAAGAAAGGTACAAAAATAATGGTTGAAGAAACTCAATACTGAAACTGCTAACAATTTTAAATGAAAATTGAAAATTTGCCATTTAAAAAAATTAAGTATCGAAATATATTTTTCAATAATTATCGTTACAGTGATTTTGAATAAAAAATTTCATTTGTTAGCGTTTATATGCTTGAAATGTTTTTCACGTGTACTTTTGGGAATTTATTTATAATCACACTTTTCATTATGGAAGAAAAAAACCTTAAAATGAAATATCAAATATAAAATTATTAGTTTTAATTTACTTTCTCTTTAATTTTTACGAGTTTTCCACAAAAAATTACTAATTTTAGATCTAATTCATTCCCTTAAATCTTTTTTTTTATTTTATTTATTTAAAGAAGTGATAGTTAAACTTCTGACTTTATTTAATTTTTAAATCATAAATTTACTTTTTAACAATGATATGATCTTGTTAAGATTTTATTTTTATTATTTCGGAAAAATTTTTAAATAATTTATCAAGGGTAGACGCTATGGTGCTGTCATCTTGTGTTAAATTTATTAAGTATAAAATTTAAAATTTACTTTTGAGTATAATTATTGATTTTTATTTTGGCATTTAAAAATTATATTTAAAGTAATGCTTCATAGAGGAGAATATATTTGTATATCAAAAATTAATAAAGAAGAATTTATTAATTTTTGATATACAAATGCATTCTCTTCTATGAAGTCATAAAATTTGAAGGAACATTTTTAAATATATTTAAAGGAAACTTTATATTATCAGAGCAAGATTATATTACAAAAGCAATCAAAGCAAAGAATAAAAAAATATTTTTATCCCATTTAAATATTTCTAATTGTGTGTCCTTTTCACTTTTAAAAATTTTGATAAGAATGGATCACAAATATCCATTGGACAGCGTTTTCTCAAAATTGTTTCGACATAAAATAAGAAAATACTTATTTTATAAAAAATAAATAAATAAAAATAAAAAGACTTAAGCTTAGAATGTTATAGAATAAGGTCTGTTTATCGACAAGTCAATCATGGATCTTATGAAAAGTTCGACATTTCGAGAGACCGTTTAGCATTCAAATATAATCAAATACTCTACCAGGATTTAAGAAGCCAAATTTCCACTGCCTCTTTATACCTTTTTCCAACATCGTGGTTTAAAAATTAAACAGCCAATCAAACTTTTCCTAACATTTATATTGTAATTTACACAAGTGCTTCTATACGCTATGATTATTAATAAATATCAACTTGTAATTCAATTTGTTTAATAATTTATACCATAATTTTTTGGTGTATCCATGCCTATTAAAAATAATTTAAATTCATTGTGTTGCTTTAATGTTTATTTTTCAAAAATTATAATATGATATAAAGATTCAATTACTTTTCTTTTTTCCTGGTCCCGAACGAAGGAAGATCAGGTCCATTAATTGAAATCTGGTCTATGCTATGTATAACACTTTAAAAACACCTTAAAAATGCCGCTATAATTATTTATAAAAACTTAAAGTATTGAAACACTGCCAATAATTGATTTGGAGAGTAATGCTACTAAACAATGTATTGTGTTCAATTTTAAAGGTTTAAATGGTCTTTGTACTTATGATGTCTATTTAGAAAGAATAAAATTTATTTAGATTATTCTATATTTAAACTCGGATGGTGTGCAGAGATCATTAAATTTCTTATGAAGACTATTTTATAAATATACTGCATATATATTTTATTTTTTACATGTTTGTATATAATTGTATTAATAATGTAGGATAAGAAATGACCTATGTATTTTATTCTATTTTATTTTTAAATAAACTGAAAAATATCAAGATATTATGAATTGAAGAGAGAGAAAAGAATAAAAAAAGTTCTTATATAGAATTATGACTTAATTTTTAAAAAATATAATAAGAAAAACTTAAAAAACTTTTCTATTAAAATATAGTTTTTTTTTAATTTTTCGTTTACCATAAAAGAGTTGTTTTTTTCCTTACAGTTGAGATCTTGAGTACGCAATTTTATTAGGAAGGTTTAAAGTATCTTTGACACCAGATAACGTTTCATGTACATCACATCATATTGAGGCGACGTTGTAAATCTGACTTGTCAATGTATTTCCTGCCTATTTGGCTACAAATCACATATTTCAAGCTGTAGCAAGCAAACATGGTGAAGTTCATCATCAAATATCTGAGAATGTTTTCGAAGTTCATTCTGTTAATAAAACGATTTTTTATATAAGAAGCAAAACATTGGTTTTAGAAGCCATTTTTTTCCATTGATTTAAGCTATTAACACATAGACAATAGAACGGCAGAAAAAGCAAAATGCAAAAACATGACAAAACATCCACTTAATATTTAATTTAAATTGGCAAGGATGATTTAATTTTTTTAATTATTAATTAATAGAATTTTAAATTAATAATTACAATATTTGTAAAGAAAATCTTTTGATTCTTAAAATTATTGCCTTGCTTACATCAACATTAAAAATTTTTCTTTTAATTAAAGTAATAAAAAGCAGATTTGTAAAACATGGGCTCATAAAGTTTGTTAAATTTCTTAAACTTTTTAATGAGCCTTTTTTCCCTATTATCTCTTAACCAATATCATGGATTTAGGTTAGAATTATATACTATTTGGTTAGAATTATCATCGCTTAGGTTAAAATATAATCATTATGTTACTAAATGTTAAAAATTTATCTTCAATTTAATGTGTCAAATTTTTATTTTATTTTATTTTATTTATTTATTTTATTTTATTTATTTATTTTATTTATTTATTTATTTATTTTATTATTTTTTTTTTTTTGATTATTTGAATTTTCATTATGATTGCTTATTACATACTGCAAAGGTATCACTTGTATGAATCATACCGAAAAAACTTTTATTTTAATCACTATCAGTTCACAAATATTTTGATAGATGGCAGCACCATTATGCAGAAAATTTTAAAAGGGTTATACATTTTAGTAAAATTATAGATATTAGTAAAATAAGTGTAGAATTACTTTGATAACAATTTTACAAATATCCAACTTACAAAAAACTTAAAATCCACTAGGAAAGATGTTTATTAACATTTCTTACTTTATTCTACATAATTAGAATCTTTAATAACTCTTAACATACTTATTAAAAATTATTCTTCTTAGGATGCTAATTCAGAAAAAAATATTATGATCTAAAATTCCTCTTTGCGAAATTTACTTATCGCGGCTTAATAATAATATGGTTTAATTAAAAATAAAATTCATGTTTTTTAACGTCATATTATCCTTAACTTCTTATGAATAAACTTTATATAATTGAAAACATAAATTTATTTACTAATTTAAATCATGTTATAAATACTCGATTACAATCTTATTTCTAATGAGCCATTATAAAAAGTTGCATATTTTTGTCTTAATATTCTTCTGAAAAATAATTATTATTTAAACAAATAACTAAAATCATACAAAAATTGTAGTTTCTGGAAGTGATAATGCTTTACATAAACTAGATTTTAGTTCACAGCAATTATATATATATATATATATATATATATATATATATATATATATATATATGTATATATATATATATATATATATATATATATATATATATATATATATATATATATATATATATATATATAAACGTCCTCATAAAATTTCACATTTCCGAGATAAAAGTAATATTAATCTCTTATTATTAATTAATACATTTGAGAACAAAAAAAATAAGCAAATAGCTAATATAAAAAAGGCAATGTCTCATTTGTTTGTCTTTGAAAAATGAAGATCTATTTCTTATAATGTGCAAATAGTCCACTTTCGGATAATCTGAAAATCAGTGTATTAATCTCATCCATTATTTCATAACCCTAATAAAATTGATGAGCGAAAGATTTTCTGATTAACACTCTCTTACACATTGAAATCATGAAAAAAAGAAGCAGAAAATTCTGAATTGAAAACTACTATAATCAAATGATTGCAATCAAAAGAAAATGCTTTTAAAAATCCTGTGTCAGTTCGTTTTTTGATTTTCAAACTTCATTCATTTAATTGATAAGAAATATTAAGCATTTTATTTATTTACTGAATTTTTATGTCTCACATTATATAACTTTGAAATACAATATGATCTAAAAATATCCATGGGAAAACATTCTAAATAAAAATACGTTCCATTAATAAGTCAGAGACAGATACAATTATGTATTAAAAATTACAGCAAGAAAATTAAAAAACAATCCGTGTGTGTGCGTGCATGCGTGCGTGTGTGCGTGCGTGCGTGTGCGTGCGTGTGCGTGCGTGCGTGTGCGTGCGTGCGTGCGTGCGTGTGCGTGTGCGTGCGTGTGCGTGCGTGCGTGCGTGTGCGTGCGTGCGTGCGTGCGTGTGCGTGCGTGCGTGCGTGCGTGTGCGTGCGTGCGTGTGCGTGCGTGCGTGCGTGTGCGTGCGTGCGTGTGCGTGCGTGCGTGCGTGTGCGTGCGTGCGTGCGTGTGCGTGCGTGCGTGCGTGTGCGTGCGTGCGTGCGTGCGTGTGCGTGCGTGCGTGCGTGCGTGCGTGCGTGTGCGTGCGTGCGTGTGCGTGCGTGCGTGCGTGCGTGCGTGCGTGTGCGTGCGTGCGATGCGTATTGCGTGCGTGCGATGCGATGCGATGTGCGTGCGTCACGATGCGTGCGATCACGTGTCACGATGTCTGTCTGCGCGCGTCGTGCGATATGGTCGCGATCTGTCTGATCGCGATGCGTCACATCTGTCTGATCTGCGTCTGATGCGGTCATCAGATGTCTGTCTGTCACTGCGTGCGTGCAATCTGTCTGTCGCGATGCGATGCGCGTCGTGTGTCACCGTGGTCGCGATGCGTGCGTGTGTGACACACGTGCGATGCGCGCACGTGGATTAGTCTGATCGCGGTCTGATGAGTTCTGCGATGTGTGCGTCATGTGCGTCGCGATGTGTCGATCTGCGATGCGATCGTCTGATCTGCGATCACGTCTGATCTGTCGCACGTCACGTCTGATGCGATCACGATCTGTCTGATCAATCTGATCTGATCTGATCACGATGTCTGATCACGTCTGATGCGATCTGATCACGATCTGTCTGATCTGATCTGATGTCACGATCTGATCTGTCTGATCTGATCTGATCTGATCTGATCACGTCGATGTCGCGATGCTGATCTGATCGTCTGATCTGCGATGCGATGTGCGCGTGTGTGCGATCGCGTGTGTGTGCGTGCGATGTGTGTGCGTGCGATGTGTGCGATGCGTGTGTGTGCGCATGCGTGTGTGCGTGCGTGCGTGTGTGCGTGCGTGCGTGTGTGCGTGCGTGCGTGTGCGTGCGTGCGTGTGTGCGATGCGATGCGTGTGCGTGCTTGTGTGCGTGCGTGCGTGTGTGCGTGCGTGTGTGCGCGTGCGTGTGTGCGTGCGTGTGTGTGCGTGCGTGTGTGCGTGCGTGTGTGCGTGCGTGTGTGCGTGCGTATGTATGTGCGTGCGTATGTGTATGTGTGCTTGCGTATGTGTATGTGCTTGCGTATGTGTATGTGTGCTTGCGTATGTGTATGTGTGCTTGCGTATGTGTATGTGTGCTTGCGTATGTGTATGTGTGCTTGCGTATGTGTATGTGTGCTTGCGTATGTGTATGTGTGCTTGCGTATGTGTATGTTTGCGTGCGTATGTGTATGTTTGCGTGCGTATGTGTATGTTTGCGTGCGTATGTGTATGTGTGCGTGCATATTTGTCAATGACAAATAAACTGTGAACAGAAATACGGGAATTTATTTCATATAAAGATAATTTACTAGTACACATACTTATTTCATCTCGTTTTTCACTAATACAATTCTGGGAAGTTCATATTTTCAGTGCACTCGACGAAATTCAACAGAAGAGTGTAAATGAGTAACAATCAACGTTTACATTCGAAATGATGATAAATTGTCGGAAAAGCTCTAATCGTGTTAATTACTTAAAAGTTCGTGCTTTGCGTGTCTCAAAAATTCAAAATCTGTAATTAGCCAATAAGAATAATTATAGACAGGAGGTAAATAGTGTCTCTACTCGCTTGCTCATAACTTTCGAGCAATCACAGATAACTGTATTTAAGGATTACTGCTCTTAAAAACTGAAACCTGTGGCACGTCAATCCACGTGGAACAAGGCCCATATCTATTTTCCTGACCGAGGCCTCAGGGGTAAGAAGCCTGTATCCCTGTTAGGTATTCAGCCTAACGCGAAACCCTAAGTGTAAAGTTCTCAAGCATGCTTGATACTCTATTTATAGAACTACAAGGGATAAAAGCTGAGTGGATCTTGCCTAGCTCAAGGATCAAACTTTGGACCTGTGTCTTAGGAAAGCGAAGAGCTACCACCAAATCACGGTTTCCTCACTGCTTTTAAAAGATTATAAAAGAAAACTGCTTGGAAATCGTTTAATATTATGCATTATGCAAGAATTGAATATTAAGATCAATATGAAATGCAAAAATGATTTAATGGAGAATTAAAGAGAAATAATCTTGTTTATTGATGAATCTAAATTCACATTAGCTGTTTATTTTCTATACAAATATATCAATCCGATACACCAGGGATTTACTGTCTGTCATTCAGTGGCCAGAAAAGTAACAAATATAATTGAGAAAAATGCATATTATACTTATGCTTATTAGAAAATAACTTGTATCAATCCAAATTATCGTACTATTGAAGAATTTTTAGAGACTAATTATACATGTAGCATATGGAATAGCCAGTCAAAGTTTCAGACCTTCAGCCATCTGATCATTCCTTAGATGATCTTGAGAGGGAATTACAACTCTCACATGGAAGAATTGCTGAATGAATTTGAATTATAAATTATTAATTTTCAGCCTAATTTTAAATTATAAAAAAATTGTTTTACATGGTATATTAAGTCTCAAAAAGACAAATATCTTTATCTTATTTTGTTGATTTAGTCAATTATTTCCTTTTGTATATTGTTGTTACAAGTTAATAATTATATTTTTCTTGTTATGTTATCCTTTACAGAATTTCTAGTATTAATGATCTGTAAATATAATCATACGTGTATGAAAAAAAATTTTATTGTAATTTTATATTATACTGACTATATGCTTACTCAATTTCATTAAAATATATTTACAAGAAGGTAATCACACACAGAGAGAAAATTTGTTTTCATTTTGAATATATGAGACTTATAAATTCCATATTTTACCACATAAAAAACTGTTCAGGAGTTTTCTTTGGCATATCTTCCCCTTAATAATGTTTATTTTCTTATTTTCTTCTCCGTCTTTTTCATGTTGGAATATCCGAATATATAATAAGTGCATGTTAAGGATAGATAGAAGATTTCATAAGAAAACAAATTTTTACAAACATGGAATAAAAAAATCCAGTAACTGTTTTCAAGAGAAGTAAAAATCTTTTTTTCTAGCTGAGAAAATTGAACTTAGAACTAGAATTAAGCTTAATTTCTTTTTCCCTCCGGACAGATACCATTATTATCTGATTTAAATTTTTTGTTACGTCTAACTTTATTCTGTCGAGCCTTTAAATAAGATACCACATTACAATGATAAAAAATTTGAAATAAAGAAAGCTTCTTCAAGTCAATGACTTGTGAAACCTCAACTGCTGCGGTTTGCAGCGTAGGTGGTCTCTAAAAGATCGATATATGATAGAGAATAAAAACAACTAATAAGAATTTCTAAAAATATCTCATTGGCATTAATACAACGGGTTAAAACTAAATATCTACAGAATAATGTCTAAACAATAGGAAACTGTTTTTCAAACATTTTCTTCATTAACTTCATAAAGTAAATATTTTTAATTTTTATTTTCGTTATAGATAAAAAGGAATTTTTCAGAAAACGGTAAAAAGTTAAATTGAAATCGTACCATATAAAAAATTATTTTTGAATAAACTTTAGCTGTAGGAATTAAAAGCAATTATTTTTCGAGTTGTAAAATGTTTATTTATAAAATTCATGAAATTTCAATAAAATTCTAAATTCAATTTAAAATTATTTCTAAAATTCAATTCTTAAATAAACTGATTAATAAATAAATAAATCAGATATTTATTTACAAAAATCTCAGGATAATTGAGGATATTTATGTAAATTTTTAAAAAACAACAACAAAGAAGGTCAAGTTAATTTTTTTTTTAAAATTTGTATAGTATGATGTGAACAAAAATTCAGTAATATATTTATCGAATAAATCTACTTCAAATTCCATTATTTTATTGTGCTTCTGTATGATACTGAAAAGTATGGTATATTGAAAGAATAAACACAAGTATACGCGTATTAGTATTAGTTTATTTTGAACATCTTCAAGAAATTGAATGATCAGATAATTCCTCAAGATTTTTCGACGTTGAGTGAGAACGTCTATAAAACTTTCCCTCTCTCTTTCATAGTAGCTTCCTGTACATCTATGTATAATACTGCAGACAAGTTCCGCATAGTACTTTACGGTTTACGGGTTAGGAAAAGAAAAATATATCTTGATGAAACAAGTGCTGATCACTTGATATTGTCAATTTCCATGATCGAAATTTTACTTTTGTGTGAGAGGATATAATTCCCTCAGATAATATCTCAAAACTTACGTTCATAAGTTACTTTAATTTAATATCTAAACTCAGAGATTTATTCCATTTTGTGTGTGGGGGGAGAAAGCTCTCTTTTACTTATACTATTTGGTGTGTATATATACGAGAGTAACACTGAAATTTTTGAGATACGCGCAGACGAGAATTCACAAAACAAAAATAACAGTTTAATTTTAAAACACAAAGTATTTTAACACAGAAGGCGATTTTTTACTGACTTACTTCAACTTGTTTAGCGTAGAATAAATTTTGAAAAGAAGAGAAAATGCAGTTGACGCGAGAACATTTTCGCTCTGTGATTTTCTGCGATTTTAAAGCAGGATTAAATCAAGAATACGTTCAATGGTTGCAATTAGCATTTGGTGATGAATCTCCAGCTCGTGCAACTGTATTCAGATGGTTTAGAAAATTTAGAAGAGCTCGCAATTTTTTTCAGGATGAAGAACACACAAGAAGGCCGCCGTTGGCAGTAAACCCGGATAATGTGTCTGCCAAACGAAAAATGTTAATAGATGATAATCGCTGTGCATATCAAATGATACAGAAGGAACTTAAAATTGGGTCCTCGCAATAGACAAAATCATTCATGAAGAATTACATATGAAAAAAGTAGTTTGCCGTTGGGTTCCCCATAATCTAACTGAGCGCCAAAAAGAGGAGCGTGTCAGAATCAGTAAAGAAACTCTTAAATTGCTAAATGATGGTGGCCACCGCATCATTTCTAAAATTGTAACAGGTGATGAAACGTACTTACCGTTTTTTGTCGTTCCAACACGTCAAGAAAGCAAAGTATGATTCTTTGAAGATGATCCCACGCCGACAATGGTGAAAAAACAACGCGCACTGAAAAAAGTGATGTATGCCGTTTTTTTTCAGAAGTACGGGATTGGTCAAAGCCATCAAGTTGGAAGGACAGGAGATAATAACAGCAAACTGGTACACCTCTAAATGTTTTCAAGAAATTCTATAAGAATTGAATGTTAGAGAACTAATGCTTCACAATAACAATGCATCTTCACATACAGCCGGATTAACAGTTGAGTTTCTTAAACAAAAACAAATTAAAGTGATCGAACACCCGCCATATTTACCTGATCTGTGCGACTTTTGGTTATTCCTTAATCTAAAAAATAACTTACGTGTTACTTAAAAAAGAACTTAGGAATATATCTATTTAATGGGCCTCTTGAAAATATATCGTAATACTTCTAAGAAATTATTTATCAATAACACCTTTTAGAAAATCATTCAAAATATTAATACATGGACTCATCATGTTCTAATAGTAAGACAGAGCTCTTTAGAGCTTAAGATCCCGGGCTCGATCCCAGCCACTGTTGAACAATGAAAAATAGATGTTGCGCTTCATCCTTCTGCATACACGTCTTTCGGAGTAGGTTGTTGTTGTTGCACCAGCGTGATTCTTTGTACCTACCCCTGAGTTGGCATTACAAGTTAGATAGAAGCAGCCATATGGAGTTTTCATGATTTTGAAGCATAACCAAGTAGAATACCCCAATACTTGGTCTGCCATCCCTAGAGCTATAATTTTTTCTTGGAGGATATTGCGACCACTCCCCATTTAACGTGCTCCAGCCGCCTTTAGTGAGCACGACGGATCTTCACTCAACCGGGATTCGAACTCGCTACCTTCCGATAATGAGAACGATGTCCTAACCTACCAGGCCTACTCAGCCCTTATCGAGGTGGGTGCTTGGGAGTATTCTGCGTCTTTTTTCTTGTGGCTTATGAATACGCACCATTATCTATAAAAAAAGTCCTTCCAAAAAAATCTCCCCATAAAAATTCCTTCCAACCGAATTCTGACGTTAGGTGGTCCACCACATCATATCAAAGGTAAATACTTAAGAAACAAATAAATAAATAAAAGACGAGACATCAGGTACCTTCATCTAGTAAGAAGCAAAACTTCCATATACTATTTTTCAACAGCAGCAGAATTCAAACTAAACTTTTACTGCGAAGAACAGCATCTCATCAAGTACATCTACAACTATTCTTTGTAAATAGATATTTTTTTTTTGATGTTTAGTTTTTTCCGATGATATTTTGTTTGATTGATGTAGATAGTGTAGTTTGATTGATGATGCATAAATGTTTGTTTTTTAACGTTTTCAGGAGAAACCTCCATCATGTTATTCCCGTTGGAGATTTTTTATTTTCTAATCATCATACCAGACGTTTAATCAGAAATTTGTGACGTCAGTTAAAACATTTCACATAATAAATCAAATGCTGCTATTTTTACACAACTTATGATAAATGGTTTATTTGAATTGTACTAATTAAAACGGTTATGTTATTCCAGGAGAATTTTTTAAATTCTAATTTACATAATATTCGCATGAATGCATGTCGCCAAATGAGAGAAGAATCTCCATTTTATTTATGTCATTTTGTTTTTCTTTAAAGAAAACAATGACAATAATTACTTTAAAAGTTCATTATTAAAAAAATTTAATCATATTCGTTTTTATAATAGTTAACAAGAGTCATCTAAATCTAACTAAGCTAATTTAACTAATTCACATCAAAAAAATTTTATAAACAAATAATTTACTTAATCATAGTCTTTATTAGTTAATATTTTAGATTTTCTCTCTTCTTCACTATGTAGCTAATAATTTAAGTAATATTACTATTTATCAGTTAATCATCTTTATTATAAATTTTAGTCTTTTATTAGCTAATAAATATCAGAAATTAAATTCATGAAATTTGAAGACATATTTTTTAAATAATTTTTTTCCAACGGTGGGCACTTGGGTGACGAACCTTATGCCACTACAAGGCCAGAAACTGCTACTCATTTGTCGTTACCCAGCAGGCACCTATGACCGAAGTCACTGAGGCGATTGGTTTGTTTGTCGCTCAACGGTCATATTTTGCACACAAGGGCTAAATAGACCGGGACCTACGGTTTAAATTGGATTCCGAACCACTACAAACATCCATGCCCAAGGTGGGATTCGAACCCACGAACTGTTGAACTGAAGGCAAGAGCGCAAACCATTCGGCTACCAGCTCGGCGTCATTGAGGCGACTAGCGTTGCCCGCGCCATACCACCACAAACACGTTTATAGGGCGGCCACATTCATACGTCATCACAGAAACACAGAGAGAACAGAGAAAGAAAGTAACATCCATGCCCAAACCGGGATTCCAGTCCGGGACCCACAGACTTCTAATAATTTATACTGTCAAAATATTTCAGGCCATATTTAGCATAATATGATAAAAATAAGTTTATGACGAGATAAGAAAACTTTCATACTAATCTAGGAAATTACATAATTTTTGTATGACATTTGAAATTTTGATAAATTGATTAATTTCACTCAAGTAAGTCTTTAAAATTAAGATATTAATTTATTTTAATATATATATATATATATATATATATATATATATATATATTTATTTATTTTTTATTCAGTTGATTTTTCAAATCCAGAAATGAACATATTGCTTCTGAGAAATATTGAATGTTTGATCAGAATCAATATATTATATATTAGATTTAATAAAATGTATAATTATTACCTTCTAATTTTATAAAACTGAAATTTTAGTTTTGCATAAATCATTTAAATTAAAACTTTATTGTAAAGAAAATTTACGTCCTACACATAAACTTTCAATTTTAAAAATTGGATCTTTTTCAATCTTACAAACCGGAAAAATTATTTTTAAGAAATATATCCTTCAAAAATAAAGTTGAATTTGAAAACCTTCATATCAGACTTTAGATAAAATGCTGATTAAATTTATTAAAACTTATGTATGCAAAATTCAATAATTAATAAGTTCCGTTTCTGATTTAGTTTGCTACCAAAATGTAATTATATATCGAGAGAGTATTATAACTTCAGAATGATCACCAAATCGTTAAATTAAAGTAGATTCAGATCTTTCTCTTAATCTGGTTTTACAAAAAATTTAAAATAATTATATAAGGTCATAAAATGAAAAGAAGATTCAGTTATGTTTGCAATATATTCAAATAGGCGATGAATTTCTTTCAGATTTGTGAAATAACTGAAAAGTAATCTCCAGAAATTCATTAATAAATCTATAATTTTCTGAAAATTTACAAGTAATTTAAATTGTTTCACTATTAAAATTGTATTATTTGAACTATTTTTGGTAATAAACGTTCTTAGAAGATCTTTAGGGATTACGTTCTGTTCATTATATATTTTAAAGGAATTACTATTATTATTAAAATAAACATTTTTCATAAATATGGATAATACTGATTTTTTATCACTCATCTATTTTACTCTCTGTTTTAAATTTTGATAAAATATGCATTTGCAATTAAATTATTCCTTCAAAATTCTACTTGTATTATATTCTTGCTGGTATAGTGGAATAATTGGCATATCTTTTTAAATTACTCAATTTATCTGAATAATAATTGCTACTATTTCTAAAATTATCGCCGCTCTTGTGGAAAATGGTTCAAAAATTAAAAATTACAGAGAAATGCTGAACTAAATAATCGCATTGCCGAGATAAAATCAAAAGCAAAATATTGATGCGCTCTTAATGATAAATAGTTTATCAGTTACAAAAATGCATAAAGGGAAAATTTAAAATTCAATATTAGAGGGGAAGGAACTGAAAATGTATGTTAGCAAATGTATTTGCATTTATTCACTTAAAAAAATCAACATTAGCATATTTATATTATGTTATGCATAAATAACATCACAACGAGCATTAAATTACTTGCAAAAAAGAAAATTTTAATTCATTTAAGAAAAAAAAGTAAGAGAATACATGTTAGAATCAGATTTTTCAATGTTGTAATTAAGAAGATTTGACAAATTTTTCTATCCATTTATCTGAAGATGCAATTTCATTTTGTTTGAATCCTGGTATCAACTATATTTTCGTCGATTTGCACATATTAATATCTAATTTGAAAGTCGCAGTATATTTCTAAGGACACGTGATCATCGAATCGGAGTTTCTATCGATCCAATGTTCATGTGTGCTTTAAAAAATAGTTCTTCTTTATCAGCACGGCAGACCGGGGTGGGCCAAGGTTTTCCTCAGAACGCTCCTGCATTCTGTTCTCCGCGAGGTGACAGTTCTCCAATATGTCATTTTCAGCACTTTAAGGCCCTCCTGTACACAATCAGTCCATCTAAATTGGGCTGACCCCTAGATCTGTTTGCAATGAGCCTATAATTAAAAATTCTTGAAGTCAAAAACGATGGGTCCATTCGACAGATATGGCTCGCAAATCTCAAGTGACATATTTTAATATGATTGACGATGTCAGCTTCTTTAAAATGTCTGTAAAACTCGAAATTGTATCTGTGCCTCCAAACTCCATTCTCGTTTGCAGTACCAAAAATCTTTCTTAAGACTTTTTGTTCAAATTTTACAGTTTGATTTTACTGAGTCTCTCTTAGAGTCCAAGTTTCACATCCATAAATGAAAACAGGTCTTATGATGATTTTGTATAGCGTGGTTTTTGTAGATCTTTTGATCAGTTTCGATTTT
This sequence comes from Latrodectus elegans, assembly GCA_030067965.1. Classification (NCBI taxonomy): domain Eukaryota; kingdom Metazoa; phylum Arthropoda; class Arachnida; order Araneae; family Theridiidae; genus Latrodectus; species Latrodectus elegans. The sequence goes on along the minus strand of CM057818.1, from coordinate 31,143,035 downwards.
AAGAAAGTTCCCAATTCGTATAAACAGCGATTAGCAGCAAGAATTCTTCTCTTACTTCAGAACTTATGTCATTATAAGAATCAATGTTTGCATCTGGATATATAAAATTGTCAACCAGTTCAACTTTAAGATTTTCAACTTGAAAGGCCCCAGGGCTCGCAGATGATTCCGCCACCGACATATACTTGATTTTGTCTGCATTAATGTTAAGATGCATTTTTTTTTCTGCAGATGTCTTGAGCGATCTGAAAACCTCCAGTGTAACGCTTTTTGTTCTTGCGATTATAACTAAATCGTTGGCATAAGCCAGGATTAGTACAGATTTAGTGAAAATAGGGGTCCTTGTGTTAATGCCAGAGTCATGAATGATCCACCCGAGAGACAAGTTAAACAGAAGACAAGAAAGGGCATCGCCCTGCCTCTCACTTCATTTTCAACTTCAAAGTAGTCTGTGAGACTACTTGCAAGCTTTATGCAACAGAGGGACAAGTTAGAGTCGATTTGATAAGCTCTGCAGATATTTACTCACCATACCTAGTACCTACCTCTGTAAGAGCTACAAGTAAGGATTCACGATCACCATGTTATAGGCTGATTTGAAATGAATAATCAAGTAGGGAAGATCAGTATTGAACTCTTGCTTTTTCCAGTGTTTGGCGTAGATTAAAGATTGGTTCGGAGGTGATTAAAAATATATTTTATTATAATTTACAAAATTAGCTGGAAGTATCATGGTATCCCTGTGAAAATATCACCAACACTACTGTATAAAGAAATTGAAATTAAATTAAATCAAGAGATTGCACAAAACAAGAAGATGTATATGATGTCCTGATAGTCATCAATTATTTCGATTCTAATTTCGATCAGAAATTTCTAAATCTTTTTAATTTGTGTAAATCATAATTTGGAGAGTTAAAAGGATGTAATTTGTTAAAGTGTTGTTGTTGTTGTTGCTAATCCCAGATAGTCCAATTTCTATACTAGACCAATTCCACAAGTCCATAAACTGACAGGAAATCCAAAAGCATAAGGGGCTTTAAAAAAACTCTTCCAAGTCAAAATTCATACAGCTTAAAATAATTTGTTAAAGTTAATTCTGTAATATTTCTTTCATTTAATATATGTATCCTTGTGTTTCTATATTCTATGTAACACAACATAAAATCATACATATGGACTTTTTATTTAACAAAACACATTCATTTATGAAAGAAAACATATTTACAACATTTCTCACCTATAATTTATTTTTGAGTATTGTTTCTATTTTATGAATTCTTTCAAGTGACATATATCTCATTATGATACATTAAAATTTACTTTCATGATGACATTATAAGAAATTTAATTTGATCATTTTTATGCTGATGATTTTTATATGGATTTTTATGCTAACGCGTTCTGCCTTAATCAAATTACGGCGTCTGTTAAAAATAATTTGTATTAATTTATTTTTCTCCTTGTGACATTAAGTTTTACGAGATTTGATTTTTTTTTTAATTTTCTGCTTGTTATTAATAAATTGTGCGATTTATTGACAAAAATATGATACATCGAAAAAGATATTTGGATGTATTATTTCTTGATATTATACTAAAGGGATTAAGTCGAAATCTGAGTTTGTATGTATTTCTCAAAGCTATTATGATTCACTAATGGAATTACTGATGTAATGAATGCTTACATAACGTTCAAAGAACCTATCAATATTAATTTCTTTGATTTTCAAAAGACCAATCATCCAAATTATTTACGTAAGCATCTTCTTTTTCAAAATGAAGTAATTTAAAATTAAATGGAATATATATTCCTTCTGAGTAACTTTTATGGAATTTTCGGACAGAAAATTTTGGACAGAATAATAAGATATTTCTCATCAATTCAGCATTTATTAATTCAAAATTCTTATTATTTCCTTTGCTGAATCAGAAGGAAAATATTTAAATTTCTTTTTATTTTATCAAGCCCATTATTAACATTTAAAAATTATCTGTGCTAGTAAAAAAATATCTATGCTATATGGATATGAATTAGCAATAGCGTTTCGTATTCGTAAGTCTTTTTATATTATGAGACTGTATTGTTACTTATGACACTTGGACAAGCCAAGCTCGCTATGCCTTGGCTATGTGAATTCAAGTCAATAGGAAAGGTCTTTCGTTTTAATCAGAGCACTACAAAGGTAAAAATACGTCTTTATTCTTTAAATCTTCCAATAGATGGCACCACTAGCGGATTCAGTCCTTTAATTTTGACATTCATTTGAAGGGGAAGAAAATTTTCTCCAGACTATTATATCCATGGTAACTGCTCCATGACTAACACACAGGACTTTCGATTTCACAGATTTAACGAGCACGTATATCGCATGTTCTCCGTGAGGCTTTGATGGCATTGAGAATCTAACCCCAACCTTCCGGATGGAAAGTGGATGCCATAACCACTAGGCTACCACGACCCCAGAACTGCATTGTAGATAATACAAATGGTAAAGGTTGTTTTAAGGCTCTACTGAACAACCCTTACAAAGTGTTTTCTAAGTTTAGTTTCCATGAATTTTAAGTCAAGTTTCCATTTATTGCAAAAGAACAAAAAAACCCAAGCATCTAGATCGATACGATTACAAAAAAGTAGCAACCCTAATTCGTGATTCAGCAGTTTCTGCAATCGAGTCTGAGACCTCCCATTTCAAGTAGCTAAGTTCTATCATTAGAAACAGTATGACCTATCACCTTTTATATTAACAAATCATTTATCAAACATCAAAGGGATAAAAGCTTTTTTATTAGTAAAAAAAATGCTTTTCAAGATTATTGGTATCATTTTTCCCGCCAGTTCCAAGCAGTATATTACATCTTTTTCACAGTTGAATGTTACCTTGACTTATATTAATTTGTCACTGATCTATCATAACTCTAATAAAAATGTTTATATTCTTTGCGTTCCTTTGAAAGCAATAAATCATTTACTAAAGTCAGTTCTGTTTGAAGCGCATTCCTTCTCTTTATAAAAAAACAAAACTTTCCTGCAAAGAACGTCTCCCTTCGGCACCGAACTGGGACAGCCGATTACATCAATCTCCAAAATAAGTAATCCTCAATTCTTATTTCATGAACGATTTTGACTTCTGATATAAAAATTATACCTTTTGCAATATTATTATGCATTTGAATATGTAAAATAGATGCGTTTTCCCTCGTCTCTCTAAACTGGAGCACAGTCCGTAGAGGACGTTATCGCTTTCAGGCCGCCTTCGGGCAGCACTGCAAGCTCTGCGGCGGGCCTTCTTTCTCTTGAAATTGACTATGGATTAAAAGAATTAAGGCCATTTGTAAGCGCAGAGAGTGGATAATGTCCATAATTCAACGCTTCAATCACTTTTGACAGATTTGGATTACACTGCTTAGCACTGTTACCTGTGAAATGCTCTAAAGCTGTCTGGCAGCAAGAAATTAGCTCAGTAAATTGATAGATATCAAATGATGTTACATTTTGTAATAGCTTTATTCGAAAGCTAAGACAAACAGTAACACATGAAATGTTTGTTACCTTCTCATAATGAGAGAGAGAGAGAGCGAGAGAGAATTTATATTAAAATTATATATTCTGTTTATAAAATTGTTTAATTATACAAGCAAATTGATTTTAAACATTCATTTTTTAATTATGAGTTTTTAAAAATATTGAATATTTTCAATATGATATTAAATTTTATCATTTGAAAAATTAAAGTTTTATTTTAATTTATTTATACACTTTTTTACAAAAAGATTTCTACATGCTTCTAAATAAAATGTGTAGTCACTCACTGACTTGTCTTTTTGTAAGTAAATTTTACATTTGTTGAATAAGCATAATGGAATATTAAAATAATTTTCTTTGATTGAAAATTTCGTTTCGGTACAGAATGCTTTTTTCAAAGTTTTAATTTCTGATACGTTAAAATTTGTTTATACTGTTTTTACTTGCGTAAACTTGGATTCCTTTTCTCATATTCGTGCCTATTTTTCTTTTTCTTTATTAAGATTAAAAGTAGTAAAAATTCATAAAGTATATTATTTTATACAACAATAGAAATTCCTTATCATTCATTATTGATTTTTAAAAGCATTTAAAATTTATAAAGTATATTATTTTATACAAAACTATAGAAATTCCTTATCATTCATTAAAAAACATTCAAAATTTATAAAGTATATTATTTTATATAAAACAATAGGAATTCATTATTATTCATTAAAAAACATTTAAAATTTATAAAGTATATTATATACAAAACAATAGAAATTCCTTATCATTCATTAAAAAACATTTAAAGTTTATAAAGTATATTATTTTATACAAAACAATAGAAAATCTTTATCATTCATCATTCATATTTAAAAGCATTTAAAATTTATAAAATATATTATTTTATACAAAACAATAAAAATTCCTTATTATTCATTATTGTTTTTTAAAAACATTTAAAATTTATAAAGTATATTATTTTATACAAAATAATATAAGTTCCTTATCATTCATTATTGATTTTTTTTTAATACTGTACATCATTAATATATTTTTGCTACCAACTGTTACACTTTTTCCATATTTTTATTCATGTTGATATAATACATATTCAAGAAAAAAAATTAAAATATGTTGATCTGCATATAGTAAATAATAAAAGATAAATATATGTGATAGTAAGTATTCAAATGTAATAAATTTCAAAAAACGTATACACCAGAAACACTTTTCGAAATTATTGTTTCAATAGCAGCACAATTTGGAACACGTCTTTAATAACATTTTGAAAATTTATTCCATATTGAAATTTTAAAAATTCAACTGTTATTCAAACAAATTTATTAATATAAAATAATATATTATTTACATTAAATAGTGTTAGGAGTCTTGTTTAATCGAATCCAAATTTACAATGTGTTAATTTTATTTCCAATGCCCAGTTTCTACCAGGATAATTCCTTTCATCACTACAGGGGGCGGAATAATGGCAATTTATAAAATGGAGTATACATTAGTTATGCCCCGAATACGAGAGAGTCTTCGTTATTTAGAAACAGGGAAAAAACAGAAGATCCCATACATATCATTTCACTTGGAAGATATTGCGACCACGATGTATTGAATATGCCCCAGTTTCCATTGAATGATCTTCGGTTGTGTGGGGATTCAAACTCAATATCTTTTGATAAGAACGAACACCCTAACCAACCAGCGCATTGTGGTCTCTATTCATAATATGTAAATAGTCTTAAAATTTTTACGATTACTGAAAAATAACATATTTGAAACAATAACCAATATTAAAATATATTTAATTCTTATTTTTTGCTAATAATTTAAAAAAAGAGCTAAAATTTATCTGGTAAAATTTTATCTAATGTGCTCAATTTAAAATTTTTCTCAGACAGGTCTTATTTAAATCAATTATAAAAATTCAGGTTAAATTATTTTTGTATTGCGTTATTTAAAAACTGAAAATTCAGCCGTAAAAAGTTATTTGTAAAATTGTGTTCATTGTTTTAATTAAATATGTATAAAATATGTTCATCCCTCGGCAGAAGCAAGACATTAAAATTATC